>JAPXFY010000013.1:51035566-51303066 GCA_030674185.1 Monoplex corrugatus
CGACGATTATTAACACACAAATTAAATGCCTGCATGGCAATTCCACCCTAGGGCAATGTAAGTTTCACACACAAAATAAAGCGAATGACTTCTGTTAATCTTCCTCAATAGCAAGTGGGGCGATGTGATGAAGGACTGTCCCGTCGGTCGGATGGATGAATAGGTCAAAGTGGTTTGTTTGTTTCTTACTGCCTAGTATGGGTCTCTATGTGGGAATGTGGGATCGTAGTTATACTGATCCTTTTAGTATGGGTCTTCATGTGGGACAGTAGGCACACTGGTCCTTTAACGCCTGGCATGTGGGATGCAAAACCAGTCCCGGGGGCACATTATTATGTTCTTCTGCAGGAGCTTCATGGAAAGAATCCTGAGGTTTTGGGGTTCTGCTTTTTCGGGCCCCTCTTCCGTTAAATAGCAGCTGTAATGCGCAGCCCAAATGTGACTGATGTGCCCTGTGTGTGCTGCTCATTGTCACCAGCTTCCTTTGTTGCGGGCAGTGTCTTCTCTGTTGCTGATGTTGATGTCACAAGCTAAGTTATGAGGCTGGTCTTCAGAGTATCTTTGAATCGCTTTAGTTATCTTCCCTGGTCACAATATCTATGTTTCAGGTCTATGTCCAGAAAACAAACGAGACAGTCTTGATGGAGGCAGACACAAGAAGATCATTAATAAAGAAGATTAGGAAAAGACAAGCAACATGTACGGGCCATTTAATGAGGAACGGGGAATTAGAACACCTGGTCACAACAGGAAAGCTGGAGGGAAAGAGAACACCACGTAGATCCTGGGGAGATGATATTGGACGGACTTGCAGGGTGGCTGAGGACAGAGAGGGTGGGAGACGTGCTTGCGGCGACAAGAGATAGATCCAACGCCATTCGGCAGGGCACATGATGATGATGATGGTGATGATGATGATGATGATGATGATGATGATGATGATGATGATGATGATGATGATGATGATGATGTACAGAAACAATTTTGGGATGCAGTTGTCTTCCATGCAAATAACGTGTCCTCTCCAACGAAGCGGACACACGCCTATTTGATGAGTAGACACTCTGCACTTGGCAAGCCACACTTCTTTGGGACTTGAAAGTTGGACACTCGATTTTGCCAGGTGCGTTGAACCATTCCAGCAGCTGAATGTGCCATCTGTAGGAAATTTGTGTCTCACAGAAGTACATCAGGACGCTAAAGAAAACTGCTCAGAATGCAGGTAGTATATTTCAAAACATCTCTTAATCCAAACAGAAGAGGTGTGAAATGCGAGACTAATATAATGTGCGGCGATAGCTGCATAAGTTGCTATTGTTGTTTTTGTTTAAAGTCCAACCGATTGTGTAGAGCCATATCAGGGCTATAACCGTTTCAAAACACACACAATACTTCAACAGGAAAGAAAAAATGAAAAAGACAATTAAGTACATATATCAATGCATTCGCGCACATAATCTTAGGAGATGCCCCTGACGTTGACTACTCCATCGAATTTATCGCACAGGGAACTTAAAAAAAAAGCATATATGAATGCGCATTTAAGCATAAATAAGGACATTTAAAGATATATGTAAGAACAGGCCTAAATCACCTAAAATTGCCCCCGCATGTCTCATTTCTCTGGAGCCAAAAATGCACTTTATGTATGTACCCAAATATCAATCCTAACAGAAAGTACGTAAGACTTTATCAAACACGTACAGGTGCACGGATCAGCATGGCAGAAAATGATAGGAAGAAATGACAGAAAGCAAAGGAGGAAGAAAGAAACAAAGAGAGTGACAGAAAAGAGGAAATTTCTAGCACAGAATTTCCAGAAGGTGGAGATACCATTTATACTGAAAGAGCCCCGGCATCCCCACGGGGGTAGCCTCATACATAAAGTAAGTACATATGTAGAGGGCACGGAGAAGCGAGGGGGAATGTGCATGTGTGTATGTGAACGTGTATAATGCTTTGAATACATGCACACTTTCGGTTTCATTCAAGACGTTATGTCTTTGGTTTCATAACATCTAAACGGTAAAATCTTCAAACAGCTTGAAGCAGTCTACGATATCATTCGGTCGCTTAAACCAGAATAGAACCAATCATAATTCTAGATAAGAAACATGGCGTCCATGTGCAGAAGCTTCGCCATGCTGTCCCGGTACCAAGGTCGTTTTCAGGTTGGTGATCCTTTTTTCTATGCTCAACATCACTCGACATGAAAACAGTTTTAATGATGTTAACGCTTGTGTTCAGTCAGGACGTCGGACGGTTGCTTTTGATCAATTTGCGGGTTCTGTGCCTGTCCGTTGTGGTAGAACTAAGAATGATGAAATGGAAAGTGCAATTACTCCACGCCTTTTTCAACACTTCGTCGCTTCTTCTTTGAAACTGTCTTCGTTCGTCTGCATCAAATAAGACATGAAATTTAGAATTAGAATAAGTTTAGGACAGAATATAAAACCCAAGTCTCAGTCATGCTTGATTTACAGAGTCAAATCTAAACTAGGCCCTAACTCATTTTTTGAGTTTGAGTTTAGTTACCCAACACTACTTATTTAATTAGTAATTTTCACAGTGCAAGTGTTGAGTAGAAAACATGCTACGTAAAAAGTATGCTGATTAAGATGTTTGGTAAACATAATTTACATATTTTTCAAAAATGGAACACATTTTCTGTGCACTATTTTCATGTCTGATCATCACAATTGACATTTTGTTGGTAGAAATTTAGCGCGCTGTGTGTTCCAATCAGTTACACTTTTGTATCCCTCTGCCAGGTGATGTGTTCTTACCCAGAGACAAAACTAAGAATAGGCAATATTAGACAGGAGAAAATTAGGTAACTAATATTTTAATCATATCCGCCCTGTTTAGGCCATCACAACTGACTCTTGGAATCACATTGAACCAAACTATAGGGGGCCTACACACTTTCGATTAATATATTGGTGAAGAGTAATTGCCTTGAACTCTTGAAGAGATGCCCGAAACATTGCTGAACTCAAAATTTTAATGTGCTGATCGTCTTGTACTTCGCAGAGAAGTTTGTTGGACTTTGTTTTCCATCACTTTAGTGGAATTACTGTCACTTAGCCTACACAGGTCTGTAGTCACACTGACCTGTCTGAAGATATAACATGATGTATAAAATCACATCATGACACTCGTTTTATGTGAAGGAACATAGCAGCGATCAGGAGATGATAAATGTTATCATTCCTTGTGACGTGATCTTTGTGATGTTGCCAGTGGTGATAGACTTGTATTTTGGATTCCAAACATTTACAGAATTGTTTTGTTTTGTTTTTTGTTTTGTTTTGGTGCCTGTCTTTAGTCATTTTCTCCTGTCAGTTTTCCCATTTAAAAATTGATTAAATGAATCATATTCATAATGAATAAAAAAAAAAATGGGGGAGAGGGGCATTTTTGAGTGCAATTTCCTTATTTTCAACAGAAATCTGATTGTGGTGCCTTGTCAATGTGCTTTACATGTGTGTGTGTGTGTGTGTGCACATATGTGCCTTTGTTTGCATTTATATTTTTCACATGTAATTGCAAGTGCACATGTGCATGTGTGCATGCATGTATGGATAGATGCATGTGTTTGTGTGCATGCATGATGCACACACACGTGTGTGTGTGTGTGTGTGTGTGTGTGTGTGTGTGTGCGTGCGCGCACACTTATGTTTTTCATATGTAACTGTCACTGTCAGTGCACTTATGCATGTGTAGAGGCATGTTTGAATGGAATGCCTGTGTCTGTGTGCATATATGATGCACATGTGTGTGTGCATGAGTGTGTGTGTGTGTGTGTGTGTGTGTGTGTGTGTGTATTTTGTGAGATTGGGAGAGAGTGTATAAGTGGGCTATTCTGCTTTTTTATCATTGCTTGAAATTTGATTAATGTAATTGAGATCATGTGTTTCCTGTAAATTACAGTTGTACAGAATAATATCCAGCAGTAGCCAGTCACTGTCCACCAAAGTGAGCTGTCAGTCCTGTGGTCAGTCTCCATCTCAGTATGCCCTCCATCATCACAGTGGACAACTGGACTTCAGGATAGGACAGGTAAAACAGTATTGATGACCCGTTTACGCTTCAGGATAGACTTTTTTTGCCTATTTTACTGGTCACTTAGAAAGTTCAGCTGTCATCGTAGGATTTCCTCTTTTTCGTAAATAATTGTAATTATTCATTTGATTATTTGAAAACAGCACTGCCACTGGGCATGACTCCCAAGTATACTTGTAATCATGAGCAAACTTTGTATTGAAAACTGGTCTGTATATATTATTTCTCAATCCCAACTAAAGGTGCTTCCATATACCAATCTTATGGCCTAAGTGTGAATTGTGTTGGCAGTCTTTCTTTGGATTTTGCGGTGAAAATATCAAAACAGGACAGGTATGGTGGAGGAAGTACGCAGAGTCAGGCAGGAGTGTCCTGAAGGGGTTAATTGTTATTCGATATAAGTGCATAGCATCTAGAACTACACAATCAAATGACAGGTCATTGAATTTAAAGCTTTGTGTACATTTTTAATCCCCTGTTTGCTAAATTGGGCAGTGTGGCCAACTCCAGGAGCATAGTCTTATAATTTCATGAATGTAGTGATGTGTGTATGTCATTTTGCTTACCAGGTTTTCTTCTTTTTAAGGGTCATTGATGTTCTTAGATGTGTATGCTTTGTTTGAGATGGGTATAGCCCTGCTGTGGCTCTGAGCTGTCGGCTGGGCTTTAAACACTAATAACAGTGATAATAATGATTGTATGCTTGTGTATCATGCATGTGTGCGTGCGTGTGTGTGTGTGTGTGTGTTTTGTGTGTGTGTGTGTGTGTGTGTGTGTGTGTGTGTGTGTGTGTGTGTGTGTGTGTGTGTGTGTGTGTGTGTGTGTGTGTGTGTGTGGTGTGTGTGTGCTGTATTTATTTCACAAACCATCTTAACTTCTAGCCAGTTTAAATCATAACTTTATGTTTTGTATTTATTCAGTTATATTTGTTTATTTCTGCTTTGTGTTTTTCAGGTCCGTTGCATGTCTGGAGGCCGCAAAGGTTTTGTGCAGCAAGTCTTAGATAACGTGAAGCAGGAGTTCGGTAGGAATAAAGAAATGAAGGTTTGTACACTTGTGGCTGTAGCAATTTAACGCTTATATTATTTTGTAGTTAATTGAACACTTGACAATAATGATAAAACATTATGTGACATTGTGCATAGAAATATGTACATGGATATGCTCGCATGCACACATATGAACGCACATGCGCGCGTACACACACAAATACACACACACATGAACATGCCCTCTTACCTGCTGAGTCAAGAAGAGCTATGACCAAAAAATGCATGTAAGTTATACATGTGTACAGAAGCATGTATGCATGTGCACACGTCCACATACACTCTCTCACACACACACACACACGCATGCACGCACGCACACACACACACACACACACACACACACACACACACACACACACACACACACACACACACACACACACACACACACACACACACATATATATATCACTTAAAAACATGTGGAAGATTTACCCTTTGTCACCCGCATCCTGTCCACCAGCATCCTGCATTGCCAACCATGCTAGCAAAGCAAAAACTTTACCCTTTGATTCCCTTACTCTAACCACCAGCTTCTTGCAGGAAGCTGGTGGATAGGGTGAGGGAGTCAAAGAGTTAAGTTTTTGCAGTTGATGGATAAGGTACGATAGTCAAAAGGGTTATGAATTTTCTGCAAGCCAACCAGTCCACATAGCTTTTCACAAGCATAAATCCTCCCGGAGATATTCCTTGCAGTTTACACATATACTCCTAATCATAATTTAAGGGCCACTTCTTCCTTCCTCTCTAATTTTAAGTTGAAATAATTGACAATGTTTAGAATTGATTCTATGTTTTATTTCATCATTTCCACACCTGTTTTGGAAAAAGAAATTAGCACAATGACCCATTAGTGAACAGCACATGCATTTAAAGGAACATCCCCCCCTTTTCAAAAAACAGAAAGTGTCAGATTTGGCCAATCTGTTTTCAATATCGCGTGTGTCCGCCCCGAGCCTGGATGCATGCTTCACAGCGCCGATGCATCGACCCCACAAGGGTACGGAGTGTGTCCTGAGGGATGGCCGCCCACTCGATCTGCAGGATGTCGACCAGCCTGGCCAGGGTGCCCGGTGGGGGGTGGTTGTCCCTGATGCGCCTCCCGAGCACATCCCAGAGGTGTTCAATTGGGTTCAGGTCAGGTGAGCACGCTGGCCAGGCCATACGGACGACTTCATGCTGCTCCAGGAAGTCGGTCACAAGGCGTGCTCGATGCGCAGGTGCATTGTCGTCCTGGAAGATGGCGCCTTGACCAAGGTCCACAAGCGCAGGCAGTGCCACGGCCGCCAGAACCTCGTCCCGGTACCGGACCCCGTTCAGGATGCCGTCAATGGGGAGCAGGGGGGTCCGGGTACCACGGCTCATGCCACCCCACACCATCACCGACCCGCCGCCGTACCGGTTATGCTCTTGGACAGTGGCGTCAGCGAACCTCTCCCCTTGACGTCGCCACACCCGAGCCCGGCCATCGTTAAAGGTCAGGGTGAACCTGGACTCATCCGAAAACAAGACCCGGGCCCACTGTTGCCTTGTCCAGGTCACGTGCTCCCTGGCCCAGGTCATGCGGCGCACTCTGTTGACCGGTGACAGCACGGGTCGGACGGCCGGTCTCCGTGACCTCAAGTTTGCCTCATGTAGCCGTCTTCTCACCGTGCTGCAGCTGATGTTAGCACCTTTTGCGTCCCTCAGCTGACCCCTCAAGGTCACCGCAGTGGATGCCCTTTCCCTCAGGACGGAGAGGGCAAGGTAGCGGTCTTGCTGTCTTGTCGTTACTCTGGGTCGACCCGTGTGACGCCTTTCCTGGACTGCTCCAGTCTCATTGAAGCGCTCCAGCAGTCTCTGGATTGTGGAATGCGACACTTCAAGTCGTCTAGCAACTTCCCGCTGCGCTAGGCCTTCATCAAGCAGAGCGAGGGCTCTCCCCCGCTGCTCATCCGTCATCCGTCGTCTTGCAAGCATGGTTAAAACGAACCAAGAACGGGTCCTTTTTATCCTCGTCTGCGGGCAACTTTGGCTGGAGTAGTGTTCAAAAAGGGCTTGCCTTGCACGTGCAAAGCGAATTTTGTCGCTACCTTGCCTGCGTCGTCAGAGAGACCCTGCTGAAGATTCGACAATTTCGTGTGGAAATTGTCTTCCTTGGGCCGCCCATTGCAAATCGGCAAATCCCCAAACACGTGCCAAAAGGAAACTGCAATGTTGTCTGAGCTCTTATCCATTCAGTTACGGCAACGAATTGGAGAAAAGAGTAAGAGAAAATAGGTTATTTCTCCTTTCAAAAATTGACTCAGAAACGTTCCTGGCCCTTCAATAATGACGTGTAGTATATTTTTAACTCAGGAGTTTGGAATTTGTTCAAGAACTCATTGCACTCAGTTTCACACACGTTCCACCCAAATCATCCAGTAATTGTATGGTTGACTTCTTGAGCCATTGAAAAATCCTATGCACTGGTAAAGTCTTCAAATGGTAAGGAGGTTGGTGGAGAGGAGGGGGGGGGAGAGCTACAGGACTTGTTAAACGTTAAGCTGACATTACCAAAATGATTGGAGCATTATGATGAGCAGCAAACAGGCCAGTATTTATGTAAGACGCTAATGTAGTGTATTTTTCCTTTGTTGAGGATTTTCTTTTTTTGCTTTCTTTTTAATAATAAATCTGGGTAACTAGGATATGTCTTCTATACTTTCTCATGAAATTGAAATTCCATGATTCTGTGATGACGCAGTCCTGAGAAATGAAATTATAGAGTACAGCTGTATATATGAATGTGCATGTGTGTGTTTGCGTGGCTGGGGTGAGTGGGTGGATGAGTGTTTGATATTTTTTGGATGTTTTGACATATGTCTATATGTTGTTAAGGCCTAGTCTTGTGTGATATTATTTTTGAAACAGTAACTTGCTATTCGTATGTGGCCTTAATTACATTTTCTATGTTAATAACAATTTTGTGGCCTTAATTACATTTTCTATGTTAATAACAATTTTGTATTTGTGTATAAAAATGGTATTATGGTTTCTTTTGTTGGAATAATAAAAGGAGTTGTGTTTTTGTTTACAGGAGAGCTTTAAAAAGTTCAGGGAAGAAACAAAGAAGCTGGGAGACTCTGACGCATTAAAAAAGGCCAGAGACAAATATGTAAGTAGGAAGTTTACTTTAGTGATTTATGTCTTTTCTTCTCAAACTAGAGTCTGTTACATTGTTTGCCTCTGAGTTATGTGGTGTAAGAGATGGAGTTCCTCTTGTTGTTGTTTTTTTAACATTGAGAGTGTATTCATTTTGGTCACTATTGGGTGGTGGAGCACAAGGAATAATGCATAAAGATTAGACAATCAGCATATTATTTTAAGAGTTGTTTTGAAAAGAACAGAAATGTGATATGATTTCATAATAGTGAGGAAAAATAAAATCAGAAATAATCATTTTCTGACCTTAAATGGAAAAAAAGCAATAGAAGTAAATAGTGATAGTGAAAGACAAGTGGTACAAAAGGAGAGAGTAGTTGTTTAGACAACAGTCACATGCTTGCTTGATACTGCAAATTCCGTTCCTGAGGTCATCAGTTTTGTACATATTTGTACGTCAACTTTGTTCTAAATATTAATAATAATGATAATAATAGTAGTGATGATAATAGGGATAATGATGATAATAGTTAATAGTAATAATGATGATGATGTTGTGATAATATAATGATAACAATGATGAATATTAATATGTTGATGATAATGATAATCATGATGATAATAATAATTGTACTGTAGCTTTGTTATTCGAGACCTTCAGTCAGTCAGTAATATCTTTTCAGTCACGTGTAGATGATAAGTTATTTTTATAATCTGCTATCATTGATCCTGTCAGTTAGCTGATTTTGAGAAAATTATTTTCCTTTGTTGTGTCTCTTGATCATTAATTTTGTGGGGGGTTTCTTCACTGTCCTCTTTGTATATTTCATGGAGGTTCTTATTCTTTTTTCGTGTAAGTCTCAGTACAGTGCTTAGTATTAGTGTGGAACAAGTTATCAGCAAGAAACCTTTTTGTTCAACAGGAAGGCTTGGAAAGTGATTCGGCATCTGTACGGAAAGCTCTGGGAGACATCAAAGAAAAAGTTTCTGAGGTGAGTGACCAACTGACAATGAAACTGAATGTGATGGTGATATTCTTTAATCAGTCCAGATACGTAAGTGTCCTGATAATGTTTTTTGTGTGTATCTTCTAATCCCATAACCAGCTTCAAGGGAATTATAGGATGCAGCAGCAGACAGGGTCCTCTACCTGTTTCTAGTGTGAATGCACTTATCACTGACAAGTATTCAGACCATTTTCGTTTACCTTCCACACCCATTTGTGAGCAGATAAAGAAACAGGGGAGAGAACAAAGCTTGGATTGTTGATGTGAGTGATGGATTTTGGTTGAGGAAAGATGTGTGATACATCAATGTCGGTTAACACTGTTGTGACTGGCCCCGCCTCTGCCTGAACTTCTGGTCAGCCTGAGCCTGCCGCCAATAAAGAACCAGTAGTTGTTTAAAAAAACTCTCTAGCAAGCCTGAATGAAGTCCAATTGTTAACAAAATTTGTGTACTTATTGAAAAAAAGGATGCTGAGTTTAGCTGTGCTATTTATAAAGCTATTACTTAAATACTTTTTAGCTGCCATCCAGTTCTGTACCATATATCGCTGAAGCGACTTTTATCGCGACCCGGCAGTAGGTGAAACTCAGCGTTCACGACTATAGTCGCAGCATCTCACGGATGTGTTAAGAGCTGTCTTCGTGTAGATTTGTTTGGTAGGTGTAGATCTTGTCAAGATGGGTAGCTTGTATGAGTTACCATTGTCTTGTAGTTCAGCCACATTTTGGTCATAACTTCTGGCTTGATAAAGGTTTATGATTCTGAAATATGATTTTTTTTTGTGTCCACCGCTGATACATCACAAATTTCAGTGTTTAGGGACAGCAACTTACCAAGAGCTGATGCTTCAAAAGAATTTTAGAGAATGAACCTACTTCTCAAGTTTCCAATTTACAGAGTATTGCATGTGCAAAATGTTTTGTGGAGTGAAGTTTTAGTATATAAATGATGCACAGACCAAGGGAGCTGTCCATGGGAACAGCTGATTTTTTGATAATTACTGAATAGAGTCATATATGTTTACAATAAAAATCCAGTCTGTCACATGTTACGTCTTAGTATGGTGTCCTTCAGATGTGTTAAAAAAGCCCTATGGCAGCGAAGATATCCCTGGCAAATTTCTGATGGGAACTCCATTTTCTAAATAAACAAAAATACACCCAGAGAGAAGAACATGGTGTTGCACAGTGGTCTATATGTTCTTCCCGGAAAGAGCAGCTCAAATTTTGACATGGTAAATTCATTTTGACAAAAAGGAAATGCCAAAGCACTCAAAAAAAAAAAAAAAGGACAGAAACACTGAAATATTGGTAATGAATATAGTAATAGTAGATGCTTGTGACTGCATCAAGATGTGCACTCACATGATCTTCCTGAAACTCATACAACAGTGTGTGAGCATTTGTACCTGTGATAAAGTATGCAACACAACTTTATGCTGTTTGCAATGTAGGATGTTCTTCTTTCATGTGAAAATCTCCTGTGCCTCATATTGCCATATTTGTCTGCAGTTGAGCATTGTTGTCTTGGATGCATAATCATAGTCCTGATATGGGTCTGTGCAGTCAGCTGAGCATTAAACAACAACAGTGATAATAAAACTTGAACCTCAACTGAAGATATACACTAGATCATAGAGAAATTCTGTGAACTGTCATTTTAGCCTTTACCCCAGTCAGAAAACTGGTTTTAAGTTTATGAGATCGCTTCCATTGTCACCGCTTTGCAGCACTGTCTGTGTAATCTGGCCTCATTGGATAATCATCATCTCCTCAAAAGTCCTGTGCTTGTGTTCAGACAGTGGAGGAGCTGCAGAAGACAGAGCTGATGAAGAAGGGGCAAGAGATCAGCAAAGAGTTGGGCAAGACAGCGGGCAAAGCAGCAGACACCATATCCAAGTCTGGGGAACAGCTTAGCAAGACGGCTGCCTACAAAAGTGTCTCTGAGGTACTGTGTTCCTGTTTTGTGTGTGTGTGTGTGTGTGTGTGTGTGTGTGTGTGTGTGTGTGTGTTGTGTGTGTGTGTGTGTGTGTGTGTGTGTGTGTAAGACAGCTAGCAAACAGCAGACACTATCTCCAAGTCAGGGGAACATTGATTCTGTGGCCCTTAAGTGACCTCAGTTTCAGTGGTTTTGGAGTTGTGTAGGAGTTAAATTGAGCAGTATGGGAGTAATAACACAGGAATGGTGCAAAAGATGGAATGGCTGAAAAAGAAAACAAGCCAGGGAACAGTGCAGTAAGACAGCTGCCAACCAAAGTATCACTGAAATACTGGTCAATGCAGTAAGACAGTTGCCCACCAGAGTTTCAGTTTCAGTTTCTCAAGACGTCTCTGTGGTTCTCTGAGATAGTAGTCCTATTTGTCCCTCAGTGTTTGAGAGAGAGAGTGTATTTTGTGTGTGTGTGTGTGTGTGTGTGTTTCTGTATGTGTTTGTGAGAGAGTTTGTGTGTGAGTAAGAGAGAATTTGAGTTGAGAGTGTGTTTGTAAGAGATGTGTGTGTGTGAGAGTAAGAGTGAATGAGAGAATGTTCTTGTGAGTGAGAGAAAATGTATGTGAGTGAGAGAGAGTGTGAGTGAGTGACAGAGACGTGACTGAGAGAATAAGACCAAGGATAAAGCAAGCAGAGATCAACTGCAACTAAGGAAAACAGCACAGTGGGACTGCCGCCTACAAAAATGTCTCTGAAGTAATAAATATGTATGAGGGGAGAGAAGAGGGGAAGATGTTCAGTTGATGTAGGTGTGCGTTTCTCTCTCTCTCTCTCTCTCTCTGCACATACCTTCTTTGATGCTCGTGTGTGTGTGTGTGTGTGTGTGTGTGTGTGTGTGTGTGTGTGTGTGTGTGTTTCTCTCTGTGTCTTTGCACATGCCTTCTGTGTGTGTGTTTCTCTCTGTGTCTTTGCACATGCCTTGGATGCTTAATATGTGTGTCTGTATATGTTTGTGTGTGTTTGTGTATGCATATTATGTAAGATTAATGAACTTGCTTTGATTCTGTAGAAACAGTTTGTGTTTTTGTTTGTGCCTGTTGCTGTGTATCTGTGCATTTGTACCTATTGTTATTGCTTGCATGTTCACTGCTTTTTATTATATGCAAGACTTCCCAGAGATGTACTTTCTCATTGTGTCATTCCAGTTTTTAACCCTTTGACTCACACCCTGTCCTCCAACTGCAAAAAATTAACCCTTTGACTCCCTCACCCTATCCACCAGCTTCCTGCAGGAAGCTGGTGGATAGGGTGAGGGAGTCAAAAGGGTTAACTTTTTGCTTTGGTATCATGGTTGACAATGCAGTATGCTGGTGGACAGGATGCAGAAGTCAAAGGGTTAAAACAATTTCGTCAGGTGTAGTGGCCATGTTGTTAGGATTGTGATCTTCCTGTCAGGTTGGGTTTCCACCTGCCTGGGTGTTGCCTGATGGGGAAAGGGTGGAGATTTTTCTCATCTGCCAGGTCAACATATGTTCAGACCTACTAATGCGTGAACCTCCTACATGTATGTGTACACAAAACATCAAGTGCACAAGTCAAAGATCCTGTAAGTCATGTGAGTGGTCAGTGGCTTATGGAAACGTGAAAACACCATGCCTGCATGCCCATGGATGATGGGAGTATGCAGATGCTGTAGCAACACAGTGATTGTACAATGTGGGCTTTTTTTTTATATAGGTTACATGTTTGTTTGTTTTTTTTGTTTTTTTTTCTTTGTTTTTTTCTCTGGATATGAAATCATTATGACTGTTGAACAATTTGTGTTTACTGCAGGGCGTGAAAGCGGTGAAACAGGAGTTTGATGATGTGACGTTATCACGGGCTAAGCTGTACAGAGCTCCAGGTGGGTAGTGTGGTAAACCACACTGCACGTACAAAACTTGAGGTCTTGCCCTTAGTCAGAGTAGAGTCTTACATCCAGATAATTTCTCTCTTGTCTTTTTATGTCTCTCTCTCTCTGTCTCTTGTCTTCCTGTCTGTCTCTCTTTCTTACGTTTTCCCTGATCTTGTGTGTATTTACTGCCCACTTTGCTATTGGCATTTAGGACATCAGTGAAGATCCACCACTATTGTGTGTTGGTTCCTCAGTTATGTTTCACAGCCTTGAGATCTACTTTTCAATGCATAGGTATATTTTTTTTAAAGTGAACTGTTACGTCTGTCATGGTTTTAACTTGTCTCAGGCAAGCATGTGACACCTAGAATTTTTCATCAGTGTAATTTATAAATTCTTCTCACCAAATTTTTAGTTATATTTATTGCTTGATCCAAAGGTAGTTACATTCACAGTTAAGTGTTTGATCAGGATGGCATTCTTTTGAGAATGATGTTATTTAGAGAGCAAAAATCTAGTAACTTATGCCTTTCTGTGAGAATTAGTCTTTGAGTTTGAGTGTAAGACATTTCATGTCATAGATCTGAAGAAGTCAGCTCATATCAACAGCTTATGCCAAACTGGTTTATTTTTAGAGCTTTTGTCTCATTTTTTCTCTTTCTGTTGCCCTGCCTGGGAGGTAGACGGCCAACAAACACTCTACAGCCATTATGATCCTGAGTCAGTTGCTCTTGTTATCCCAGGTGCAGCCTGTCCTCTGCATGTCTGCCTCCAGGTCACAGCATCGTGTGCTGCTTGGTTAACTTCTCTTTTTATTTTCACCAGTGGTTTCTAGGTGAGGGCTTGCCTTTTGGTGCTGAATGCAGACTTGCATTGCATGTGGCTAATCCATCTCCAGCGTCTTTGGAAGATCTCTTTTTGTACAGGCCAGTGTCTTGTTCGCTGCCACAGTACCGGTGGTTTCTAGATTTAAACTATCAGTTGTTGTTAAGCATTCTTTTGCAGTTTCAGGATGGTCTGCCTGGAAGAGACTTTTACTCTCTCTTCATCTTACACGTATCCTTTCTACTTTTAAATCCAGTTTAAAAACCACCTTTTTTCCCTGGCATTGAATTGTACAACTACTTCTTTCCTTCAGTTTGTATAGGTCTTGTTTGTATGTTGTATGTAGTCTTGTGTTGTTCGCATGCATACCTCTGGTGTGTGAATGTACTTTGATTTGCATGATAAAGATTTGACACCATATAAATAGTGTAATTATTATTATTATTTCTTCACTGCTGATTCTGTCTGGCCAGCGAATCTAAAAGAATTCTTCTGAGGCAGGTGTTGTTGAAAGTGGATTTTCTTCATGGTGGTGACAGAGATTCTGTAGGTCTCAGCTACATAAAGTAAGACAGGCTTCATGATGGTGTGAAGATTCTGATCTTGATGGTGGATGTCACATCAGTGGATCCCCATATGTCCTTCATGTGATGGAAAGCTACTGTTGCCATCTCAGTTGGGGTTCTAATGTCAGCATCTGTCTGCCCTGCTTGTCAGTGCAGTGGTGTTGTCAGGGTCGGTGAAGCTCTCTGCCTCTTGTAGCACCTCGTTTCACGTTGACTTTAGGGATCTTGCTCGTTTCTGTTTGGATGTTAAGGTCCAGGCGTGTTGAGGTTTCCACAACGGTGCTGATCTTTTCCTGCATCTGTTGCTGGGTGTGGGAGAGAAAGGCCAGATTATTGTCAATGTCAAGGTCGTCTTACATAAGAATACACACATTCATTCAGATTTGAACAGATGAACATGTACCAACATCATGTGTGTATGTACGTAATATTTATTTTATCATCATGTGTACAGAGAAACCCAAAAAGAGAACAGACCTGGCCAGAATAGTTCGTGAAGAACGACCAATGCAAGCTAATGAGTGAGTAGATTGTTATATATCTTTCAGAGAGAGGTGTGAGTGTCTGTGTCTGTGTTTGTCACAGAAGGTGGGAGTGTGTGTGTGTGTGTTTGTCACAGAAGGAAGGAGTGTGTTGTGTGTTTGTTACAGAAGGTGAGAGTGTGTGTGTCTATGTATTTGTCACAGAAGGAAGGAGTGTGTCTGTGTATTTGTTACAGAAGTGAGAGTGTGTGTGTCTGTGTATTTGTCACAGAAGGAAGGAGTGTGTCTGTGTATTTGTTACAGAAGGTGGGAGTGTGTGTGTCTGTGTATTTGTCACAGATGTGTTCACAGGATTTTCTGAGCTGTTTCTGGATGGATCTTTTCTGAATGGCAGATAACAGTATGGATCATTGAAGAGTCACAAATGCATACCTTTGGAAGTCATGGCATGGCTTTAGAGTCAAAGTCACACTAAAAGAAAAAAAGACAGTGCCTACAAGCAGTATTTTTTTCAGGAAAGTGTGAGTACAGCACTGTAGGAACTTCTACCTGTCTTTGCACACCATTGTACTCGTTTAACATCAACTAGTATTTCATCTGATGCTTCTTCAAAGTAACAGTGACCTTGAAGAGTACAAAGTCTGGAATATCAGTGATAATTTTTGTGTAAAATGGGACATCTTGGTGGGGTTTTTTCCTCTTTTTGTTTGTTTGTTTGTTTGTTTGTTTTTTGTAATGCCTTGCTCAAGGCCAGCATCAGTTAGTCCACATATGAGAGGTTTGACTGTTTGAGGTCACTCTTCCTTGCTTTTAAGTAGTTGTCTTTGTGTAGATTTCTAAATATTGAATTTCATACGTATATGTGAATGGAGGACAGTTGTTGTGGTGTCTGCTACTGCGACTACCACTGACCTCGATGATGCTGATAGTTGACAGGTGACCATATGTACAGGAAACAGACGTCTAGTCAGAGAAAAAAAAATGATTTGCACTATGGTGATATGGTGTTAAGGTTAAAAACCCAAGTTTCACACCAAAATATCTGCTATTTCAATACAATACCCGTCATTAGTTTCCATGACTTGCTGAATGAAGGAAGTGGTATCCTAGTCTACAGTACTCTTGATTTGAACTTAGGTTTAAATGGGGATTCTTCAATAACCATCATATCATTTGATGAACGTCATGTTTTAGTGCAGGTTCACTAAGCATCTATCCTGACGATTACATATTTCTTTACTGGGGAGTGTTGTAATTTTCAGCATGCAGACTGGCTGTTTTGATCAGAGCCATGAACTCTAGAGCTCATGTCTTGAGTTCAGATCCAGCCCACAGCATGAAAGTTGGTGTATTCACTTCCTATCTAAATACTTTAATCATTCTGGTGATATCAGCTTTGTGTTTCATGGTTTCCATTCTTACCCATTCATTTCGAGGCCTTGCCAGTACATAGGTTCTATGCAGGATCAAGTTTTCCATATGGTTTCTGACAGAATCAGGTGAAGTGAATGTAGATTGGTGCAAGTATGAATAATCTCTCTGGAACTGTTTTCATTTTCTAAACTCCATTTTTTACATTGTGGTCTTTGTACTAGTGATATAAGTCTTATGCATTGAATTGATTTAAAATTTGGTGATGAAAATTGTGGTCTATTGGTCACAAAGCTTGTGTATAACAATCGCACTACAAAGTATGTATGTGTGTGTTTCAGGGAGGCAACTGGCATGGTTTTACACAAAGACTCTCGCTTCTTCCAGAGCTGGCAGAATTTCAAGGACAACAACCAGTACATCACAAGTGAGTCAGTCCTTTGTAAAAGATATGATTTAAAAAAATGATTAAATGGCATTCAAAGACATCTCAGCTCACTGATCATGAAAGTGATCTATTATTTGAACCAGTTGCTGTGAAGTAGCGATATGATTTTGTTTGATTCCCCTTTTGCTTTGCAGACAATTGCTGGCCGAAACATTAATCACCCACAGCTTCTGAAGTTCATTGAACTGTTTTTTTCTACTCTTACAAGTGAAGGTTACCAGATTGTTTTTGCTTGGATTCCTGGCCATGTTGGTATTGGAGGCAATGAAAATGCTGATTGCCTGGCCAAGAATGCCACAAGGAAAAAGATGTCTAAATCCTTCGTTCCTTACACAGATGTGAAATCCAGAGTACACAGTTATGCGAGAAATCTCTGGCAAGAGGATTGAAATAAGCAGACAGACAACAAACTCTTCCAAATCTGCCCCAACCTGAAAGAGATTCTCCCATCTGCTTCAGGGAACCATTGGAAAGAGACAGTGTTATGTGGGTTACACACAGGTCACACATACTACGCTCAAGTGCAGGAATCAAAACTGCTTCCTGTTCCACAATCCAGTGATGAGAAGGAAGCTTGAAATCAGAGGGAGAAAAAGAAGCAACTCTTAACAAACCAAAGCGACTTCTGAAGAGAGCTTAAAATTAGAGTAATATGGCTGCTGTGTCCAAACTTGTGATGGAAGATCCACACACCTGCATACAAGAAGTAAATGCAAGGATTTTGTTTTCATATGGAACAATTCAGAAAAACCTACACAATGACGTTTAGCTTCAAAAGCTGGTTGCAAAGTGGGTGTTGCATATACTGACAAGGGACAGAAGCGACAGATACACGCTGCACATGATCTGCTGAACCATTTTGAACTGAACAGCTCCAGACATGTGATGAATGTAGTCACAGAAGATGAGACATGGGTTTCCTTCTGCAGTATCGCCAGCAAAGATAGAAACAAAACATTGCTGGGCCATAATATCAAGACACCAAATTGTAAGAAAGGATTCCAAATTCCTCTCAAGTTCTTGGATATTCTATGTGCTAACAGCACTGCCACTGACATATGCTATGCAGTAACTGTATTATCCAAAATCACTCAGAACGTCAGCAGTCAGTGCCCGACACTGGAACCCAGAATGTCCTTCTCTTCTCAACAAGCCAGTCCCCACAAAACAAGAGCTAAGTTTGTTTTTAGAAAACCAAACATCGAAGTTTTGTTTACCCACTCTACTGCCGGGACTTGCCCCCTGTGACTTTTGGTTGTGCCCTCTCTTGAAAAACAGGTCACTAAGTTCGTTGCATCCAGGACCTCACAAAAGCTGTGAAAGCAGAGTTCAGTACCATCCAAAGACTATCCGAATGTCTTTTCTATTATTTGAGGTGCTTGCGATGTTGCATTGAAGTGGGAGGGGAATACTTCAAAGGGATGTCCTTTGTAAAAAGAGGCATGATTATGTCATTGTCTTGCTTCACTTTCTCCTCTGGCTGCCCATTTCTCAAAGCATTTCATACAAAATCAGTACATTATGTTACAAGTCTATCTTTGTGACCAGGTCCTAATGTACATCCGCCCAAGCTATCCTTTCTACTTCTGATGCTAGTTTACAAATTCCTTGATACAGATATACCACAGTTGGTTGCCACGCTTTTTCTGTGTCCAATTTCAATTGAAACAATCTGCCCCCCATCTATTTGACAGTCATACACTCTGTGTGTTCCTTCAAGTCTAGCTTGAAGACGTTTTGTCCAGCAGTTATCTCCCCTAAAATGTGCTCACTCTTTGCCGTATTCCCATCCTGTCTTCTTGTCTTCCCCTTCCTGGTTTTCATGTCCTATGTCCCCTGGAGTTTTGGTCGTTATTGGGTAATTGCTTTGGTGAATGATGAGAATGTGAGGTTTGATTTGATTCTTATATCAAGATTTAGCATCTTATAAATGTCATTATTATTATCATTGTTGTTGTTGTTGTTATAATTGTTATTTAAAAAATAATGATAAAGGCTGAAAACCCACACATTGTACGAACTGATGGGAGTTTGACCCCCCCCCCCCCCCCCCCCCCAGTCATGAGGCTTGCACTGTTCATTACAGTGATTGGTTTATTGGTTATATTATAGCATGTGTTTTGTTGTCAGTGATAGTCTTAGCAGTCGGTTTAGTGTTATATGCAGTTGGTTTCTTGCCAGTGATAGCATTTGAAGTTAATTATTGGCTAAAGTACAGTGGAACTTGCTGGTTTCTTGCCGATGATATCATTTGAAGATAATTATTGGCTAAAGTACAGTGGAACTTGTTGGGTTTCACGCCATTGATAGCATTTGAAGATAATTATTGGCTAAAGTACAGTGGAACTTGAAAGTGATTCCATTTGTTTATTTGCCATCGATGTTTGACCTGACATAGCATATTGAAAATGAGCTGGCACCTGCCCAGAGTTAAGCGTGCTGTAAGCTTGTTGGTGAAGACTGGGACCGACTACGTAGTCAAGTCTCATCCACTTTATGGATGCATCAGTGAGGATGTCGCTCAAATTTCCTGAGCAGTACCATGATGTCTCATATCTTGTGCCTGGTTGATGCCAGGATACATCATGAAAGTTAGCATAGAGTACAGCCCTGTTGTGCAGTCTCGCTCTAAAATGGAATCACAATGTTATCACTACCATCCGCATTCTCATCATCACAGCATTCAGAAAAATTGTTCCAGATTCTGTGGTCATTCTTTCCCTGTTGTGACACAAAAGTGGTGCAAAAGGTTGGGCAGAAAAAAGAAAAAGAAAGAAGCACATTGAAGGTGATCATTTAGAATAGAACTATATGTGTTTGCTGCCAGAGATATTGTCCATTTTTACATGGATGTGAAGTACAGTAAAGTCTGGTGTACATTGTAATGGGTGGGACAGTAATTGTCCATTATTTTACATGGATGTGAAGTACAGTAAAGTGGTACATCGAAGTATACATTTTGTTTGTTGCCAGAGATGTTTGACTTGAAGGTGAAGTACGATGAAAGTGATCATGTTGTGGTCCGGGCCACTCGGGTCTTCACAGATAAAATGGGACAAATGTTTGGTAAGTAATGCTTACAGTTACATGAGTGAATTGAGATGGGGATATAATCAAGTTTTTTTTACAGGTATATTGGTGAATTGGATATGGCATATAATCTTTTTTTTTATCTTGTAACAAGAAACTCACTGGAGAGCTGGATTGCAAAAGGTCAAGCGTTCCTTACACTTAAAAGGGATCAGTTCACATCCAGGTCATGACTCATGGAAGCCCTTTTGCCATTGCCTATTTTTTTTCTTCTCCCTAGGATCGAACCCAGGCCTTCAGTATGGTCAGGCATCTCAAGGAAGTGTGCTAAGTCTTCGTCACGGAGCCCGGTAAGGGAGGCCCTGACAAGGATGATCCTTATTTTGTTATAAATAAACAATGTGTGTCGGTGTGAAAACAGTAGCCGTCATATTGGTTTTGTTGACTTAAATTTTGAACACCTACTCTGTTTGACATGAAATAGATACAAAATAGGCATATCTGGGCAAAATACCTGCAGGGTATGATGCACAAATGTCTTTTCTCTAAAATAAACCCAAAATGATAAGAAATTACTAAAAAAAAATTTATTTTTTTGTAATAATTCGGCTAGGTCTGCCACCTTAAGGTGGATAACAAACAGGCCAATGTTCATGTTGCAGGCTTGGATTGAAGGGTGAGGGAATGAAAGGGTTAAGTCCATGGACTTTCATAACTTGCCTGCCATGTCTAGACATTACAGGGGGCATTGTCTCAAGCACCACATGGGTCTGATTGTTTTCTTATGTTATTTCCAGAGTTTTTCTTTCTGAAGGTTTGGTGTGCAGTAAGTGTCAAACTTATCGTCAGATGTCGTTTGGGTTTCATGCACAGTGTGTTGTTCTTTACAAAGTGAACAGAAAGAAATTTTTCATCTACATGGGATTTTTGGTCTTGGTTGTTTTTTTTTGTTTTTTTAAACTTACCAGTGTCTGTTATTTGTTGTACATGTGATATGGAAGATCCCAAGATATTCAGTAAAATCATAAGCAATTTTCATATGCATATTTTTGTTTTTATGTATTTTCATGAAGTTTTGTGTTTCTCTGTTTTCAGGAAGCATGTTTACAAAGACCGAGATGTCAGAGGTTCTGACAGAAATTTGCAAGATTGACCCAACATTCAACAAGGAGCAGTTTGTTAGGATGTGTGAAAAAGAAATCATTCCCAATGTCTTGGAGGTAAAAAAAAACTGTGTAGGTGTGTGTAAAGATGTGGCTGTGAGTGTGTATATTATGTTTATTGAATTAAGCTTTGATTCTCAAGCAGGTGTCTGTGCGTGTTTGGATGTGTCTATATATGTGCATATCATATTCATTTTAATGTTTTGGTGCTCATGTAAAATTTCCTACAAGTACTGAACGTTGACAGATTGTTGTAAATCATGGACAGCTCTGCAGGCATTTCTGACAAGTACATTTTAAGATTCAACTAACAGAGTGATAATGATTATGCTCAGATGTGCATATATACTGGCTGGTAGGTCAGTGTGTCTTGCAACTGTCATTTGGCAATGAGAGTAAACTTGTCTCTGAATTATGTGAAAATTGGATCAGACAGACACCACAGTAAACAATGCACATACATGCATGTGTGTGCACACATGCATGCACGTATATACATTATGACAAATCACGTTATAATGTATACATACACACATGCACACACAGACACATATTCACATATGTGAATACATACATCAGATGTAAATATTATTATATGATAGTTCTGTATCTCTGCATAGCTAGGAATATGTTGTGGTCCATTTTGCAGGCCATGATTCATGGAGACCTGGAAGTGCTGAAGGACTGGTGTCACGAAGCTGTAAGTAAACATACACTTCTTTTTCCACTTCTCTGCTCTTACGTCTTGTACATGGTACTCTGTGGTATCTTCATCCTCTTCTTTTCCTTAAACCCCTTCCCTGCTAATACTTTTGGTTATAGTATTTGATGAGAAACTTTCCAGAAAATCTGAAAGATAATAGCTACGATTTTCGTTCAGTCATATCACCAAAACTATTGGAGATAATATATTATAAGTTTACATCAGATGAAATAAAAATGAACAAAGATTCTTGTGGTGTTAAAATTTGCAAAAACGTATGTTATCAAGATTTTGAACAAGCACATAGCAGAGGCTAATAACGTTCATTGGACTTATCATCCAGTTGTTCTAACAATTCAAAATTTTGGTCATTGATTTTTAATGTGCAGAGTTTATCTTCATCAGGACCAAAATCTTCATCACCAGTGTCAGCATTGTGAATAACTTTTCCAATATTACCTCAGATGTAAAAAGTCGTTTTTGCTCTACCTGTTGTTGCTGAACAGTTCAGCTTAGTTCATGAAAAATTAGACATTAAGTTTCTCAGACAACACCATTAATGACAGGATTATTAATTTTGAGCTTGCTGTAGTCAAATTCAGGCAGTTGAATTTTGTAAGCAGGTAGTCTGTGTTTATGAATGCTGAGTGAAACATGAACACTGCTGTATCTGGTGTATGATATATGTCCACAACACATTGACAATTGTTTGGTCATGACATGTTGCGCGTGAACAGTACATCAAGAGGGTTAATTAGGTACTCTGTTTATGCTTGTGTGTGAGCAAGTAAAACTGTTCTGGTTCATAAATGTTTGCATTTTCTTACAAAATGTGTTACTTCTTTTCTTTATTGAAGGATGTGCGTGTGTGTGTGTTGTGTGTGTGTGTGTGTGTGTGTGTGTGTGTGTGTGTGTGTGTGTGTGTGTGTGCTGTTTGTTTTAGACAGAAATCATGTTTTGATTGTTGAAAAAATTGCCGTGATTGGAGGTTTCTTTTCAAATAATGTAAATGTTGATTTGATCGTTCTAAATTAGAAATTGCATGTTTTCAGTTCTTTTTATTGATTTGCAAAATTTTTTGAAGATATTTTAGTAAAAGTCTGTACAATATTTGTGAAAGTGTGACAGTATATGAATAGTTAATGATGATAATAATGATGAATAATGATAGCAGTGACAATGATTGTGATGATTATGATGATGACGATGATGATGATGCTAGGATTGATCTGGTCTTTTGTGATGACAGCAGTAACAGTAATGATGATCGTGATTATGGTGATGACAGTAACAGTGATGGTAGGTTAGACATGGCCTTTTTTTTTGTTTGTTTTTTGATAACAATGATGACAACGGCAATGACAACAGATGATGGAGGATGATAGTGATGAATGGTTTGACCTTGCCTTTATCGGATGGTGATGAGGACGACCACAATGACAACATGGTAATGATGTTGATAATGATTGGTTTGACCTGGTCTGTATATTTGTGACAGCCATTCAACACACTGGCTCACCCCATCAAGCAAGCATTGGCAGCCGGCTACAAGTTTGATTCCAGGGTGCTGGATGTCAACAATGTGGATGTAAGTTTTTCGCGCGTGTGTGTGTGTATGTATGTGTGTGCTTTATGTGTGTGCTTTATATGTGTGTATGTGTGTGTGAGAGAGAGAGAGGTCAGAACTCAATTATTTGTCATAAGAACCAAAATAGGGCTATAAGACAGATTGATTGTGATAAATTTTGACAGTATTATTTGTGTGTGTGTGTGTGTTGTGTGTGTGTGTGTGTGGTGCGTGCGTGCGTGCGTGTGTGTGTGATGTTGAACTAGGCAACATTTACAAAGTTGAGAATATATGCCTGGATTATGGGTACCATTCAAATACTTTTCTTTTTCACAGGCTTGTATACTGATGACTGACTATGTGATTGATTTTCTAGGTTTAAAATTAGTCTTTGTCAAAGATTTTTTGGTGGTTACTCCATTATCTTACATGCTAGTTTGGAGTTGGTGCAAGAGGGATTTATCGCATTCAGACAGCTCCATATGCCCTCCTCCCACATCTTCCAGTAATTATCTGGCACACTCGTGAAACTTGATCATACCAGTATGTGCTGGCAAGGTCTTGAAGTGGTGAGGAGGGGATCTGTGAAACTGTAAACTGATATCACCAGAATGGAGTGTTACAGTGGAGCAGCAAACAGGCCAGTTTTATTTTGTTTTTGTTTGTTTTTTTTAGAAAACCTTAGCAAATAGGATTAGATTTGAATTTTACTTCCTAGGCAATGAAAGGATAAGAAAACAAGAAAGAAAAAAACAGAAGAAAAATGTATCCTGCCCAGGGTCGAACCTTGTTCCTACACATTCATGAAACAGTTCTGGTTTGTTTTTTTTCATAGCATTCATACTAAATGTTTACGGTCGTCTCTTTCTTCATGTTGTTGTTACTTGTATTTATTTATGTTATTCATTTATTTATTTGTTTTATTTATTTATTCATTTATTTATTTATTCATTATTTAATCATTCATTCATTCATCATTTATTCATTCATTCCTTTCATTTATTCGTTTGTTCGTTCATTTATCCATTCACTCACTTATTTTATTTATTCATTTATTTGCTTTGCTTGTTTGTTTATTTGTTATGTATTTTTGTCCATCTGTTTATATTTGGTGACAATGGAGATTCTGTGTGAAATGAGGGTTGCTGTCCCTGGGGAGAGTGTGTTGCCACAGTCCAGTGCCACTCGTTTGTTTTTGCTTTTCTGTGTGCGAGTAGGCTTACTTTTTTTTACTTTTTTTTTTTTAATCTATTTTAAGCTTTACAGAAGTCTTCTGAGTACAATGCCTTTGTTTTCATTAATTCCTTAATATGCACTGTGCATGTTGCACATAGGACACTTTGCATTTCATCTAAAAGATTAGTGTTTAGACCACTGTTTATAATCAAATAAAGGGGGAGAAAAATCCTTGCCCGACCAGGAATCAAATCTGGAATCTTTTCACTTCTCATGCACCTACAATTACTACTGGACCACCTCTTCACAGTACCGCAGTAGGGATGAAAGGTTTTTATGTAGCCTATTTGGGTATCGAACCTATGACCTCCCTGTAATGAGAAAAGCGCTTTAACAAACTGCGGTAATTGCCGTTTTATTTCATGTGTAGGATTCCTGGCTTTCACCCAGGCTATCCGTATTCATTTCCTGGCGTGGGAAAGTATTTTGTGCATGATCTCTCTGGAGGCTTCACGTGACATTACAGACAGCCTTATTTTGTTTCAGTAACAGATTGAAGCAAACATAGACCATAGAATGTAGAACCTGTATTTGGTTACAACCTGGAGACCTTGCCAGCACACAGGCTTATGGTTTATGCCCGGATCACTTTGGACCTTTTTCTCAATTATATGGCATTTGTAGCATTGTGCACATGGAATTTATTGGTAGGGTGGAAAGGCTGTTTTGAGAAAAGTGAAAGTGATGATACGTGATGTGTGTCCTGTATGTCAGGTGATGGCAGGGAAGATGATGGAGCAAGGGCCGGTGTTGGTGATCAGTTTTCACGCCCAGCAAATCATGGCTGTCTGCGACTCCAAGGGAAATATTGTGGAAGGTGACAAGGTAGGCCTACATGACACACTCTTTTCTCTTCAGTCACTATCAGTGGTTGTTCCTTGTCACAAACGTACATGGTTTGGCAAGAAACAGGGTGGTGAGAGAATTGTTCATTTTGAATTTGTTGAGTATGAATTCAAAGAAGTTGACAATCCCACGTGCGCTTTACCCAAAATGTTGAAGTGGAGACAGGGTGGGATGGATGTGTGGGGGAACCGATGAACCCCTTAGCTGACATCATCAGAATGATTGTAGCATTAACGTGGCCAGCAAAAAGGCCAATTTTTGTGTTGAAAGCTGGTATTGAACTTGAGGCATTCACATGGTGGGAGAAATGTGTATTGTGATACTGCTGTGTGATTGGTGGAGGTCCGGTGGGACATAGAGTTATAGCTCCTGTCTTCTAGACTGCACGGTTCAGATTTTACTTGAGGGGGAGGAGGGGGAACATGTCTCAGCCATTTCACTCTCATATGCTCTGAAAGTTAATGGAACAACCTTCACTGTTTTTGTTGAAGTGTGTTGTTCTGTGGACATGTTTGAGGAGGAGGGGGAATTTTATTTAGACTTCCACTGCAATAGGTATGTTGGGCTTGCAGAACAGTGGTTTTTGAAAAAGAAAATCATGATGTAAGCTGGAATTGTTTTAAAAAAAACTTTTCAACATCTCCCTATAAAGAACCTCCAAAAAAGTCATATGAATCGTCCGGCCCAACACCATCTCCAACCAACAGAACTTGCCTGTTGTGGTTAAGAGCGAACAAGCATTGTCATGAAAAGACATGGAGATAATAAGAAAACAAGTCGCAGAAACACCTGGTGACAAACAGTAGAAGATCTCAAGGCCCAGGAACACACCTGGTATACTATGCAAAATCTGGCCCAGAATAGACAAGAGTGGACACACCTGGTAGCCTATACTATGCAAAAGCTGACACAGAACAAAGTAGAGTATCTTTACAAATAAGACTGAGTTTAAAACTTAATTGATAATATAGTGTATGAGGGCTGTACAAAGGTTTTAGACTGGTGTAATTTCTATATCAAATAATACAAACTTTAAAAGTTACTGATCATGCAGGACAGCTGTGCATGGGCTTGAAACTGTGGTATTAATTTTGTTATCCAGATTATTACACTCAGCACATGAATTATACAAGCTGTATGTTACCATGTTGAACAATTAAATGCTTGTAATTTGAAGGTACTTCATGGTTTTTGGAAAATGTTTAAAAACCCAGAAACGTCAAGCTATATAGAATTAGAACTGTCACTTCCAGTCAAATGGCACAAGTGAAATTTGGCCCAAGGAAAAGTTAGTGCATTCAGCCTCCAGTCCTTCCAGCTGTGAAAGCATACCAGACCCTGTTCAGAGTTGGGGAAGGTAAAGCAGCATGCAAGAGATGGACATTGTCATGATAATGATGGCCCCCCCAAATGTTGGTCTGTACCACTTCACTCCCACACCGCGGGGTTATAGACTCAAGATCTGATGTCTCTGTTCAGTCTGTGGCTGCAACATAAAAGTAACCTGTTTGTTGCCCATCTGAATGCAGCAGGCATTTTGGAGGTTTCAGCTTAATGTTTCAGAGATCTTGTTTTATGCCCATCTTCCTTCCATTTCAAGACTTTTACCAGCATATGGAGTTTTGTGTAGGCTTGAGGATTTTGTCAGTTAATGATTTGTACATTTGGGTGGAACGCATATGGAATCAGCCTAATGCAGTGAATCCCGCTTGAACAAACTTTGCATCATGGGACAGCCTTTATCTTATTTTTTATTCAAAAATCCAATGCGCGATCCTGTCGTGGTGGACGTCTCCACCGACTTTGGCACAACCTGCCTCCTGCGGTGCCAGCCCGACGCCACTTTTCTTCTTCTGCTTCTTCATCTCCTCCACTGCCCCTGCCTTCGACCTTGCTGCTGCGGGCTTCATCTCCTCCTCTGCCATCTTCGCCTTCGCCTTCTGTCCCGCCGGTGCCGCCTTCGCCTTCTGTCCCGCCGGTGCTGCCTTCGTCTTCTGTCCCGCTGGCGCTGCCCTCGTCTTTTGTCCCGCCGGTGCTACCTTTGTCTTCTTCTTCTGTTCCATCGTTGCTGCCTTCGTCTTCTGCCCCGCTGGTGTCGCCTTCGTCTTTTGTCCCGTCGGTGCCGCCTTCGTCGCCACCTCGGCCGCCGCCATATGACTGTGATAAACTTAAACTATGCCTTTTTAACGCTCAGTCAACATGCAAGGATGGCAAAGCCGAAGTCATTGCCGATTTTATCGCAGATGAGCACGTTGACATTGCTTTTATCACAGAGACATGGCTTAACCCCCTTGGTCATGAACCTATACATGCTAGCCTCACTCCGAGTGGTTACAGGCTTGCTTCTTTCCATCGCTCATCTCGAGGTGGCGGTATCGCCATCCTCTACAACGACTCACTCCATTCCCGCCTATCTTTCTCGCAGTCTCTGCCTTTCTCCCATCCTTCTTTCGAGCATGTTGAAGTATCCTTCCAATCCACCCCTCACCCCATCACCTTCTCCTGTGTCTATCGACCTCCACCTAGCTCTGCCAACAAACTCACCACATCCACGTTTCTCTCTGACTTTGACCAACTGCTTGACCACTACTGCCTCTTACCTGGAAATCTCATCATTCTAGGTGACATCAATGTCCACTATGACAGCACTCACCGTTATGACACAAGACATATCATCAACTCTCTGTCCAATCACAATATGACTCAACACATTTCTGAACCAACCCATCAAAAAGGTCACATTCTTGACTGGATCATTTCTCGTGATCACCACAATTCAGCTACTGACAACTGCTTAGTTCTTTCTACCCGTCTAACTTCAGCCCTTCCATCTGACCACTCTGCAATTCTCTGTTCTCTTGACATTTCTCCTCCTTCCCGTACCACGCGCACAGTGACTCGACGCAATCTCAAATCTATCGACCTCTCCACATTTTCATCTGATGCCTCCCGTCTCCTTTCTGAAAAGTCACATAACCTTGCCGATGAATTCTATACTACTCTCCACCATCTTCTGGACACTCATGCTCCAGCCACAACCCGTCTTTTACCTGACCGCCCCCCTACCCCCTGGCTCACTCATGAGATTGCCTGTGCAAAACGTGCCCGCCGCAGAGCAGAGCGCCGCTGGCGCAAATCCAAACTCACTGTACACAGGCAACTTTTCCAAGCCTCTAAAACAAAAGTATCCACCCTCATTGCATCTGCAAAAACAAGCTATTTCCAAACCAAAATCCTGAATGCCTCTTCTTCAAAAGAACTCTTTACAACCATGAATCATCTCCTTGGCACACGAAAAGACTTACCTCTCCCAACAAAACATACAAATGAAGAACTCCCATCTGTATTCTCCAAGTATTTCACCACCAAAATACAAACTCTTCGTGACAGGCTTGACAGGACACCCTGTCAGCCATGCCCACCTGACCCTTCCTTCTCTGGCACACCTCTCACTACTTTTACCCCAGTCTCACAAAAAGAAATTTTCAACACAATCAGATCCATGTCGTTCAAAACCTGCGAACTGGATCCTCTTCCAGGTTCTCTCTACTCCGACTGTCTCCCTACTCTCCTCCCATTCATCACTGACATCATCAACACTTCTTTTCAAACTGGAACTGTCCCAGATTCTTTCAAGTCTGCTATTGTTCACCCTTTCCTCAAGAAACACAATTTAGACCCAAATGAACTGAAAAATTACAGGCCTATCTCTAATCTCTCTTTCTTGTCAAAACTCCTTGAAAAGGTCGTCCTCAACCAGCTGAACTCTCACCTGTCTGCCAACAATCTCCTCAATCCTTTCCAGTCAGCCTACCGCCAGTGCCATAGCACTGAAACTGCCCTACTACACATTCTCAACAATCTCCTCCTTGCAACTGATACTGGCAAAGTCTCTCTCCTCACACTCCTTGATCTGTCTGCAGCCTTCGATACCATTGACCATGGTATTCTCCTTTCTAGACTTCATCATACTTTTGGCATCTCTGACATTGCTCTCTCCTTTTTCACTTCGTATTTATCAAACAGAAAACAAACTGTTCTCATCAATGGCACTTACTCTCAACCTGCATACCTGACCTGTGGTGTTCCACAAGGATCTGTCCTTGGCCCTGTTCTTTTCACTCTTTATACCTCCCCCCTGTCCACCATCATCAACTCCCACTCTATAAAACACCACTTCTATGCTGATGACACCCAACTTCAAGACAGTGACTCACCTGATAATATACAACGCCTGTTGACTCGCACCACTGAGTGTTACTTGGACATTAAAAATTGGATGACATACAACAAACTTCAGCTAAATGATGACAAGACAGAAGCTATCCTCATTGGCACCCGTCCGAAACTTTCCCAGCTGCCTCCTCTTTCTCTCCCATTATGTAACACATCAGTCCCAATTTCTGATTCAGCTAAAAACCTTGGTGTCTGCATTGACTCTACCCTGTCCATGAACAACTTTGTTTCTCAAACTGCCAGATCTTGCTACTATCATCTCCATCGTATAAGCCTGATCAGGAAGTATCTCTCTGTCGAAACAACTGCAAAACTCGTTCTCTCCTTCATAATGTCTCGCATTGACTATTGCAATTCACTCCTGTCTGGTCTTCCTGCCTCCACCATTCACATCCTACAGCGCATTCAAAACAATGCTGTACGCCTTGTACTCAGAAAGAAAAAAGCTGACCACATATCTCCTCTCCTGGCACAACTTTACTGGCTCCCTGTATCAAAGCGCATACAGTACAAACTAACACCCATGTGCTACAAAAGCCTCAATAACGCAGCCCCCGATTACCTGTCAAGCCTACTTGAGATCTATGTTCCCTCACGTACCCTCCGCTCCGCCTCCGATCCTCTGACTTTTCGCTTTCCACGCACTAAGCTCAATACCTATGGTCCACGAGCCTTCTCTGTTTCTGGTCCACTCTCCTGGAACAAACTTCCTCTCTCAGTCCGTCAGCAACCTACTTTTGCCTCCTTCAAGTCCGCTCTCAAAACTCACCTTTTCTCCTCTGCATAAAATCCTAACCTCACTCAACCCCCCTCTGCAGCCTGTCTCCGCTCGGAGGAGAATCACTTTGTTTTAATATATAATTGTATATGATGTGCTCTCTGTGGTTTTCCATTGGTTTTATTCTTGCTTTTATTGCTTTTATTCTTTCTCCCCATTTGTGGCCATGCGTGTGTGTGTGTGTGTGTGTGTGTGTGCGCGCGTGCGTCTGTGTGTGTGCGTGCGTGCATGCGTGCGTGTGTGTCTTTTCGGCGCTTGGATTTGATTTTGTCGAGATTTTGCGCTATATAAATATTGTAATTATTATGTATGCATGTGCATACGTATGTATGTATGTATGTATGTATGTATACGCTTAGATTTATGTATGTATGTATGTATGCATGTATACGCTCAGCTTAGATTTATGTATGTAAGTATGTATGCATGTATGTATGCATGTATACGCTCATATGTATGTAGGTATGTATGCATGTATACGCTCAGCGCTTAGATTTGATTTTATCAAGATTTTGCGCTATATAAATAAAATATATTATTATTATTATTATATTTCAAATTTTTTGCATTGTCTGTTGACTGCAGGATAAGACGGTGCGTGTGATGTATGTGTGGGCCTTGTGTCGGGATCAAGAAGAACTAGACCCCTTGGCTGCCTGGAAACTGTTGGACTTGTCGGCCAGCACATCAGAACAGTGGTTATAATGTTGGCTGTCTCCTAGATCATGGACTATTGAGTGCTGAGTGATTGAGGGTATGGACTGATTGTGTAGATTGACTCCAAGGAATAGTAACCTTTTCACCCTCTCACTCTGTCCACCATTTGTCTGCAGGAAGCTGGTGGTTAGGGTGAGAGAGACTGAAAGGGTTTAAGACTGACTGCAGGGAATGTTGAATAATTCTGTGATGTAGATGTTGACCTGTTGCTGCTGTGTAATTGTTAAGCCAGTTTGGGTGCTGAGAGTAAAACTGTAGCGTGTTTGTAATACAGCATGTGTGCATGTGCATGCAGGCTGACTCATAAAATCTTTATAGATCTTCATAGACCTCTTGTTTTCGCTTGAGGAATTCCTGTACATGCTAGCAAGATCTCAAGCAACTGTTTACCCAGGCATTTAGTGTGTTGTCTTTTCTTTCTTATTTGAAATTTTAGAGGAAGGCTGAAATATGTAAAGGAGGCTTGAGACTTGATGAAATCATCAGTGTCCAATTGCATGGAGGTTGTGGAGGGGTTTTTCTTTTTCTTTTTTTTTGGAAGTGGGGGGGGGGGGGGGGGGGGGGGGCATATTTTACTAAGGATAAAATGATCCTTTCCTCATCTGTGTGCAGGAGATGGGGAATACAAATAAGAGCTCACCTATCACTCAGATTTAGAGAAAGGATGGTGCTTATACCTGGTTCTGAACCACTCACCCCATTCCAGTGTTCTCTTTCTCTGTCTCCACGAAGCCAGTGTTAACCCTGACATGTTGCTCTGATTGTGGCATAGTTGTCAGTGTAGCATGCTTTGATTGTGGTGTAATTGTTTATGTGGAACAGCAAGTTTATGAAAGGTTTATAAATGTGTGTATCTACAGTATTGATAGCAATTGAAAGTAGCTGATTAAATTTATTTGTTTGTTTTGTTTGTTTCTGTTGAACAGCGCTGCAGACAGCATGTATTTGCGTGCACTTGGGTGCATGAGTGTGTGCATATAACACAAGCGAAACTCTGTGTGTGTGTGTGTGTGTGTGTGTGTGTGTGTGTGTGTGTGTGTGTGTGTGTGTGTGTGTGTGTGTGTGTGTGTGTGTGTGTGTGTGATATTGAGAAAAAACAAAATAACCAGTGAAAAATGTTCAATGGCATTGAAGTAATTTGTGTGTGTTTGTATGTGTGCTCATGTGTGTGTGAATGATATCAGGGAAAATTCTGATCATGCTTTCTTTTTCAGTGAGTCGAATGCCAGTTGTTTTTTTCAAACAGGTCAATCAAATAGCTATGCTAATGTTTGTAAAGGGAGAAAGAGACTCTGACAGAGAAAAGTCTTAGTAACTTTCTTCTTCTTTTAGACTCTTTCACACAAGACTGTGGTGTATCATTGTGTTACCATTGATTAGACAATAGTTTGTATAGCACCGATCTGATTCTCGTGCATATTAGGATTGGTTAGACTTGTTTTTGGATTGACATTTTGAGGAAGTTACTTTAATTCATTTTTATTGCTTCTTTGACATTGCATGTCTTGTGGGTAATCTTACTTTAATTCATTTTTTATTGCTTCTTTGACATTGTATGTCTTGTGGGTCATTCTTTTCGGTAGCAGTGGGAGTTGACGTGTATTAGCTTTACATGTTTGTGAAGCGCCAGTGGCTCTTGTGAGATGAGGTGCTGTACAAGTAGTCATTATTCTTATTATTACTTTAGCGGTTAGAAGAGACCTGCACAGAATGGATGTTTATGTGAGAGACATAACAAGATGAATGGATGGATAGATGAATGTATTACCATACTTTCATGAAAGAAAACAATTTTTTCACCCCAAAATATGAAAGGACATAATGCTGCCCTGGAAGCATATCCCTTGAGGTTTTTGCCAGTTAGCATCCCTGCGCCAAATTGTTCGTCTCTTTGTCGTCAATTAGTTGCTGAGAATTTGCAGGTGTTTAATTTGTATCACAAACAAGATATGTGTTGAATGTATTCAGACTTGTTTCCTGTTCATATGTGCAGAGATGCCATCCTCTCTGAACTCCTTTTAGGATAAAATTGGATTTTATGTTAGGATTTTTTTTTTTTGTAACTATCATCTGCAGACTATATGAACCATACACACATTTGATAGAATACAAGAAAAAAAAACAAAATCCCTACATGTTTTTGAAGGCTGTTTGTAAATTACAGATAAAGCTTGTAAAGTATCGTTTAGAGACTTCCTATGGCTCTGTTTGCATTTCTTCAGGAGTTCATTAGACAGGGGCACACTGTCAGCATTCTCTGTCTTTGACTTCACTGTGAGCACAGCCTCTAGGGTCTTACTCTGCATGCTAGGTCTAAAGTTGTCTTTGTCTTCCTTACAAAAAAGAGCCAAACAATTTTGACATCATCGGAATATAAGAACAACTTTGACAAGTCGGAACAGGTGTCATGTCTGTATGTGGGAGACTTCATTGCTGCAAAGGTAGAGCTGTTTTCCATCTCACTTCACAGGTTAAGTCTGGCTTGAGAAAAACTTGGTTCATGTGTCCACCCAGCTGTGAATGGGTATCTGACCCTGTTCAGGTTTGAGAGTTGAGGAAGATAAAGCAGTGAGGGAGAGGAGATGGACACTCCCTTATTATGCGGGCCTTGAGAAAAGTTGTGGTTGCTGCCATTTCGCTTTCCCACAATCTCAAGTCTTAACTGTTACCTTTTTATTTGTGGATGATTGAAAATCCACCATACGCTGAAAATTCTGTGCATGCTTTTAACTTGAATAAAGAAAAATATCACCCATTATTCTATTGTTGATTGCATAAACAAGTGTTTCATCTGTGTGTATGCGTATGTATATCTGTGTGTGTGTATACTGTGTGAACGCATGTGTGTGTGTGTGTGTGTGTACGGTGTTGTTGAATTGGGGTTTTCCATGTGCTCTCACCCAAGTTGACGAGTCCAACAGTATGGTGATGGTTATTGAATTAATGTCTGTTCACATACTGATTTCTGACAAAATGGCCAACAGCATATGTGTACGTGTGCATGAGATGCAAGATTATCATTATAAACTTACAAAGATGCATTTAAACCAACTATCTCATATGTGGTATGCTTGCCAGTTGTGAAAGTGTGGGTACTTGTTGAGAACAAAGAAACTAGATACCCACAACAGGGTTCAGTGTAGTATTTCTTGTATGTTTTTTTTTTCTTACTGGATTCTATTTTTGTCATTACTGTGATTATTTATTAGTCTATACATGTCTGCATATTTTAAAGAAATTATTATTTTGTAAGAAAAACATGTGACAAGCTTTTGTTTTCCTAGTTGTTTGAAAGCCTTTTTATCAGTTGGCATATCTGAAATGAATGTTGTGTAATGAATATCTTAAGAAAGTGATTTTGTACTATAATGTGATGTTTGCAAGACAGTGAGTTGTATGCCTTTCATGAATAAAGTAATTTTGATGATAAATAAAATTATTGTAAAGGCACAGTCATGGAGTGTTGTGTTTGATTGGACTGCTATATGTTAATACATTAACTTCTTGCAGTTTTAATGCCATTATAGCAATTTTTTTCTTTGCTTTTGAAATAACCCAGCAATCAAGAAGAAGGTGTCTGATGCTCAATGGCTCGTCACATGGTAAACATTATGGTGCTTCTTCATTTTTTAAAAGGTACAAATGAGTGTAGGATGTGTGATCCATGCATAACCGACATAACACAGTCTCTTTCTTACGGTTCCCTGCAACAGATGGGAGAATTTCTTTCAGGTTAGGGCGGATGTGAGATAAAGCACTATATGGTGGACTCCTTAAAGAACCTCTTCTGAGACGTCCCTCCTGATGTAATTTTCCAGTTTCAAGAAGAGATCAATAGATTTCACCAGATATGATTTTACATCTGGTTTTCTTTAATTGGATTTTAGACTTGCAAGATTAATGGTGAGCATGGTTTTTAACCATTGTCTTTTATCTTAACCTGGTTGTCATTTTTGACGTGGTGTTAGCCTTGATATGGCTTATTATAGTCGGCTGGGGTATAAGCAATATGAACCTCCTTTTGAAGTAACCCAGGCTAGATTCCTAGATGGACAGGGGTTTTCTTCCCCTACATTAGACCCTGAATAGTGGCCTGGGTGTTAGTACTTTATGTTTTGTGCTGGCTTAAGGAGTCTTTCAGATAGCAGATGATAAATTGGTGGAGCATACATGGTATTGTCCTTAGAAATTTTCTTGAATAAATTCCAAACACTATTGTCCTTACAAGTTTTCTTGAATAAACTTCCAAACACCAAATGGATGAGAGGGATCATGTTGTATTATTAACTCAATTGCATCAGATCACGTCGTAACATGTGATATCTACTCCAAGCGTTGAACACGAACCACATCATATGATGCACTAGATCGGAAAAAGTTCCTGTCAACAGATGGGCGAGTGTTGCACTGACAATTTATAGACAGTTGTAAATGTGCATCAACAAGACACTGGAAATGATGGCAACTAACACTTGAGCAAGCCCTGTAGAGAGTAAACTTAAAATGCTATTTGAATATTTCTCTTCTGTGTGTTTTGCCATTCAATAAAATAGTAGAGATTATAGCTTTGGATATGAAAAAAATGTCAATAGTTTACAATAGTGTCATTCACCAAAACATTTTTTTTTCCAGTAATTGATGAAATTTGCAGCGAGATGCAAAAATGAAAATATCAATGGATTGCTCCCTATTTTGATAAGATAATAGATCAGGTAATGAACTTTCCAGCAAACTTAATTTGGTTATCCTAAGATACTTTACTTTTTTAAAAACATTAAAGATTCATGCACTTGATGGTACTGTTACTGCCAAAAAGCTGTAGCTCCAAGGAGTTAATAAGATGAGGTGACAATCCATGGTCCCCTGTGCATCTTGTGCTATCACTATCAATATTCTGTATACAAGATCCACTCACGCAGGTAAAAAATACTTGCAGATCAAAAAAGCAAAGAGTCCAGATTCGCATAGTAAATTAGGTGTGACAATTAAAATGTTCAGAAAAGTCGAAACAAATGGGCAAACAAACAAAGGGAAATCATGTTGAATCCGTAAGTTAGGTAGGACCTCAAGACTTACCCCAGCACAAATGGTTTATGCACAGCTTTTATGGCACATACCGTGGTAGATTTACATCCTTCTACTTAGTTTTTTTATGATGGTGGAACATAGGAGCACTGCAAAGCCATCATGAGAAAACTGAATCTCCGCTGCTTGCATAACCAGGGAAGAGTCTTATCAAAAATAGGTTATAGATCCTTCCCAGCAGGAAAGCGTAAATGCTTAATTAACTATGAATGAGTGTGATGTGTGTTTGAGTGCAAGTGTGCATGTGTTTGCGCTTGTTACTGAGCAAGTAAAACATTTCAGGAAAAGGCCTAAAGAAAAAAAAATAAGGCATTAGAAGATTAACACTGTGTGCCCACAAACGACAACAAAATGATCAGGCCATTCTAACGCTCTTTACACGCACACAAAAATCCACATTTTGTCATTTGTCAAGGTCATTATGACCTTGAAGTTTCAACTGTGGAGTTCTGTCCTGGATTGAGACTACATGACTAAGGCTGTACCCTACTCCTCCTTTCATGATATATCCGTGTATAACCAGGCCTGAGGGAATCATACAACTGCAGTGTTGTTCAGGAAATTTGAACAACACCCTCAATGATGTATCCATGGAGTGGATGAAACTTGACTGTGTTGTCCCTCTTCTCCCAATGAGCCTAAAGCAAGTTCAACTGTGGGTGGAGCAGAAAAATCACACAATGATTCTGACAGGACTGGTAGGATTTGAAGCTCAACTTTCTGGTTGTTAGTCCATCACACTAATCATTGCATCACAGGCATTGGTCACATTGTGATGTTTGTTATGACTTAACAGTCATAATTCTTGATGCATGCACATGTCCGCGCACACACACACACACACACACAGCACACACACACACACACACACACACACACACACACACACACACACACACACACACACACACACACACACACACCATCTCCAGCATATGTGTAAGATTCTTTTTATTTACACTACTTACAGAACACTCATCCATCACAGATGATGACATAAAAAGCTAGCATAAATTATAGCATTATTCAAATAAAGTATGAGCATCCACTTTCTCCTCATCTTCATCCTCTTCACTAGTACAGTCATCAGCGTCACCGTCTTTATCACAGTGTAGTCTTTCAATGCCATCAGCAGCAGTATCAGCATCCTTGATGCTGTCATCGCTTTCGTTTCCATCCTCTCTGTTCAGACCTTCTGTCAGTTTACCTTGTGCTTTCAATCTGAACAGTGTCCCTGAAATCAGTGTATGAAGTTTGTTTGGAGATTGTTCCATACGGATTCATCAAACTGAGACAATCATAAATCGTTCTTGAATAGCGCTATTCTGCACCAAACTCATCTAGATTCACTGCTCAGTACAAATAATCAAACTTCTTTAGTGGAGCACAGAGAGCTCAAGCTGTTAGACCACATTTTCATTATGTTGTTGCACAGTCTGCAGCTCTGGTAGGCGTACATGACAGGTGTTTCCATGTTTCCAGAAGCCAGACACTGACATTAAGTACAGGCTACTTATGTGCATATGCCTACTTGATAGTCTGAAAGTTAGACTTCTAAAATGTTTGATCTGGCCAGTCATGATTTATGGTTGCGAAGCCGGGACTGAGAAAAACTGATTGCAGAAGAATTGAGGCAGCAGAGATGTGGTTTTATCAGAGACTACTATGTGTCAAATGGACAGACAGAAGAACTAATGAAAGCGTCCTGGAAGAACTTGATACACATCAACAAGAGAAGACTATAAATTATGATACACTGGCCATGAGTCAAGCAACAAGAGCATGGACCTCATGGCAACCACCTTTCAAGGAAAAACAGTGGTAAAAGGAAGAAAGGTAGACCTCCAATCTCATACATCGAGAACATAACCAACATCAGACGCCTAAATATTTAAGAAATTGTCCACTAAAGTCAAGACAGAGCAGCTGGAGGGAGATGGCGGCATCCAGATGTGCAGCGGCCAACACTGAACCCAGTGACACCGACAGGTGAGACCTGATATTCTGCATGCATATAGACATGACAAGGGTTTAAGCATTGGCAGGTCTGTACATGTAATGATGTATTGACCTAGGAAATCAGATACATCTGCACCCTTTACACACCAAATAGAGATCTCTTGGCAGATCAAACCAGGTAGCATCTAATTGCAAGTTTCCCCATTTGATTGCCCATGGCATAAATGCACTCCACCCACATGTGCCAGCAGTAATGTAGTAGACTCCTCAAGCCTGTGCAAAATCTTATATGCTGGCACTGAAATGGGAACAGGGCCTATGAAACACTTACACCATCACAATGACTCAAGCATTCAGATGGGCATGATCAAACTAAATTTATCTGTCAGGTGAGACTGAACTTGAAACATGAGATCTTGAGTACAAGACTCTACAAAGCCAACCAGCCTAAACGAAAAAGACTACAGAAAATCAAAATAAACATGGCCTGTGATGACTGAGTCCATCACCTCTATACTATCTGTACGGCACCAAGACCAACAGAGCTAAGGAGGCCACAAAACAAATCATTAGAACAACAGTCTAGCTGTACTAACAGAGATATGGTTAAATAGTACCAATTACTGAAAAGTGAAAATGAAGCACATGTACAAATTACAGCAATCACTAAGTCTTTCAATATCCTCCTCAAAACTTTAGCAATGCCATCAGTCAAGTTATCACTTTACAACCAGAACGTAAACTTAAGGTAAAGGCTGCCCCCTTATTGATGTCATAGGGGAGTGAGGTGCTGATAGAGACCACAACATTTCTTGGGGACCAGCACTATGAGGGTGATGCCAATCTCTTATCCTAAATGTTTTACCTTCCCTAAACCATAACAAGGTCAGGCACTCATTCATAGCTGGGTGGACTGGAAATACTGAAAAAGTCTTCTTGCACCAGAACTCCATGGCTAGAGAATGGAATGAAGGAACTCTAACACACTGTCAGTGCATAGTTTTGCACAGGGTCAAGCAGTCTGCCAGATAATCACTGACAGCTCTGGGTGAAGTGTGTATGGAACTGTCTGACTGAGTGCAATAAATCACCCAATACACTACTAAAAAGTAAAACTGGAATAAAAATTTAAATCACGGTGATGATTTACAGGAAATATGGGAAACTCCCCCCCCCCCCCCCTCCCCCAAAAGAGACTCACTTAGCTTCATGTATAACTACCATTTCTAAAACGTGCTATCCTAGCTAACTCAATTCTCTGTCTTGGCCAGAATATCAATCAGTAATGTCCCTGGGACTCAATTCTTGTATAGCCAATCAGTGCTCTTCCACCTGAAAAATCTCTGTTCAATTTGCTTTGTTTCAAGATTCAAAACTGAAGTTTTGCATTTGTCCTTTATAAAATAGCGAGGAAATTTAGTCTGCAGGCATGTCCATGTCATATTATATCATATCACACAACACACACACACACACACACACACACACACACACACACACACACACACACACAAACACACACACACAAACAAACACACACACACACATATAAACACACACACACACACACACACACACACACACACACACACACACACACACACACACACACACACACACACACACACACATACACACACTACACACATACTTACTTTGATATGGAAATTTTGTGTGCACACGCGTGTATACACAAAATTTCCATATGAAAGTAAGTAAATCAAAATCTTTGAGCACCCCCAGCCCCCACCCAGCCACACACACACTCGACCACACTTAGCTGATCAGCACACAAGATTATAGAAATGTAAAACCATTGCACGATTCAAGTGCTTCCCCCAGCAGTCCCCCATTCCCATCTTTTAAACACAGATTTCTGTGGAGATGTACCATGCCTGCCAATATGAATCAATACATGTGGAAAAGTTTTGCTTTTATGTTGTAATGCCAACACCTCAAATTTTCAGGGTGACAATCTGTCCCATATCACCCAACATGTATGTATGGAAAGTTAGGACTCACAAGCATGCACACACATACGTATGCACATACACACATGCAATTCTCACACACATACATATAATACACACACACCACTCGGGACCAAAAAAGGACAACTCACTTCGTTCTCTCTCAGGCAAGAATTTGATCTGCTGCTCCATTTCACTCTGTTCAGCTGCCTGTGCTCGCTCATCAGGGGCAAATCTATTTGGAAGAATAATTAAATGCTTAAAACATAATAGGATAAATAAACAAATATAACACACACAAAAAAAACAACCAAAATACTGTCAAATCATTCAGTGATTGAGTGAATGTCTATCTGCAAAATCTGATATGAAGCATAATAACTAATCATGCGTGCATGCAGTACACACACACACACACATACACACACACATACACACAATGTCACAATACTTATTTTTCTAGTGCCCTTTATGCCAATGGCATGTAAGGCAGCAACACACACAGAATACATTCATGTATACACACACACACTGAAAACAGTATTCATTACATCTTTGAGCGGACAACTTTCAGCCAGCCAGTTCATATGAATACAGACTCCACAAAAATTAAACAACAAATTCAGCAGAAGCAAACACATTATGGCTGATATTACAGAAACTTAAAAGACACACAGACATCCATGTATGTGTGAATGTTTTTCAGACAAACGAAAACTCACAACAGACAGTTTAGCTGCAATGTCAATTACCAAATTATATGTCTTACAAGCGTGTTTCGTGATAACACAACTTGAATTTTTTTAAATCTACAAATCATATTTTTCTCGACAATCACATTATCACTTAAAAAAATACATGTCTTTCAATACTCACCATCAGAAAATGTTATTATCATTCTTACTACCAAACCACATGCTTCAATTCAATTCAACTAGCATTTATTGTCAAATTAACTAATGTTGCACTGACTAAAAGTACATGCACACACACACACAAACACACCAATACACACAAATACACACACAGTACACACACACACACACACACTCACACTCATGTACACATAGACACACACACAGACACACACACACACACACACACACACACACACACACACCACACGCACGCACGCACGCACGCACGCACACGCACGCACGACACCACCACGCACCACACACACACACAACAACACACACACACACACACACACACACACATACACACAAACACGCACACACGATCTTTTGATATTCACTCTGAGACAAGTGAATATCAGATCATGGTTTTGCATCATTTCAGAATCACTTTAGAAAAAAAAAAGTTTCTCCTCTAATTCTGACCTGAGACAATGTCCCATGTAGGCCTACTTCTGTTCAGCTTTTTTTTTAATTGTTCCTTATCCTCATTAGAAATTGAAGGTGGTGTCAGTCTTCTGTGTATATAATTTACTATTTCAGAGACAGAGAGTGTGTGTACCTGTATACATGTGACTGTGTGTGTGTGTGCACATATGTGTGACATAGAGAGAGAGAAAGAAAGAGGGAGACAGAGAGAGAGACAGAGACAGAAAGAGAGAGACACAGAGAGAGACAGAGAGAGAGAGTGTGTGTGTGTGTGAGTGAGTGTGTGTATGAAAAAGTTTCAGTTTTTTTGTTTTGTTTTGTGAATACAGCCAAAAATGCAGGATGCTGGTGGATAGAAGAAGAGAGTAAACAGGTTAAGTGTTTTGCTATCATGACTAAAAATGCAGGAAGTGTGTGGAGAGAGTCAAATAATTAACTGAATGTTTTGTAATACTCACTCAGAGACCACATCTTTTTTCTGGGCACACTTGGCACAAACCCCCAAGGATGAGGCACAAGGCTGACACACCGTGTAGTAAGCTTTCTTCACTGTCTTCTGGTGGCAACGGATGCTGCCAAAACAGCACACACCATTAATGTAACACCCTTAGAGAGAGAGAAAGAGAGAGAGACAGAAAAATGCATACACCCTCTTTGTCCATTTAATTTTACATTAAAAAAAATACTAAACTGAGCAAAGATTCCCACAATCTATATAATCCCTGTTTGCAGGAGATACTGAAACTCTAATTTCCTACCAAACAAACAAACAAACAAAAACAAACAAACAAACAAAAACAACAACAACTAACTTGTAACAACACAAACTGTTTCTGACACTGACAAAAAAAAATGCCCTCTCTCTCTCTAAAATTTCTTTCTCCTGCTTTTGTAGTTTGCCAAGAATATTGTGTGGACAGCCATGAAGGAGACAACTTCAATACCTTAATTCAGCAAAAGTCTAATTTGGACAGAACAAAGGCACATATGGTATTTCTGTTAATGAAATAGTAAAACATTTCCTACAAAAATTTTGTTTTCTCTCTCCCTCTCTTTCTCTCACTGTGCAACAGTGTATGTCACCTATATGACAGTAAACATGTGTTTATTTGTGTGAATCTGCTATGGAATGCATGTTCCATGATTACTGTTTGAGAAAGATGGTGTATGTGCATGCACATGCACATATGCCTCTGTGTGTGCAGCTCTATTTGTGTCTGCATATATGTAACAATTCTGGTACATCAACTTTCATGCTCTGTATCACAGTCTTTAAGTCAAAACCAAATGAACAACATTCTTTATAATTACCATTTGAAATGTTACAGTAATGTGGAAAAATACATGATACAGAGATCATGAGGTACAGATAGGATGAGCCAAACAGGTACTGAGGAAGGCCCTGATACAGATTACCTGGAGGTATACAAAGGGACAAAGCTCCTCTGAGGTCTCAATGAAAACCTAAAATGGTGTATAGAGCAAGAGAAAAGTCACAGAGTAACTTCACCCTAGACTCGCCAGTGCTTTCACTTTGGGCTCATTAGCTGTAAACTGGACAGATCAAATCCAATCCCACAGCTTTGTATAATTTGTGGGATAATGCATGGATCATTTAGAATGTGACAATAAATGTAATTTGATAATCAACGGTATCAGTAGCAAGACAGTACAAACAATACTACATCACTCTGTGCTGATACCACACACAAGTGGTCATTAAAGCTGGTGATAGAAACAACTAAATCTCATGGGCCTTTGGTTTTATGTATCAGTGACAAGCACTGAAGCAGACGATGATCACAGTCAGGGCTTCCACAGTTACAATGCTGCTGTCATGACCTCTCAACAGCAAACTTAGAACCCTCTGTACAACGCAGGTGTAACAATACTTAATAACAGTACACAGCTGTTACAACTGGCTATGTCTATTAATTTGGTGCTGTAAGAACTTCTGGCTTACCAAGTGGCAGGCTGAGTCAGAGGTTTGTACTTCTTGTATTTGATTTTCCACTCAATCTTTTCTTTGCAGCGCTCACACAAACCATCCTGGCTGATGTTGAGTATGTTCTTGGTTCGCTGGCTGGTGTCATACTTGGTATTTTTGAATGCTGTAGAATTTTTGTGTTTCTGTGCCCTGGTTCGCTGCACATTGCCCTTCTGTGAACTCATGCTGGCTTCTGTACAGTGAAAAGGAAAATCACAGATGAAAACATTACTAAAAATTACTCATAAGAATCTGTTATGGAAAAACATCCCACAATGGCCTAAGAAAACAATAACAACAATATTGAAGTTCATACTTCCTAAACACTCAGCACTTCACAGAAAATGTTATCCATAAAAAACGTAAAAGTCACTAATAGTTTCTGTTTCAGTTTCTCAGGACAGTATCTCAATACTCAGAATGAATTCATATATGCACTGATGCTGAAGAGCCAGATGACAGAGAAGATCCAAAACGAACATGGTATTTATAAGCCATAAGCCTGAACATAAGCCCTATGCACTGGCAAGGTCTTAAGGTCCTGCCTAGCATATGGGCTTTATGTCTATCTTTGTATCAAACTGTCAATGAAACAACTTCAGCTATACTCAGTATACTGTAGGTGACTGTATTGTAGACTTATCTTCATCTGCAGAGTATAAATATATCCTGTGGAAAAGGATGAAAACACTCAATACATCCTATAACGCAGTAAGAACTGATGGCACTAACATCCTTGTGAGCTGATTGTATTATTTGGTAAAGACATGTACTCAAGATCACAAATCTCAGTCACAACCCCAATATTAGAGACTGGCCTGTCCACTGTCCATCTTAACCCTTTGACTCCCACACTCTGTCCACCAGCATCCAGCATTGTTATCCATGCTAACTGAGCAAAATTTAATCCTTTGATTCCCTCATTCTGGTGGATAGGGTGATGGAGTCTGTTACACGGCTGCATTTTCCCAGCCATTCTGCCACCCTTTAGTTGCGAGCCGGCGTCGCCTGCGTGTACTATTTTTAGCCAGGCAGGGTCGACCAAAGTCCGTCAGTGTAGCACGTCTTTGTGCTCCTGCACTAGTGATAAAGGGACGGGTGAAAAGGGTGTGGGGAGTGGAAGGGAAGGGGCGCGCTATTAATAGCCGGCAGAAAGTGGCCAACTAAAGTATCTCGGATTTGTGCGCCATGGTTAAGGTTTTGCAGTTGATGGATAAGGTGTGGTAGTCAAAAGGTTACTGTTTTTATCATTCTGGTGGAATCAGCTTAGTGTTTTACAGGCTCTCGCCCCTTCTCCCTACTTCAAGACCTTGCCAGTGCACAGGGTAATGCGCAAGCTCAGGAAGTCTGCTAGATTAATAAGACAGTTGCTGGTAGATTTGTTGGAGCACATATGGAATTATCTGAACGCAATGAATCTGCAGAGCTTGAACAAATTCCAAACTCCTATACACCATATCAAACAAACCCACAGTGAATGCAGGCTGTGCACTGTGTTGTCTGGGGGTGAGTTTCAATGATCATGCGGTGTCAACAATAAACTGATCATATGTGTACAATACAAGTACATACTTCTGCAGGTATGAATGCAAGCATTATGATTAAATACACTAACACACAGATATATACACATAAGTATTCACAAGCACACATACAGACTCACACACAAACACAACCAGGCACAGATATGCATGCACACACACAGAGGCACAAACATAATGGTACCATGTCCCCTTGGATATAAACTTTTTTTTAACCCTTTCACCACCTTTGGCAACTCACATCTCCACTTTTGTCAACTGAAGTCAACCATAAGGGTTCACAACTGTATGCAACTCCAGACAACAGGCTGTCAGATAACTGTGGGCTACAGTAATGCAACTTTTCATACAGAGCTCTGTTCTGCACGAGGCATGATGGAGACTGATAGTGAGGTCCCAAAGTTACATTATTAAAGGACAATATAAGTGTAGGTACCCTCAATCCATCCAGTTTAAAATACTGAAAGACACGGGGTCCAGGGGCTGCCAGGCCCCTGACGGGATGATGAAACAGTGACCCATTTAGTAGGTCAGGGACTAGGGAGGCAATGCCCCCCCCCCCCCCCCCTTGAAACTCAAAGAAAACAGCAGTTTTAAAAACAAATTGAAAGACTTTCATTGAACATAAAGTAGAAAACTTATGCACGCAACGAATGTACATAATATATGATAAACACAAAAATCAACAGATCACTTTTTCATATCATTTTTGTTGCAAACTAGTTAGACTCAATAATTCAGGACAGTTTAGAGCTCTTTCTTTCACGAAGTCTGAAGTGACTCTTCTTTGTTTTTATGGTTGTTGTTGTCAGATTTTCAAAAAATGGCACCATCGGCATTTCAGCCTTTCAAAACCATCTGCCAGCAGAGTTGCACCTACGTTATCACAAAGAAAACACAGTGCCAAAAAGAAAAAGAAATAGAGGCCTATGTTTGAATTATTGTCTTTCTTTGGGGAAAAATGAAACTTTAGTTTGAAATCCAAAACAAGTGTGACTGCCCGTGTTCAAGCAAACAGGAACCAGAAAAAAACATGGAAAAAGAATAAGAACGCGTTTGGGTGGTAGGTTTAACCCTTTGACTCCTGTACCCAATCAACAAACTGCAATTTAAACTTAACCCTTTGAATCCCTCACCCTCTGCACCAGCCTCCTGCAGGAAACTGGTGCATAGGGTGAGGTGTTCAAAGGGTTAAAAGGGGATTTGGAATACCCCTCTTCTCTCCCCATTTCATTTAACCTGTTCAGTAGCTTCACTACCTATTTGTATCACTGTGGCTGTGCAAAATTCACTACACAGATCACAGAACTGACCTTAACAGCTTTAATGCAGTGCCTTAACCATTTGAGCTGACTCCCACAACTGTCCACCGGATCCCTGCATTGTCAACCATGCTCACCATCATCATCATCAAGTGCCTTGCCACATGGCATTGGCGATCATGGCCTTCCATCTGTTTCTATCTCTTGTTGCCTCAAGCACCTCTTCCACCCTCTTTGTCTTCAGCCACTCTGCAAGTCCGTCTAGCATTTTCTCCCTGGGTCTACCTGATGCTCTCTTTCCCTCCAGCTTTCCCACTGTGACCAGGCGCTCCAATTCCCTATTCCTCATAAAATGGCCTATAAATGTTGCCTGTCTTTTCCTAATCTTTCTTACGAATGATCTTCTTGTGTCCGCTTCCATCAAGACTGTCTCGTTTGTTTTCTTTGCCGTCCATGGAACTCTCAACATTCTTCTTACAAACCACATCTCGGCTGCCTTAATCTTGTTCTGGCTCTGCTTGTTGATTGTCCAAGCCTCACAACCGTATAACATCATCGGTTCTGTATAACATTCAAGAACTCTCTTCCTGATGTTAATTGATAGGCATTTAAAGAATGCTTTTCATCTTCTTGAATGCTGTTTTGGTTTGGCTGATTCTGCAGGCTATTTCTGATGTGCATCTGCCGTCTGGTGAAATGATCATTCCCAAGTATTTAAACTTATTATGCTAACAAATGAGACTGCTATTCACAGCACTTGTTAGGCCACACCTGGAATTTGCAAATATCATATGGAGCCCTCGACTGAAGAAAGACCAGAATTTGATTGAAAGTGTTCTTAGAAGAGCTACAAAATGCGTGCCAGGACTACACGATGTCAAGTATGAAAAGAGACTGAAAATTATGTGGATGCCTAGCAATAGCATGGCTTACAGGAGAATCCGTGGGGATCTTATCGAAGTCTACAAAATCACTCATGGATTATATGACTGCAGAAATCCTTTTGAGATGGTTGTCGATAGCACTACAAGGGGTCATAATTACAAACTGAAAAAGAAGTTCTGCAAAACCAGCCTACGACAACAGTTCTTCACACAGAGAGTGGTAGAAGCATAGAATGCACTAGAACACACTGTGGTGAATGATGATAGACGTCTAGTGATACACTAAATGACTTCAAGAACAGACTAGATACCACTTTCATGGATTTCATTCATCAAGTAGATATAAGCCACCCACTGATCCCACTCTCGACTCATCAGAAAGTCAGTAGCCTAATTAGCGTAGCCGTAGGGCACGATCAAAAGATTGTTAGGTACTTAAGATATTCAGTTAGATTAGTTAGTGCTGCTGATCAAAAGAGCAGATAGAGGTCGTAATGACCTAAGATAATCGTATCGTATCGTATCGTATCGTATCGTATCGTGTCGTATCGTAACAAAACAAAAACTTTGAAGTTGTGACAGTGATGAATCAGTTGAGTGGATTCTAATAAAAAAAAAAAAATCATAAACGTGAAAGTATCCTGTTATATTTGTAACAGAATGCATTTAAAACATATTCCATAAAGACTCACCACTGGTTAAGATCTGGATGCAAGTGGGCCAATAATCCCAAGATAATTCGCACCCGCAAACGCTGCCTTCCCTTCTATTTCACCACACCACGTTAATCGGAAACGGATGTGCAAACAGAAATAATGTTACTGGCAGCAACGCAGAAATTTTTATTTTGCTAATGACAACATCTTCGAAGTAAATGTCATAAAACTATTTTTTTTCACTATCAACTGAACAAAACTTGTGATATGGATTACAAATACCTTCAATTCTTCTTATAAGTTTTAAGGGATGGGTTGCTGCGGGCTTCACTATTGGATGACGTCATCATCTGGCGTTGAATGTTGTCACAGTGGACGGAAGTGATTGACAATATTTTTCACTTTCTCGGGTTGTTCAAGTGTCAGAATGATTCCTGCAGCGTAGCAAACTCAAGGGAAAACAGTTAGATGACCATATTTATGGACAGTTACATATTTTGACAAACTTTGAAAACGATTTCGCCATCATGAACGGTTTATCACTGAGCGAGCTTTGTTGTCTCTTCTGCTGCCCTCCTTGCCCCTCTCGCATCGCTGCCAAGCTCGCTTTTTTGCCACCAGAACGCACCTACGACCTCATCTCAGATGAAACAGGATCAAGGTACACAATCCAGCTGTCCGACAGAGCAGAATGGCAATATTCACAACGGGAACTTGACAATCTGGAAGTATTCATGACTCGTACAAATCGTGGCAACAGAATCGCCTGCATGTTCTGTAGGTGTTCTCCAAATGCTCGATACACAATCTTATTCAGCCATGGTAATGCTGTTGATTTAGGGCAGATGAGTAGCTTCTACATCGGTTTAGGTTCACGGATCAACTGCAACATTTTTAGTTTTGATTATTCAGGATATGGTGCCAGTTCAGGGAAACCATCTGAGAAAAATCTGTATGCGGACATTGATGCAGCTTGGCAGTCTTTGCGGTCGAGATATGGCATCAGCCCACAAAATATTATTTTGTATGGACAGAGTATAGGAACTGTACCTACGATAGACTTGGCCTCACGGTATGAAGTTGGAGCTGTCATTCTTCATTCGCCACTTATGTCAGGCATGCGTGTTGCCTTCCCAGAAACAAAGAGGACATGGTTCTTCGATGCTTTCCCTAGGTTTGTATGCATGATAATTTGTATTGGTTTTGTTTGTAGTGTTTAGCCTGTAGTATTGTTCAGATACATTAGCACATGTTTTTCGTTAGACATATTATGTATAGGGGATCTAGAGCTGTACACTACTAACTAAAAGAGCTGAAAATAGAATGTGCAGACTTGAGCGAGTGGCAGACAAGTGTGGACTTTAAAAGTCTGAAGGTGTGGGCATTATTTTAATTCACAGGCATGGTATTCTCGTATTTGATTTTGTATAAGTTTCATGGGATTGCTGAATGCTCAAAGCCTGTTTAAAAGAAAAGAAAAAGGCATGCCAGCATGACAATTCTGGTACTCACAGTAGAAACCCGCCCACTCCCACCCAATCCCCCTTCCCAACCTAATTCTGTCCAATGTATGTCTTAGAGTTTGTAGACATACAGGGTCACAGCCCACAAAGTCTCTTCCTTGTGTGGTTTGTGTGTGCAAAGCCATGATTTAGCTTTTTTAACATGATGTTGGAAAACACTCATTAGCATACTAGCCCATAATTTTTTTCTATTAATGACTATTATTTTAAAACGGCATTCAAGAAGAAGAAAAGCATTCTTACCAACAAATGCCTATCAATTAACATCAGGAAGAGAATTCTTAAATGTTATAGGCCTATAGAACCAATACTGTTATACGGTTGTGAAGCGTCAACAAGCAAAGCCAGAACAAGATTGAGGCAGCCGAGATGTGGTTTGTAAGAAGAATGTTGAGAGTTCCATGGACAGCAAAGAAAATAAACGAGATAGTCTTGATGGAGGCAGACACAAGAAGATCGTTCATTAGGAAGATTAAGAAAAGACAGGCAACATTTATAGGCCATTTTATGAGGAAAGGGGAATTGGAGCACTTGGTCACAACGGGAAAGCTGGAGGGAAAGAGAGCACCAGGTAGACCCAGGGAGAAAATGTTGGACGGACTTGCAGAGTGGCTGAAGACAAAGGGTGGAAGAGGTGCTTGAGGCAACAAGAGATAGAAACAGATGGAAGGCCATGATCACCATGTGGCAAGGCACCTGATGATGATGATGATGAACTATTATTTTGTGATTTTAGTGACATACATTTTTGTGTGTGAAGTGTTGGCACATCTTAGAAAACCAACTTCCAGCATTGATACCAACACAGTGATGCTTTGACATGACTGAAAATCCCTAGAGATTTATAGTAATTTTAATACTGTAAGTGTAATAGTTAAGTTAGGCCCCGTACATATATATGCTTCTGGGCAGATTTGGCCAATTCAGAAGTTTTATTAATGAAATTATCATATACTATTGTGTAGGTCTATAAAAAAAAAATTTGATTTTATGACACAGTAGGCCTACCAATATTCAGGAGTGCCAACTAAAACTCTGTAGTCAATTTGTTTTATAACCCAGCAGAAGTTACAGAAATGGTTATAACTTATATATTAATATTGTTGAATTGAATTATAAGAAATGCATAATCTCTCTCTCTCTCTCTCTCTCTCTCTCTCTCTCTCTCTCTCTCTCTCTCTCTCTCTCTCTCTCTCTCTCTCTCTCTCTCTCTCTCTCTCTCTTAGTGTTGCTGTGTTGTCAGTGCTGTTGTTTTGTTTGTGGTGATCGGTGAAGATCAAATCTAAGTTTCCAATCTAGGTAGGTGAAATCTGCTGGAGAGAAAAGAGACCAGTTGTGCTTAGACGCCTTAGTACTGCTTCTGTCAGCCATTGTTGAAATCCATTGGATCAAAATATCTTAATGATTTCAACTTCCAAGTTTTTCTGCACTCTTAAAATTACAGATTTTTTTATGTAAGTTTATGTATTCATTACTATTATATTTGTACTATTCCTTGATTTAAACATTAACATGAGAATTAAGTTCTTTAGGCCCTATGTATGTTTACTTTACTACTCATTTTTGAGTAGAAAAAAGGTCAGCTATGATAAATTTCTGGAAGTTGTACTTGTATCATGTATGACACATGTCGGGCCAGGCAAAATTAATTGAGACACTCCAGGTGAATCAGATGTGATCTTTTGTTACTTGTATGCAGTCCATAAAAATTATGAACTTTGTTTCTCCACTGTGTTGTTATCCATGGATACGTACTTCATTACTCACTGTGTTGTTATGCTACACCCAACAAGGACTGCCAGTTTAATTACACATTACAATATTACCCCGGTAAAGTGTAATATATGATAGTATCACCCGTCATCGTTATTGAGTTTGACAGTGGCTGCTGCAGCAGATGTCGGAACATCTCTCCTCTATTGTAGTCTTGACTTTTCTGTGCCACTAAGTAGACTTTCAGACTGCGGGTATTGGTGATGTTGTTCATAAAGAAGGTGGGTAGTCTGCTGGAATTTCTTTTGGCCTTAGCTTTTCCTTGTAAATTAGTTATCATTAGGGTTGTGTTTGTGTTTTGGGTTGCATGGCCGATGTGTTTCATTTTTCTTTTGTTGCTTTCTGCCAGCAGTTGATATTGGACTCTAAAATTGTTCAAAATGCTTTCGTTTGTTCTTTTACCAGTTTAATATAATAATAATTTGACCAATAGGAAACCACCTGTGGAACTGCTTCTCTCCTACTTCGATCTTATTTTCGTCTGCTTTTTTGCATGACGTGACTCATAAGCACTACACAGCAGACTTCTCAGTTAAAGTTCTAACCTCTTTAGAGATACTTCTGCAGATGCAGTTTTCTAACTTTACTTCTTCTTCTTCCTTTTAAACTCTGTGAAGAGTCAGTGGGGCACTGCACTAAAGAGCTGTTCATCAGATTTCTCCATCTCTTTTGGTTGTGTGCCAAAGCTGTGTCTCTGCAAATTGTTTCTCTGTCCATTCCATAATATTGTTGATCATGGGGGGTGGGGGGGGGTGTCTTTTCCTCTGTCTTCCTCCCTCAGTAACTCCCTGGAGGATTGATTTAACAAGGCCATTAGGTCTTGCTACATGGTCAAATCAATGTAAAGTCCTTTTAACTGAAGTCAGAAAATCTTCGCATGGTCCAGTGCTGCTTGAGGGCTTGGTGTGCTTGTTCATTGGTGATATAATCAGTGTGTCTGATGTTTAGTATTATGTAATAACACCTCATTTCCATGGCTTTGATAAATTTGTGTAATTACATCCAAATCTGAGAGTCCATATTTCACATGCACACAGAAAGATTGAATACATATTGGTCTGCGCACGTAAGAGGAAGCAGACCAGACCTGATTAATTGCAGTGAGTTATGGAACCACTGTCTAGTACTAGTAGCACCCTGTGTAAGTACTGCACTGGTTACTTTGGAGTATGGTTGCTGGATGGTGTTGATAAGTACTTTTTGCCCAGTATTGAATAAGGCTTCATTGCTGCCCACAGTGCCTCCTATCAGACTCAAACACCTTCATGGTAGAATTCCTTCTGGTACTAGAAGTTATGCAGGTTAAAGATCTTTCCAAGGGTACAGTTACTGCCTTTGGAATCGGGTCTATTCTTCAGCAGTAATGGTCTACTTGTGCTTTAATCTGTTAAGAAAGATTTTGACCCTTGCTCAATTTGTTGGCATGACTGATTGACCAATAGTAATAGCACTGAAGTTCTGACTGACTTGGACTTGGAGATGTCCTTTCTTTGGAAATATGATGGTCAGTGATTGTCCATGGCAGGAGCCACCCGCCTGTCTGCCACATTTTGATGCATATGGCAGTTAGAATCAGTTACTGCCTGTCTCAATCTATGCTATGTTTCAAGAGCTCTGAAGGGATGTTGGCATAGCCTGCAGCTTTACCACAGTTCAGCATCTTCATTGCTGCTGCAACTTCTTCAAGGGATATTGGGAAGTCATCTTCATTCAGTGAATTCTATATTGTTACAGTTTTAGCAGTTTGGATAAACTCCATTGCTGTGTTTGCTATTCAGTTCATAAGAAAACTCTGTCTTTTATGTCTTTTTCTTGTGTGAGAGTTGCTATCTTTGTCCTGAATTGTGGTGATTTGACTCTGTTTTTAATTTTTTTTTTTTTCAGTCGTTAACAATCTTGAGAGCTTTCTTTGTGTCATTGTTGTCAAGCGTTTTCTCAGTGTCTTCACATTGTTGTCCAGCCCAGCTTTTCCTTGCATTCTTCATTTTTTAACCAATCCTCGTGCCTAGTGTTGTATTTCTTCTTTCCTTTCTCAGTTTTCTTTTGTGCCTTCATGGTCCTATTACTATTACTATTAGTGTCACACATGTTCAAGATGTTACTTGTGATCCATGGCTTGGATTTCCATCTGCTTAACCCTTTGATTCCCACACCTCATCCACCTACTACAAAAACTTAACCCTTTGACACCCTCACCCTATCCACCAACAAGGGTGAGCGAATTAAAGGGGTTAAGTTTTTGCTTTTGTTAATATGGTTGACAATACAGGATGCTGGTGGATATGGCGCAGGAGTCAAAGGGTTAACACATTCATAGCTCTGTTTCAGACATCACTTGGTTGAAATTGTTGTTGAAATTGTTTGTGAGGTCTTCAGGTCTTGTTCAAGCAGTAGTAGTGGTACAGATGATATCAGGATCTTTCTGTTTATCAAGATCGAATTTGATACGGCCGTTTTTTTATTTTCTTGTTGTGCGTCAACTGTACAGTACATTAGAGTTCATCATGACAAAGTCATGGTCATGGCCAAGGTGAGCTTCTGGAAACATTCTTACTTTAGCCCCATTGATGCCAGACCTGTTTTGATTCTTTACATGAACATGCCAGATCTGTTTTATTTCTTCACATGAACATAATTTATCATATTGTTTGGCTGTGATAGTTACTGGACAGTGTCATGTCCATAATTGGGATGCTTTATGTTCACTAAGAATGTTAGCAAAAACCAAGCATCGGTACTCTTGTAACAGTAGGAGCTGCAGAAATTCCTCCAGTCTTTGGGGGCATCTGTTCCAGCCTTGGTGTTCCAGTCACCCTGAGTGATGAGGATCACTTTGTTGATGATTGTTTGAAGTAGGGTGTAGGATTCTTCAATCTGGTCTATATCAAGCCTGTGTGGGAGCATATTGTACTGTTGTGATGTTTATTGATTCACTTGCAGGCTGATGGTAATCTGGAAATAGGGTAGCATCCCAGTCTGTTCATGTTGAGCAAAAACCACTCCTCATGCATGTTTGTCCTCTTATTCACTATAGTACAGAAAACACCTCTTTCTGTGTTATAAGTTTGTTCTTCCATCTGTGTTTTATGGTTGTTCTTCCATCTGTGTTTTATGGTTGTTCTTCCATCTAACTTCGCAGAGGCTGAGAATGTGCCAGGAGCATCTGCCCCATCTCATAGGTCAATTCTTTTAAAACACAAAACATTGAAAAGTATCTTGGTTGTGAAAGATCCTTTGGAGTAATATAAGCACGACGTTTCGAGCCCAGGCACTTTGTCAGGTGAAAGAAGTGGAAAATAAAAGTGACGTGGAAAATAAAAATGATGCGGAAAATAAAATGACGTGGAAAAATGAAAATGACAGAGCAGTACTGGTGGGGGAGAAGAGGGGGAAACAGTAGGGATTAGTAGGACAAGGAGAGGGCCCGGGCACCGCTACGCGTCGGCAGTTCTGGTGTTCAGGCCCGCCGGCTGGACTGTTCCCAGTCGGTAGATGATGCAGTTCTCCATGTATTTCCTGTATTGTCGGTCACTGGTGTTTGCCACACCAGAGACCGGTGATACAGGAAATACATGGAGAACTGCACACACCAGAGACCGACGATACAGGAAATACATGGAGAACTGCATCATCCACTGACTGGGACCAGAATTGCCGACGCGTAGCGGCGCCTGAGCCCTCTCCTTGTCCTACTAATCCCTACTGTTTCCCCCTCTTCTCCCCCACCCCACCCCCCACCAGTACTGCTCTGTCGTTTTTATTTTTCCACGTCGTTTTATTTTCCGCATCATTTTTATTTTCCACGTCACTTTTATTTTCCACTTCTCTTTCACTTGACTAAGGGCCTGCGCTCAAAAATGTCGTGCTTATATTACTCTAAAGGATCTTTCACAACCAAGGTACTTTTAAATGTTTTGTGTTTTACCCTAAAGATCCAGCAGTCATATTTTGTTTTTACTTTAAATTCTTTTAGTTTTCGAACCTACCTGAGTGTTGTTGAGTTGTGGCAAAAGTGATGAGGTTCCTTCCACATTGTTTGTGGTTTTTTCCCCAGTATAACATTTTTGGCATCCATCCTGGTGGAGTTCAGTGGATTGTGCAGTCGTAGGTGATCTTGGCTGCAACCAGTCTGATTCAGTCTCTGTTTTTTTGTTGTTTCTTTTTTCTTATCACACAGTGTGTCTTGGGCAAATCAAATCTGGTGGAATCTATCCCATTTCAGGTATTTGTTTGGTTGGGGTTTTTTGTTTGTTTGTTTGTTTGTTTTTGGTTTTGTTTTGTTCTGTTTTTTTTGGGGGGGTTAAGGGATTTTCCCCACATGGTGCAGGTAGTACTTTGCTACACGGTGACCAGTAGCTGAGAACAGTCACAGACCTGACATACTTTTATAGTAGATTTCATCGATATGATCATATGCAAGGTGCCTATTTTTAAATGTTATTATTTAAGACTTAAAAAGCTAATCATTTGCTTGGTTTTTAACTGTTGGCTTTATAATTAGATTTGGAGTTGCTTTTACTGTGATGTTAGCCCAGATATGGTCATAATGTTCAGCTGGACTATAACTGTATAAGCAACAGGAACGAACAAAGACAGCTGTCCAAATAAACCTAAAACAAGACATTCCTCGACAATTTTACATTTCTTGCCTCTGTTATTAGTATAGAATATATATGAGTGTTTTGCATGATCATGACTTGAAAGTTGGCCAAATTCATGAGTTTTATGAAATAATTGCCAGAGCGAGGCGTGTTTGAGTTTGTGCAAGAGGAATTCAGTAAAATCTTACATGCCCCACACAAATCTGTCTGTAGTTACTAACAAATCCCTTGAGTCTGTGCAAAACAGGGTGCACTGGCAAGGTCTTGAAATGGGAAGCAGGTTGGGAGAGAAGAGATTATGAAACAGTATGCTGACATCATCAGTATAAATTAATTGAAGCATTTAGATGTTCAGGGTACAGGCCGGTGTTTATGCTGTGGGCTTGGATTGATGTCAAGGCATGAGATCTCGAGTCCACAACTCTTCTCAAAGGAACCAGCCAGCATGCATATTAATATGACAAGTTTTGTAATGTACAGTACACAGTAACTTATTGAGTAAGTGACAAAATAATGAAAATATGCAAAATTAGATGGTGATACTCAGATATTACCAGTTAGTTTAAATGTTTTCCCCCCAGTAATATTGACCTCCAGCCCTCCTACAGGTAATTGTGACTTTGAATTGTGTCAGAAATATGTCACACTCCCATAATTCTGTTGTTCCTTTGGCCATTTTGTTCATGAACACATGCCTAATAGTGTTCAGGATACAGTCTGCATGAGCGCATATGTAATTTAGACAGTAGCCTACAATATGTGTGTGTGACAGTATGCTGTGTGTAAGCAATAGGTTGTGTCCTTTCCTGTGAAGGAGGTGGGGGGAGGAGGGTTGAAAGAAAGAAGTGTAGAGAGGAGAGAGCATGCATGGCAGGAATACTCCCCAAATAGTAGGTGTGGTGTAGGCTGGGCCATTGCAAGAACACAGTCTCAGGAGACTGACTTGTAGTGAGAGATTGAGTCTTCAGAAATTGTCTTGTACAGCTGTAGTGAGAGACTGGGATAGTTGGGATGGGACCATTGGGAAACAGGAATATGGGATGTTGGTTGTTGTTACCCTGTGTATGTGAGGAAGTTGTTAGAACTTAGGCAGTGCACAAGACTGCAGAAAGATTTAGAGTTGACAATCCAAGTTGTGAAGGTGTTAGATGCTGAAAACTGTAAAATTAAAAGTGGGCTGGCATGGTTGGTTTCGGAAAACAGAATTTTTGTTCATTTCTTTTTATAGGGCCATGAAGCTCTGTCTGTTAATGATGTATGTGTGTCAGATCATATAAGAGAAAAGTGGGAGTGGTGGGTGTTGTTTTTAATGGGTGTTTTGTTTTGTTTTGTTTTGTTTTTGTTGTTGTTTTTGTGTGTGTGTGATTTTGTTTTTCAGCTTTTGGAACTTTTGTAATTTTTTTTAAATAATTTTATTGTGCAGATAGAGGAATTTAAATATATTCATTGTTGTAGAAATTTAAATAAGAAAGAATAAAAGCAACGTCATTAATTGGTGTTCACTTATTTTTGATATCTTGAGTATTTATATGCAACTCAAAAGTGCAGGTTAGTGCGTTGTTATTGTTTTCTTTATGCCCGTTGATTGTCCAAGACTGAGGTTTGTTTGTTTTGGGTGGAAGCGGGGTTGGGGGATGAAAAAAATCTTATTTTAGTCCTAAGTTTAGGTAAAATGTGAAAATGAATTCTGTAATTTACGTCTATTGTGTTTTGTTGCAGTATTGACAAGGTGCCCAAGATCACTTCCCAGTGCTAGTGATTCATGGTACAGAGGATGAAGTCATTGACTTTTCTCATGGCTTGACCATCTATGAACGCTGCCCCCGAACTGTGGACCCATTGTGGGTGGAAGGAGCTGGTCACAATGATGTTGAACTGTATGGACAATACCTAGAGCGCTTGAAACAGTTCATCAACGTGGAGCTTGCCCTCAATTGACTAGAGGCGCGGGCAGCAGATATCAACATGGGAACCCCAGATGACGCAGAAGTAGGAAATGGCGACAACCTCAGCAGCTCTCCATCTCAGCAGCAGCAGAATGCCATTTCCCCCACCCCCACAAATCCCCCTAGTCCAACATCCCCGACCCAGGTTATCCCTTCAGAGCCACTGTCAACAGTTGAGGAACCCTCCACTCAAACCACCCCAGCCCGTCTGCGACTGGTCGACATTGCTTGCGGTGCCGAGAAGTCAAAGTGTGTGGAGAAAGAAGAGGAGGGAGAAGGGGACAATGGTTCCAGCCGCCTGTTGCAGGTGGTGAAAAGGAGTGTGGATGGAGAAGCCACCGCCCCCAGTGTACCAGCGGAGGAGCGTGTTGTATGACCCTGCTGGGCTTGTTTAGAGACTCCACTAAAGCCCATGGTTGTGCCACACTCACACCACTCTTGCTTGGTCTTACCATGCCACCACAGTGCTTAAATTCTCCCCTTTCTTTTTCCTCTCACTACTCACAGTATCTGGACTCTAGGGCTCACCCCCCCCCCCCCCCCTCTCTCTCTCTCTCTCTCTTAGGGGAAAAAGCCAACATATTGTCATTTCCATTGTCTTATGATGCACTCATGCCTCTTACTAATGAGTCGGCATCAGTGATGGATTGCTTTATTTCGCTTTTTCTTTGTTAAAATGAAAACCAGATGTATATGTTTTTCCATTCTGAAATGAGCTGGACAAAGCAATAAATGCTGTTGGTCTGGGAACTGTTTTATAATATCTCAGAAAGAGTTGATTAAAAAAAAATAGTAAGCCTACATCAGATTTGAAGAATAATATCTGTAATAAAAACTACAGAGAATGTAATACTGAATATCCTGAAATTTTATGCTTTGCATGAGATAAGTTATGCATTGAAACAATAGAATTATGATCTATGAAATACTGAAAGATTTTATGCTTTGCATGAGATAAGTTATGCATTGAAACAATAGAATTATGATTTATGAAATACCTATAGTTCAGCCCCAAATAGTAGTCTGTCTCCTTTCACTCTGTTAAATTTTGTTGTCATGGTAATACTTACAGGAGTGAAGTACTTTTCCATTCAGGAGTTCAAGTACTTTTCCAAACTCCCAGAAACAGAATTGATTGCAGCCAAATGCCAGCCTTGTCTGCAGCTAATTGGGTCAGAAAAAATATTTTTGTAAGTGATGTGTGGTTAGAAATTATAAAAGCTTGACAGTGCCAAGGACATGATCTTTTGACTAGGCTTAGTCATAGTACAATGTAAATTGTAATGAAGGACTGCTCATTCTATCCATCAAACAGTTCAAACGCTAAGAAAGATTTCTCAGTACTCTGCAGGAATATTTGATCAAGTGCTGCATCATTAGTTTGGTGGTGATACAACAGATACTGTGACAACATTGAAAACTGAAAAAAAAGGATTAATCAGAGGAGTGGTGGTTCCTTCCCTTCCACCTCCTCCCCTCCCCTCCAGGCCTGTCTGTTTCCCTTGTCCAATCATTTCCCAAGACCCCTCCCCCAGATAAAATCTGCGTCACTGCCCCCATGTCTGCTGCCCGCAACATTCCCAACACATAGAATGTGTTTCAACATTATTTTTATGCTCTGGTAATGTATCTGTACTGTAATCTACATTATGTATTTTTTGTGTCACTGTCAGTTTACATTGTAATGTATTATGAATTATACACACTCGTAATCACAAATCTGTGATCAGTTTGAGAGTATGTCCATTGACTCCTTTTTCACGTTTTTCCCTATGATGATCTAGGTTTACTTGATTTTTCAGGAGTGAATTATATGGCTATGTGATAATTGATACCAATAGAAACTCTTTAGTTGTCTATGCACTGGTTGCTGTGTTGTTTTGTATATCTCTTTCCATCATTTGAAAGATTTTTTACCATTAAATTTAAAATCATAAAACATTACAAAATGCACAAACACAATAATAGCAGAGACATAGAATTGTGTGCATTCTCAGTCATTTCATTTCAAATAGCACTAGGTGTACCAAGATTCTAAAACATCTTGTATGAATTTGAGTCATATAATAAAGAAGGGATATATTTATACATGAATACTGTTTAATTCTGAAGTTCTTTGGAGCTGTTTATTTTTCCCCACTCATTTTAAAGACTTTTTCAATATTTCATCAATCATTTTGTGATTTCTTAAGACAGTGACATTGCTTTTGTTCTTTTACTCAGTTTTAACTTGTGATATGAAATTGCTTAATTTTGACATCTTGAGAGATTTGTGATGGATTTTTTCTTCATTTCTTGTTTCATTCAATTTTGTACCCCCCATACTCCCTCAGCTACCACGACCCCAATTTCAAAAATACAATTAACTTAAGAAATGAATAATGAAACAAAATTGGAAACTTGTTCTTGAAATTGTTGGTTGGCTTTTGGTTTTTCTTTTGGTTGTTTAGTTTGATTGACCAGAGGCTGTTCCATTGTTCTAATGCCCTGGATACTAAATTTTGAAGTACATAATTTGATTAAGTATAGGACTTTCACAGCTAGTTTGGACTGTGATAGTCTCAAGTGTGCAAACGTGTTTGGATAAAATATGACTAAACAAATAAAGTTATGAAGTTTGGGCTAAAGGGGAAACATTTCAAAATATTTCTTTTTTCACTTCTCCTCAGACTTTTGTTGTAAAGATATTTCTCTTCTTTGTTCCATTCTTTGAAATTGGAAATATAGTAGCTTAATTCCCATTTCATTTCTGTTTATATATATATATATGTTTTAAAATGGATTCAGATTGAACAAAGTTGCAGTATAGATAGAGTGTTGATGAGTGCAAATATCTTTCAGCAGTCTACAGAAGGAACTTGACCATTCTGAGGTAACTGGCGTAAGTGCCCATTAGAAGGCTGTGGATGTATTTTAAATATATCTGTAAGTTTGAAAAGGCATTGTCTTTTTTTATGCATGAAATTTGAACAAGTTTCAGCAAAGATATCTCATTTGATGCTGGAAAAAGCCTGGTGAGAGTTTGGTCAACATTAAAGCCAGCAATCATAAATCGTGAGTTGCTATAAGTTTGTCTTTTTCAGGGGAATCGTTATGCAATAAATAAATATATGAAAACATGAAAAGAAGATTGCAAGGATGGCTTGACTGGATGGCCATGTACACTTTTTTTCCCCTTTAATTTATCACTACTGTCAGTTTTATATATTTGTTTTTAAAGACTGACATGGGTATCTCTGTTTAGTTTGCTTTCCATGAGGTTATCAGAGCTGTGTTTTTCATCAAGACTAAGCTGTAAGCATGAAGCATGAGTTTTCTGTCCGTTCTTGTTGTAAAAAGCATGTTTTCATATATTCACTTTAATTTGATAATTGTTGCACATTCATACATATATATATATTTGATTAAGTCACTGTGTTAGACATCTTGCACAAACATGCAGTTTATTCATATTATGAAGATTCCATACATGTTGTCTTCTCACAGCACATATATTTGGTTAAATGATTGTTCAGACATCTTGCATGAACATGCAGTTCATATAAAAATTCCAGACTGTTTATTTCCTCTCCCTCTCATGCTTTCAGATTGCCCTGCAGAATGGGAACCAGTTTTCTTGCTTAGCCATTTTTTTTCATTAGTTTAATTGTCACTGGTATAGTCTGCTCTGTTTAGGCAGCTGTGTTCCATCTTTCAAGCGTTGTCAGTCTGGAGTGGAAGGAAACTGTAAACATTGCTATTCCACCCTAGCAGATTTTGTTTCATAATCATACGCACACATCCTCTATATAGTATTGTCATCAGTCATTAATTACAGTAAAGTAATATGCATTATGTTTGAAAAAAGAGTCTGATATACTGGTGGCACAATATCCGATGACAAATGGCACTGTTCCACATATCCATCACATACATCAGGGGTTTTTGTTTATCCGTTCATGAAAAAGTAGAGAGTGGTAACTTCTCCAAGAACTTATTGAAGGGTATCAGAATAAATGAACTGCGAAAGACGGTCAGAAGAAAATTGAGACAAAGGTGGATAGCTTAGACAGTTCTTGCTTGGTTTTAGTAACAGGCATGGGAATAGTCCATTAAAACCCAGATTTCCACAGCAATAAAATCTGTTTTGCACATGAACAAAATAGTGTCAGTGGGAAAAATAACTTGGGGTACAAGAAAGAAAAAAGACTGCTTTAGCCCTTCACAGGATGCCCACAAACAGCCAGACACTTTTGTTTGCGTGCTGCTGCCATCCTTTTCATTGAACTTGAGCATAGCTTTCTTTGAAGCAGGCCACAGTGTTGAACATAGTTGCTAGATCTTTTCCACTGCATTCTTTTCACAAGTTTATTGCATTGCCTGAATGTCATCCTCAAGCACTTAGTCGTGGCAAAATGTATTAATATAGCAGCTGTGCATGGAAATGAGTGCGGGTGTGTGCTGATGTAGAGATGAAGGTTTGTGATGGAGGCACATGCCATCATGCACACAGTGCTGCTTAAGAGTTGTTTTATGGTTTTTAACATAAATTGCTTAACCCTTTCCCATTTTATCCCGCCGCAGCCCGCCGACCGGGAAACCCAGCTTTTTATTTACACCCGCCGCAGCCCGCCGCCTATCACTTAGGCCTGGTGGGGAATTTCCATCACGCTCTAAGCACTAGGGATTACACACACCTCATGAATGAAGTTTCCCGTGAAAGTCAGGATTAACCAATGAAAGAATGATGCTGAGTTTGGTACCACACATCGCCTCATTTACAAGATATCGGTCAGCATCTGACCTTTTCATTCACACGCTTTCGGAAATCTCTGAATACTAGGAAGAGTTTCTGAGCAGAATCTGCAAATGGGAAAGGGGTAATGTAACATATCTTTTTGTAAATCTTGAAAAATACTTGAAGCTAGTCTCAGGTACCAGTAGCTTAGATTTAAAATTGTAGCAAAAAAACAAAAGCAAAAAACAAAAAACGGGGCTCATGCCCCCAAAATTTCGTTTTTTCTATAATGCCTACAAACTTTCCTTTTTTTTTTCTGTCAATTCCCATGCCTGTATTAAGTGAAAACAACGGTGAGGTGGGTTCAGTTTGCAACTTCCACCCAAATTGTAGTTGTTTGGTAGGGCAAGTTTTGTGTCAGTATTGGTTTAGTGACAATGACATGGTTTCTGTAGAATACTGTGCTCACCAGTAAAAGGCACAAAAAAACCTAACAAAACTTTACATAGTCATTTAGTTAATTCTTCTGTTGTTGTTGTTTGTTTGCTAAGGTTGAGATCTGAAAAGGTATTACCTGCTAGCCATGTCATTTGCACTGTACGTAAAATACATGGATATGAAAGGAAAAGTTCCACAGTTTCATCAAGGTACGTAACATTATTGACAATACCAGAGTGCTAATGATGACATTTATTTTTTGATTAGCTTTTTGTCAAGTTGCAAATCTCAGCGAGTTACATTTTTGTACAGGCTGTTCATCTATAACTCTTTCACTCCCTCATCCTATCCCTCAGCTCCTTGCAGCAGTGGTAAGGTGCAGGAGTGAAAGGGTAAAGTCTCTGTTCACTGTTCCATTCCCATCAGTATTGTGAATGGATACAAATGGCTTCTCACTCTCAAGTCAGTGAAAATATTCATTGTGTTGAGTTTTAGTATGATGATGTGTTATTTCTTTGTTGATAAAGAGAAGGCATTTTGTCGTTGAAAAAAAGGGCGTTACATATTATATATTCCAGAAATGGTGTAAAGCATTTTCTTTGCAATTCACAGTGTGGACTAATAGATCATGCTCTGAATTATGTGTTCTCACACAAAAGGGTCTGTTTACCTTTGAGATTCCCCACCTTCACCCATATGATATGATGTGCATTGTATTTGAATCAGCACTGTATACATACATAAAGATTTAGACTCAGTATTGTCAGATGTGCATTCTTGGTACATGTCCAGTGGCATACTGCATATTGTACCTATTTCAGAGATTTTTTTTTGATTTTTTTTTTGTTGGAATTACTGGTATTGTTATCTGTGTTTGGAATGATTCTGTTGGTGTTCTCTCAAGATTATCTGCCGAACGAATGTGCAGCACGGTCCATAGAACAATACCATTATCCTCAACCTTGTCTTGTCTGCTTACAATTCTCATTATGTATTGTACTCACCAGAGTCACAGAATTGTATGAATGACTTGTAAAGATTTAACACTGATGTCTGAAGACAAATTGAGACAAACATTTTGCCTTACAGTACATGTTTATTATTGTACATAGATTATGGTATGTTTATGGTTAAGATTAATTATGATACCTGTGCGTATTCCATGATTCATTGTACAGTTGTCATTGTGTTGTATGTGATCTGTAGATTGTGTTGACAAGTGTTGGATAATGGATCTAACACTCATGCAGTTCAATTTGTTCAAAAAGATAACTCACATTAACTATTTTTTTCATTGGGCAGATGTACCCTTCACATCAGTATCTTTTGTTGTTGTTGTTTTGGTCATTTCGTTTGTATGTGAGATGTCTTGATATCATTTCTGATTTGTGATGTAGCAGCAGTTTGTTGAAAGATATCAACATTTTTGATACAGTGATTGGGTAGTGGTGTGGATTTTTTAGTATTTTGTTAAGTAAACACCATGCCAGTTTGCTGGTCTTTCGGACAGCTACCCATTACTTAGAAGATAGAAACATATATGTAAGCTGGACAAGTCATATCTATTATCAAACACATGTCTTGCTCTGTGTGTGTGCATTTGTATGGCTGTGTGTGTGTGTGTGCATTTGTGTGGCTGAGGGGAGTGGGGGGGAGGTCGGGGGTATTAGTGCAAAAGAGAGAGAGTGTGTGATCGTTATATGTTTTGAATTTTGTGCCTGTTCGATTTGATTTATATCATCACATCAGTAAGCTGATTATATCATGTTATCAGTAAGCATTAAAGACTCAAAGATGCTTAGGCTGTTTTAAAATTATAGTATGGTTTTATTCTTTTAAGCTTTAAATGTGGTATTGTGCTCACAGTTATTTCAGTTAACTGAGGTTGAGGGGGTAGACAAGGGAAATCAATCTTTCCCCATCATTTCCTGCATAATTATGCTAATCTCGGTTGTTCTTGCCATGACACAGTGATGTTACTCTAACTCAGCACTTAATTGAAGACAGGAGACAAGTCCCTTCATGTGGTAAACACTTATATGCATTGCTTCGCTTTGTGTGTGTGTGTGTGTGTGTGTGTGTGTGTTGCTGGTTTGGCAAGAGAGAACCTAATTACTCAACATGGTGCCTACCTAATCTTGGAATAGTTGGAATTGAATTATTTTAATGTAGATGCTTAATTATTGTATTCTTCTGAATCTGAATGGAATGAAAGGAGATAATCTTTAACATTCTAAACATCCAGTTTGGAGAATTCTTTTGCAAAGAAAAAAAAGACCAACAAAACAAAATAAAAAACCTGGAATCTCAGAATCCGGAATGAGGCAGAAACAGATGTAGTCTTTATACAGAATGGTACCTGATATGGTATGCTCTCCAACTGATAAGAGTGGGAGAGGTACAAAATGAAAGTTTAGATTTTATTATTATACCAGAAACAATCTGTCCTTCACTCTCACATCAGTTAAGTTCTGAATTGTTCACAGAAACAGTTGCATTAGAGGAAAATATATCTTGGACATGGATACATGCAGTAACAAATAGAAAGTTTGGTAAGAAGTGTTTTTGTGAGTTTGGTGGTTTTGTTTGTTTGTTTGTTTTTACTGTCTTCTTTGTGCCTTTTTCTGAGATTTTTGTTTTGTTTTGTAACAATCTGCAAAGTAGAATGGATCATTTCAAATTCAACAAAATGTTTGATTTATTCATTCTTGGAAATACAGAAACCTTTAGTTTGATCAGCTATCAGGTATTTCACAAGATCCTGTCATTTTTTCTAATTACCACTTTATTCAGTGGCACAAGTTGTTTGTTTACAGTTTTAACTTTCTGAAGGGCATAGGGTGTTTATATACAGTTACATATTGCATTTACAGTTGGGATTTTGTGTGTGTCCATATTTGGTTGAGTGTGATGACACTGATTTGTACATGTACGAACATGTGTGTATATGTATATATATATATATATATATATATGTATATGTATGTTGATGTGGGTACTGACTAGTGTATGTATACATGGCCAGTGAATGCTAAATGTGTAGGTGTGCATAGTACATTAGTAGTGATTGTACACCTGCTCGTTTAGGCCTGTGTGGGTATGCTGGGCATTCAGTATGGCATTTCTGTTTGTGTGTGCTCATTTCACTTTCATGCTCACAGTTCATACCATCTAGCAATTTTTTTCTTTTAAGAAGAGGGGGTGGGGAGGGGGAATTGCATTTGAAGAAGTTCAGCTTATTTCTGTCTCTGTGCAGCCTGTGCAGTCTTCATAATTTTGTGTGGACTGGAAATACGGGTTCAAGTTTCAAAATAAAGTGATATAGTTTCTTGGAACCAATGAAACACTGCAGGCTTTCTATATTCCATTTGACACATCCAAACAACAGAAAACATGAACAGTCATGCATATCTCATAAACTTGCATGGAAATATTTGCTTGGTCACATGTGAGATGTCTCTACTTAATCGCACCGTCTCATTGTATGTGGATGTTTTGTTGATGTGATGCTTCTAGTTTTCCATTCCTTGGTTTCTTGGAATGCATTTTATTGATTTCTCTAGGATGTTGAGTAATCAAAATTAATGACCATGAAATGATCAGAAATAGATGGGATTGAAATGTTCTGTTCACCATCACCAATTTTCATGGGAATTTTTCTCCATTGTATTTTCTCCCCATTCACCTTTGTTTTTATGTATTATTTTAGTGTAGCATTGAATAAAGAAATTTTAAATTGGAATACTGCAAGCTTTGTTGTTTTGTGTTTTTCTGGTATGTGTATGTATTGCAGTTCCCAGCTCATACAGAGAAACACGATTCGCACCTTAAAATTTTGAACAGTTTGGGGATCACTGAGACACAAGCTCAATCTATTATATGTTACTGGTAATTCAACTGAACAAGTTCGAGAATTTCATGTCTTGTCATAGAGAACACAGACTCATTTGCAGGTCTGTGAAAAATTTGGAGCATTCTAATAATTTGTAACATGTCACTGAGCTTACATCAGAAATGTAATCTCCGAGTCCACCATCAGTTTAATGTATTGTCATGAAATAGTCTTTGTACATTTGATAAATGGAGACAGTGTTACTGTCTCTGAGGATATAGCAGTTTCTTTATAAAGCACTTGAGCCACAAACACAATAGCTGTTCCATAATAAGTTTTAAAATTCCTTTGACCGAGTGAGAGATTGTGGCACAGAGGTTTGCATGTATATTCTGTGAACACAAACTAAAACCAAACTACTGATTGGCGAGAATTCCTGAACCACTTGTGAACAGGTCTTTATCAAATTGTGTTTGAATTAATGGATGCTAGCATCTGTACTGCCTTCTTGGTAGTCCCAAACATATACAAAATTGTATGTCGCCTAAAATGTTGCATGCCATACATTGTGGGTATTTTATTGACTTGTTCTTTTTGTGAAGGAACAACCCCTTGCTGTACATCATTAGGTCTCTAGCAACCCCTGCTTTTTGTAAAGGAACAAGCTTTGTCACATATTGTGGGGTCTCCAGTGACCCACACTTTTTGTGAAAGAATAAAGTCTTGCTGTACATCATGGATTTCCATTTACCCATTCTCTCTTCTTCTGTCTCTGAGGAACAAAATTGTGCTGTAGGCATATGCTGTGGCCATGTACACACTACCCAATTTCTAAAATTTGTGATAAATTTTGAAGTGTGGAATAGAATGTTATTCTTCTTATGTTTGGTCTAGGATACCTGGTGTAGATCGACGCCAGTACAAAATGATGATGAATCTAGGCCCATACAAAATGACAATGACAAAAGACAACGACTCTGATTTTCACACCACTGTTATCTAGATGTTTGTATTCACTGCAGATCATTGAATAAATTAAAAATGTTAAGTTCAGCTGAAACTGGAAACACATGAGCATGTGCATCGGCTATAGACACGCTTTCAATAGGTAGATACAAAATATGTAATTACAAAGAAGACAGATAAGAGACAAATTCAACGGCCAAAATCAAAGTAGACCAGAGCAATAAGGCATTCATGCTAAATTTAAGAAAACTTGTCTGTACAAGCTGAATTTTAGAAAGTACAAGTTTATAAAACAGTAAAGCATTGCACATTTTCAGTTTCACACATATGTTATCAATTGGAGAGAGCCAACAGTACTTATGAAATAATGACAAACACCCTGCATGAGCTATGAGGTGAATAAGTCACGTGTGTCAAACTATCAAAACTATAAACAGTCCACACACACACACACACACACACACACACACACAGACGGTATGTCAGGATGTTACCCTCTATTCTTCATACTACACTATAGGCAACAACTGAAACTTTTCAGAACTTATCATGCTGTGAGAAAGAACAATGACAATCAACTAATCAAGCCAATCTGAAGTGGAATTCAGAGTCTATCAAGACAACAAAGAAAACAAAATACCCATTGACACACAACCGCTGCACCAATAAGGGAGTCCACTAGTACATAAAAGATCATTGTTGTCATTATTTGTTTAAAATTGAAGAGATAAGCATCAGAACATAAAAAAGGGGTCACTGTTGTCACCATTTTCTAAAAAAAGAAGTGACAGTCAGAAACACCAAATGAACTGACACCGTAACAGTATCTCCAACATGAAAATTGTTTTCTGACTGCCATTTCAACGTAAAAATATATATTCAATGTTATCTGATTTTATTTCCAGAATGTTCCCTGAATGCTGTCCACAAATGTGTTCAGATCTAAATTTATGTTCTCATTTCATTTGATTTTTTTTTCAAACTTTGTTAGTCATGCTTGACAGGAAAGTTAGAAGATATTTCATGTTGTTTGGGTTTGTTGGGTTTTTTTTTGGGGGGGGGTTCCTTTGCTATTCAGCCCTCTCTCTCTCTCAAGTGCCCGAGACACCATGAACTGCTATAATGCATGGTTGCATGAAGCTGATGGACAGTTTATAAACATTGCGTCATGTGGCATGCAGTTACAGATGAGTACATAACCTGAAATTCATGGAGCTTGAAAATTTTTCTTTGTTGGCTGTAGCTAAAAGCCAAAGCAAAAACTCAGCTTGGAAGAAGCTAGAATACCAGGGAAGACCTCCAATATTGTGAACAAGAGATGGTGCTTCTTCATTCTGACCAGTCTATCCTCCTCCTCCATTGGTGGCTCATGCCTTCCGTATAATTTATACAAAATTATTTTCTATGACATTTCAAATCAATACTATTACTCTTTTTATCTCTATGAAAATGTATATTGTGATCATAAGTAAAAAGCATGAAACGGGATACAAAATCTAGGCAATCAAAATGTCTATAAAAAAAAATTACTTTCATAGAAACATTGGGCTTGATCAGTCTGACTAAAATTCTACTTTGGTAATTGGGATGCAAAGGAATGCATGACTTTACCAACAAAAAAAGTCTGGTTATAATCTGTTATGAACAATTCAAATATGAAATTTACATCCCAAGAGGATGTGAACCCACACTTTGGTGACATGTCTCGCAGTCCACTGATAACCACTCTTGTCTCACTCCTGATTGCAAGCCCACAAGGGTACCATTCCATACTAACAACATGATGAAGACGTCTTTAAGACAGAGTATCTGTACTCACAAATAAAGACAGATCAATGAAGCTAAATAGGCCAACAGACGTTTTATTGATGCACATGAAAACTGTTTTGCCTCCTGCCTCTCTCTCTCTCTTTGTCTCTCTCACTGAGCGAACATACGCTGGAAAAAGATTTCCATTGGAAAGATGAGAATTCACCCCCACACATTTATTCAAGCCTTCTTACCCTCCTGGCTACGCTTGTATCACACCATGTTTTGCATCCATATGGTCAAAAGTATCTTTGATATTTGCAAAACAAGAATTTATCAAGAAACAAACTTATAGTTTTAGATATCTGTTTCAAAAATCACTGCAACTTTTAATGATTTCCCTGTCTTACATAATTTTTCTCTCACACACACACACACACACACACACACACACACACACCGTTTTCAAAGAGCACAAAATCAAATTTAAAGCAGATACTACAGTTTTTCGGTTGTCTGTGTTGTATTCAGTTCCAGAATATGACGGGAGTCCCCTTCCTCCAACAGAGCAGAGTCAGAGTAATGGTCTGGGTGCCAGTCTTTCTGATGTTAAACTGAGGTCCTATGGGCAGCATACATCATTATAGAGCATGCATGCATGTAAATATGCTCTGTTATAAAACATGTAACGCTCTTGCAGACTAATCTAAGGGCCATTGACTGGAAAATAGTAACCAAATCATTGCGGCTATTTTTCTCTCTGATATTTATAAAGACCTTTATTAAAGAGTTATGTCTTTAGCAACTTAGAATATATATGTTATCATAACAATGACTGAGAACAATGTACCCCGGTAACTTTAACCTGGAGTCCTATTTTCTAGAGAAGAGTTGAATTAACAACAGTCTAATGTTGGGGTCACTGTTCCGAAAATACTAACCAGAATACTTTATCTGATGTTTATGAAGGGGCTAGATCATTAGCAAATATGGTCATAAGTTTACTCTGAGGGTGGCATCCTATTTTCATGGGAATGATTCCTTTTACAATAAAATGCACATGAACACATTCTTGGTACCAGAATAATGATAATTCTCATATCTATATTGTCATTGTTCCCTGAGCGTTCACCCGCACCCTCTAGTTCTTTTAAATAAATTTTGTCCACCATCTCCAGGCAATACATCAAGGAATGGAGTGCCTCACGAGGAATACTGTCATTGGTAAGCTAGACAAACAGTCCTGTTCAGGTAAAAAACAGGGCTGTGATCTCCAGATTGAGGTAGTCACCACGGAGCTCAGTTGTCATTGGAGTGTCCAGCGACCACACATCTCGTCTTGCTGGTTTATGAAGGGAGAATCTCTTGAGCACATATCCCACAGTCTGATCTTCCTTCCACATGGACAGGTTAGTGAGGGCACCAGTTTCAGTTCCAGGTATATGTGATTGTTCAGTCCGCTGTGCCCGATGTGAATTCTCACCAGAACACTTTGCTGCTCTCTGGACAACAGGTGGTAGTTGTCCCTGGCCATTATTGACACTGTGAATGCCCTGATGGTACTCTGCATTTCACTGTAGCTGATGCTGTCAGGTTGTTGCACCCTACTGATACTCTGCATTTCACTGTAGCTGATGCTGTTAGTTTGTTGCACCCTCCTTTGCAAGGTATATCAGCATGTTCATTCCTATGGACTCCACATGGGCCAGAATCCTCTGCAGCATCAAGTGTTTGGCAATGGCAGCTTATTGTAGTGCTTTGCTCCTGTTGTTGTTATTGCTGCTTAAAGCCTAGCCGACCGTGTAGAGCCATATCAGGGCTATAACCACTTCAAAACACAAAACTTCAACAGGAAAAAAAAAACAATTTTGTACACATGTCAATGCATTCGGGCAGATCATCTAAGGACATGCCCCTGGCATTGACCACTCCATCCAATTTATCAAACTGGTGATATAAAAAACACACCTGAATACAAATATAAGCATATCTAAGGACGCCAAAACATACACAAAAATAGGTGTAAATTACCTGAAATTGCATCCCTAGAGCCAAAAATGCACTAAATACATGTACCCAATCATCAATCCTAAGAAAAAGTATGCAAGGCTTTATCAAACACATACATGTGAACAGTCCATTAAGGCAAAAAATAATGGTAGAAATGACAGAAAGCAAAGGAACAAGGCAGAAACAGAGTGACAGAAAAGAGGAAATTTCTAGCACAGAATTTCCTGACGGTGGGGATACTATTTATACTGAGAGAGCCCCCAGCATCCCCAAGGGGATGCTTTGTTCCTCAGGAGGAATGAAAAAGGCAGAGTCAAAACAATCATTACACAACAGACTCTCATAACAACACACATGTAAGTTGTAGAAAATCTCCCCTTTTATTTACTGGTAACAAAAATAAATGAAAATGAATTGGCTCAACATACCAATCAATTGGATGGGCTTTTCAACAACATAAACTTCTTATGATCTCAAGAATGAATAATAAGCACACAACAGAAATACTAACATCTCTAAGCTACTTTGTCACAATGCACAAGGGGATGCTTTGTTCCTCAGGAGGAATGAAAAAGGCAGAGTCAAAACAATCATTACACAACAGACTCTCATAACAACACACATGTAAGTTGTAGAAAATCTCCCCTTTTATTTACTGGTAACAAAAATAAATGAAAATGAATTGGCTCAACATACCAATCAATTGGATGGGCTTTTCAACAACATAAACTTCTTATGATCTCAAGAATGAATAATAAGCACACAACAGAAATACTAACATCTCTAAGCTACTTTGTCACAATGCACAAGCGCCAAAACTAATTCACAACTGGACAATCAAAATCCATACATTCTGTTTCAGTTATACATCTCAAATCTCTTCTGGTCACATTTCAGTATTATAAGTGCTTTGACCTCTACATCCTTTTTGCGAAAATCTCTAGCAGTCAATATATTGTTTATGGAGAGCATACTACAGACTAAGTAATCTAGTGAAAGTCTACACTTTAAATCATAACAATAAACTATTTCCGTGAGTGCTAAATGGATCTAGAACCCATCAACAGTACAGCACAGACACACCAGGAACATAACCTGCCTGCCCAAAATCATTTAGCCCTTGGACTTTTCAATTGCAGATCACTGTACACCAAGAATTTGTAAACAAAGCTCACTTTTCACAAGAAAAGGGTTGACCCATATTACACCAAACAGCAGGGTTGACCCTTAAAAATACACAAAACAGCTTATCTCTTTTTAGATCATGGTCCTATACCACAATTTTGTTCCATATTACACAAAATAGCTCATCTCCTTTAGTCAGTTTAGATCATGGTTCTACACCATTATTTCCATATTACACACAGTAGCTAATCTTAATATCACGGTTCTACACCACAATTTCCAAATAACCAAAATCATTACACACAAAACTACAGGAACAACAAAAACTGACTGACTGCTTCTCACAGGCAAACACATCATTCTGTCAGGTAACAGAATATGAGATGTAATTACTAATACGGAAAAAATAATCATCTCAAATACTGGCAAAATGCCATAACTAACTGATACAAATAATATCTTTTGGTCACACACACACACACACACACACACACACACACACACACACACACACACACACACACACACACACACACACACACACACACACACACAGATTAGAATGCAATACCAGATTGTTTTCTTTCTGGACAGCAAAGGTAAATATGATTTTATATCACATGTGTGTGTGTGTAAAGTGAACATGTTGGCATGATTTCCTCAGCTGTTTAAATATAAAACTGGACCTTATAAAATGTTCATTAAAAGCCCTGGAGTGACAAGTTTCAAATGTACATAAACTGATAAAGATGGTAATACTACCGAAGAAGACTAAAATTAGCACTCTCAGTCAAAGAGACCACTAGCTTTTAAATTCATCAGAACCAAAAACACAAGAAAATGGAATGTATAAAGAAAACATTCATGCAAATCAGAACGAAACATCAAAACTTGAATACATTTCATAAACAAATAGACCACCAACTTTCAAGTTATTTGTTATTTTTCTTTAAAGCCCAGCCAACTGTGTAGAGCTATATCAGGGCTATAACCATTTCAATACACACACAATACTTCAGATGGGAAAAACGGAAAAGAAAATTAAGTACACATACCAATGCATTCAAGCACATATATGCCCCTGGTGTTGATCATTCTGTCCAATTCCTTACAGCCCTCATTTCCCTAGAGCCAAAAATGCACTTAATATGTGTACCCAATTATCAATCCTAAGAGTATGTATGTAAGACTTCAAACACACACAGGTGAATGGACCAACAAGGCAGGATATGATGGATGAAATGACAGAAAGCAAAGGAACAAATAGAGTGACAAAAAAGAGGAAATTTCTAGCACAGATTTTCCAGAAGATGGGGATACTACATGTATATATACTTGAAGTGTCCCTGGCATCCCCACAGGGGATGGGGGGGGGGGGGGGGCAGTTACTTTCAAGTAAACCAGAATCAAAAATGCATGAAAAGAGAACTTATAATACATTAAAACAACTGTCAAGTATACCAGCACCAAAATCATATAAAAACAGAATATATGTAATAAGACAGGCAAACATTTTCGGCTTAGCCAAAAAAAAGAAAGTGACAACAAGAACAAAATAATGAAGCTAACTAACCAAAGAAACACAACAACAAGCTCCAGGACATCTATGATTTTTTATTTGTGTGTGTGCTTTTCCCCTCCCAGGTTCACATACATCACAAATTTTGTACCCATTTAAAATATAAATGACAATGATTTTGCATGCTATAGACTGACTGAAAAATAAAAGTCACAACTAGCTAATATGAAACAATCTCTCTCTCTCTCTCTCTTTCTCTCTATTTCTCTCCCCCCCCCCCCCCCCTCCCTTTTCTGAAGGGAGTTCAAAAAAACCAAATGGTCAAACTACAGTGATTTATGTAATATAAATAGAAGTATTTTCTTATCAGAGTCGGCTATTACCAAGCGGATGATGTTTCAATCTCTTCATAAAGAAATCAATTATCTCTGGTAGGGAAATGTTTCAGTACATAAGGTATGGCAAATTTTAAGTATCAATCTGTATTCACATACATTAATTTAGTTTTCATTTCTATTATTAAAATTCATGCATTTGCAAACACTGAAACCCTCAAGCTGCTGTTCACATAAAATCTACATTCATATACAATCGTAAATTTTTTTAATTTTCACTGACGAAATAAACACATCTGCAGATGGACACATACTCTTTTTCACAAAATTCTTTCTGTAAAGTCCCACACCGGAGCATTATCATTTGTTTCTAGTGAAGTGAGTGAGTCGCTAGCAAAAAAAAATGGAAAAGAGAATTAAGTACATAATTATATCAATGCATTCATGTACATAATCTAAGGATATACCCTAGCATTGACTACTCCATCCAATTTATCACCAGATGGATTTACAAAAACATGTAACCTGAATACATGTAAATACTGTTATTGTTATTTCTGTTTAAAGCCCAGCCAACTGCACAGAGCTGTATCAGGGCTATAACTATCTCAAAACATACACAATACTTCAACAGGAAAAAGAAACTGGAAAAGAAAATGAAATACACATATCAATGCATTTTTGCACATAACCTATGGATATGCCACTGGCACTGACCACTCCATCCAATTTATCACACCTGAGATTTAAAAAAGCAAGCCTGAAAACAAATTCAAACATAACTAAGGACACTAAAATACAAAAACACACTAAATCACCTGAAATTACTTCTAGTTCTACACATCACATTTAAGTCAAAAAAACACTTAGTACACGTACCCAAATATCAATCCTAGGAGAAAATATATATTTATGGCTTTACAGAACACATACAAATGAATGGACCAGGAAAGTAGAAAATGACAGGAAGAGATGACAGAAAGCAAAGGAACAAGAAGAAACAAAGACCTGACAGAAAAGAGGAAATTTCTTCCACAGAATTTCCAGAATGTGGGAACACTACTTATACTGAAAGAGCCCCCAGCACACCCATGGGTGGCAAATGTAAACATAACTAAGGACGCTAAAACGTACACATACAAATGGGCCTAAATTACCAAAAATTCCTTCTCCACATCATACTTCCTTAGAGCCAAAACTGTACTTAATACATGTACCCAATTATCAAACACTTAACACATGTACCCAATTATCAATCCTAAGAAAAATTATGTAAGACTTTATTGAACACCCACAGGTGAATGGTCCAGCAAGGCAGAAAATGATAGGAAGAAATGACTTCTAAAGCAAAGGAACAAGGCTGAAACAAATAGTGACAAAAAGAGGAAATTTCTAGCATTGAATTTCCAGAAGGTGGGGTGACTATTCATACTGAAAGAGCCCCTGGTATTCCCAAAGGGAGTTTCTCTCAAATAAGTACATCCATAAAACCTATCATGAACATGCACACTATCACAAACTGATCAAATTATAGTTGTGTGAGTGCAGTGTGTATGCAGAAATTCAAATTCGACTTCGATCAAATATGTATGTCTCAATGCTATGAAAGTAAAAAGCACACAGATAAAAGAAAGAAAAAGACCTGTGCTTGGGTAGATGGATCAGTGTGTGTAAGCACTGACAGACTTGATTCTATCAAAAGTAAGTTGCTGTTGTTGTTGTTGTTATTGTTGTTGTTGTCGTTGTTATTGTTGTTGTTATTTGGGAGTGGTGGTGGTTGCTCCTGTTCTTAATTTACTGACAAATATAAGTGGAACACATACAGAATTGTCCCAGTGCCAGGAATCTTTCTTGAACAATCTCATTGCCATGAATCGTTCTTGAACAATCTCCAAACTACAAATTAATATCAGTCATCAATAATTAACCAAATAAAGATCAGATCCCTGAAACAAGAAGACTTTTGGATAAACATTAAATCAAGGCAAGATTAATCCTTTATCTAGTGAACCACTTTAACAGATGCCAGATAAAAAAATCATCAATTTTTTCAGTTCTCATATCTTTCATCTTTTAAATATACTGTTAAAAGAAAAACAGTTTTTGATTATAAGTCTCATACCAAGACTGAACTGATACATTCTAACTTCAAAAATAGAAACCACGACCTTTATAAGTTCAGATATCCACATCTCACCATGCAAAGCCTGTGACAGAAATCTGGCAGCAGAATCCTTGCTAGCCAAGTTGAACAGACAGGCAAGACTTAGTTCAAATAAGTAAGTCTGAATGAAAACTCCTCCTTGAAAGCAAACAAAATATATGTGTCTGTATGATAATGCTTCACGAAACAGTCATGAATGATCTGTTAAGCATTTTAACGGATAAACACTAATTCACCATAATTAACTTAAAAGAGCATGCATACAGATATGAGGTGGTTATTTTTGTTTTGGTGTTTTTTGTTTTTGTTTTTGTTCTTTTTTTTTTTCTTTTTTTTTTTCTGTGTTGATCAGAAATTGTAAATTGCTATCTTCTTGAATGACTGTCATTGTATCTGTATTTATCACTGCCAGGAGACCGTGAGCGATACTGATGATGGTGATTGTCTCGCCTGTCACCATCTCTGTTTCGCCTTGGTCTCTCATAATCATGCTCTCTTGATTCTCTCAAGCCTCTGTCTGAATTTCTATAATTCCTAGAATTTTCTCGAGGACCTGACCAATGTGCAGTATCTGTTGGTCGTTTCATGGGGGTTGCTGTCAACGGCTTTCGAAAAGGTCTATCTCGTCCTCCAAATCGAAGCTGACCTGATTCTTTCTTGCCACCAAAGCCACCCCCTAATCGACGAGGAATCCAGTTTTTCAGTGTTCTTTCATGTTCATAGTCAACGAGGATTTCCTTTTCATCAATAGTCATATTCTTTCCATCTGAATAAGCATGACGAAGGGATTTTTCACTTTCAAACTCAATAAATCCATAACACTTTGAGAATCCAGTCACAATGTCCCTAACCAAACGGTGCTGTCGGATTTTCCCAAACTGTCGAAATGCTGAGTACAAAGTCTCTTCATCTGTCTTTGGAGAAAGACGGGCTACAAATAAAGTCAAACTGGGATCTCCTTTCACGTGCTTGTTGGGTTTGTATTTGGCAGACAGTGCACGAGTGATGGCACGATCATGTGGAATTTCATCGGTCCCATCAATGCTCCCTGACAACAGTGGATCGTAGACTTTGTCTAGGTATGGTGAAAACCCTTCCATTTGGACTGAAACACAAACAAATCTTTTGTCATTCTGCACACAAAAAATATCTCAACATAACAAATCTGACTTGCTTGTTTCCTTGCAAGTATTCAGTAAAGTTTTGACACATTTTGACAGGGTGCTGCTAAGAAATAGTTATATAATAACATCAGTTTGTATGCAGGGATTCTAATAAATGCATGATTGTCTTACATTCCGACAGAGTATATTATGAGCTATATAATAATATATGCATTCCTGCCTCCACATATGTGAAAAGAATAGAGCGTTTATCAAAAGAAAATCACATATAAAGCTACAACTGTGTTATTCTTCAAATGACAATATCCCTTTTCTTCATCAGTTTCCACCACAAAATTCCTGGCCAGTTCATGGGTTTATGTGCAAGCTTAAGGCTTGTGCCATGATCACCATCACATGCACCTGTGATGTTAGTGCATATGGAATTAATTCCGAGCCCGGAGATGTCATCTTGACAAACTGAAACTTTCTTTCAGCAACAGGTCATGCACTGTTCTGCTTAAAAAAAAAAGAAGCCTAGGATCTGGCTTAGGTAATATAGAGCCTGAGTTAAAATTCTTATGACAGTCTGACCTCTAACTCTAACCTAACCATATACTGGACTAGCTCCAGACTTTATTCCTTTGTCAAAGCATAAAACACGCCTTGCTAATGCTACTTTCTAAATTTACTGTCAGGATCCACATATATGAAGATGGAATTGTGCTTCATAGAGATGCTCTTGTCCTTCCATACAGGTTTCAACCAGGACAATGTTGTTGTCTTTGCTGCCCTTGAGAGGATTTCTGGCTTGGAACCCTCATTGCCAATGATGGATCCCAGTTACCACTAAACGAAATGTAGAAGTTCCTAACTTCAGTCCATAGACAGTTACATCAGTAGTGATGGCCTAACTTCATACACAGACACTTATATCAGAAGTGATGGTGGTGTGGTAACTGGCTACCACTTTGGACTTCTTGGTTCTGATTTCCATGAGTACCTTGTTGATATTTCATCAGACTTTTAACAAGTTTAACACATTCTTGCTCAGTACCTGCCCGGCCAAAAACATCATCTGCTAAGCAAGGATTTCTGATTGTTCTTTCTCCAATGCTGACTGTGCAGACATAATCTACAAGTGCATATATCATGATGTATTTCAAGAATATGTTGAAAAGCATGGGAGACAGAAGGCAGCCCGAATGAACTCCAACAGAAGTATGGAACCACTCTCCAATAACATCCTTCACTGACTGCTTTAGCATATAGCTGATGGGAGGTGTTAACCAGTTTGTGCCCGATGTTAAATTTCTTGACTATGGCCCAAGTGCTTTTCGCTGGACTAGAACTCCCTCTGGTACACCATCACAACTGTGAAAAACTGAAAATATTATATTCAGTTTTCAGCTGCCCTCACGACACTCACTGGTGTTACAAGATACAGCTACTTTCATTCTAGTCCAACATGATGCAACTAGTCCTGAGGATGTAAATTTATACAACAAGCTATCCAGCCAGACCCCTTTCTCTAGCTTTCCCTTCTCCATCTTTCCCCAACCCCGCACAGTCCTTATGTCAACCCCCTCCCCTCCCTCTCCTGTCTCTTTGAAGGAAAGCAATGAAAATCTTTCTTCTGGTCTCTATCATTTCTGGCACTATTCTCATTGTTGGGTTTGTTGTTGTTGTTGTTGTTTTGTTTTGTTTGTTTGTTTTTATTGAAATACCACATTTTTCATTTCATAAATAAGTGGAACAATCTGAGCTGATAATAAAGAGATGCATATCTTTGAATTTTGATTAACATGCCAAAACGTACAGGGAAAAGGGGAGAGAAAGAAGATGGGAAAAGGTGTAGTCTTGACACATTTGCCATGCAATAAAAGAGGCCTTATAATGGGGTCCACTCCACTAAGGAGGAGAAGAGAAGGAAACATTAACCTTGAAGCTGAACTTAAGTGTTATCCAATGTATAGCTTTTCAAGGCAAAAAACAAAACCAAAACACAGGAAATAAAGTCTTAACCTTGAAGTCAGCCTCCTGATGCCAATTTTTATGCTCATTCTTTCCTGGCAGGAAATGTAGATTTATGTTTATCTGAGATGTTTTTAAATGAAAACAATCATTTTCTTATCTATCATTGTTAGATATAAAGTAGAAGAAGACACTTTAAGGCAAATATAGGAAATTTGTAGTTAGAATTAAAGTGTGCATGTGCTGTTGCATGTGACTGTCTCTAGCACTAATACTACTGACAGGGTTGGTGACAGCAGATTGTATTGTTCAAATTGCTGACATACTCTAAAATACCATCATAATTGTGCCCAATGCTTCTGGATTCACTTTCAGGGTTGGTGACAGCAGATTGTATTGTTCAAATTGTTGACATACCTTAAAATACCATCATAATTGTGCCCAATGCTTCTGGATCCACTTTTTTTTTCTTTTTTCCTCACCCATTTGGCCAGTGACAGATTTTGCACAGTAACAGGTAGGCCTACAGAATATTCTTATACCTGAAGCCATTGTCAACATTGGTGTTAGTATACCTACAAAAGAAAGAGCAGTCAGATGGAACCAATGCCAGTTTGTTTTTGTGAGCAGTGTATTAATCATCAACAGTAGCTATTATGTTGTTACTTCGAAAGTCTGTTGGAACTGAAACTAGCCAAGGTAGGCCTACTTAACTATCATTGAATAGTTGACATGTCATATAATATATAATATATGTACGAGACTATCATTGAAAGGAAGCAAGAAAGATGTAGTTTCTACAGAAGCCTGGACATGGGCACACATTAATTAAAAAGTCAAGCATTGTATTCATGAAAGGAATTTGGACACGGTGATGTTCAATGAAAGTGTAGTGATAATATACAGTTTGTGAAATAAAGTCAGACAGTGTGCCGCCATTGTTGAGAGATTTGAATCCAAGCCCTACCAATACACCATACAACAGGCACAGGCTATGGTCACCATAGATCGGTATTATATTCGCTTACTCCTCTGATGCATGGATACCTGGGATGTCTAGGGCCTACCTGTTTCTGCATGCTCAGACAGTAATGTTTTACTTGCTTCCTTACACATGCTTTTCTGTTTGTGGTTGATATGCCAGTCGAATATGCAGTTGCACTGCAATATGCTTGAATCAGATTTTTTATTTTCGAAATAAATACACATAACCATACTTCTAATTACAAAATTTATATATATCCGAATCAAAGGCAATCTTTGCGATTTCACTCTGTAACAAATATGAGTCATGCAGATTCCCATTTGCTTGAGAAATTAAATGTATTCAAAGCATATGTGCAGGAGTTGGGTTTTTTTTTCCAATTCAATTGGCTTCCAAACTGCCTCCTGCCTTATTTACTTTGCTGTCTCCTTTATTTGAATAACACTCTTCCATTGTTCAGTCACATAAAATGTTTGTGTAAGACTTAGGTGCTGTCAGTTTGTACAAGAGGGCAGGATGTGTTTTTCATCTACTTTTTGTTTTGTTTTTCTTTAATCATTATTTTTGGCACTGTAGATGGAGATATATACACATTTCTATACAATACAGCCTAGGTTGTCCCAATGACAGATTAATACAAACACATAAAACCAATACTTAGGGAGGACTGAAGACCTTGATAGTGCACTGGGCTTAAGTGCAGGCTTATGGCTTATGCCTTGACCATTCTGAATCTTCTCCATCGCATGGCATCACTATCAGTGCATAAGAAATTTACTCCAGGCACAGAAACACTACCTTGAGAAACAAACTGAAAATGAAACTTAATTCACAAACCTTCACACTACCAAGGAAGTAGCTATTCGATCAAACTTACAGTTTGGACCCACATATAACACAGGTAGGCTTACTTTTTTACCCCTGTTTCACAGAGGAGTTAATTAAAACCATATTCTGAGGTATCCTACATGGCATGCATACAGTATAATGGGTTTTACACTTTTTAATAGTTTTATCCTTCTAAATTTTTCTTTGAAAATCGTAATGGTACCATTTAGCTCTTTTATGGATTTTAGAAAAGGATAAATGTAATCGGTAATGCTTATACTAACCCAATCTCAAACCCTCATGGTCATTTTTTTCTGTGAATAGATTGCCAACCCAATGGTAATGGTAAGGGTTTAGGGGTATGGTTATGCTCATGGCCTACTTTAGGTCTCTCACAGACTTCCACATCTCTCCACTGAACCTTCACATGTAGGCCTCTACTTCTGGCAAACTCCAAAAGCGGCAAAGCTTTACAAATCACAGAACGAAATCTGTGCGAGACCTTTTTCTTCTTCCTGGTGTTAAGTGACTGCAATCGTCATGTCTTCTGTCACCATAAAACATTACCTGCACTGAAGTAGTGGAAGGCACTGAACACTGACATGATTTACAGGATATTTAATGTATATAATACATTAAACACCCTGTAAGTCATGTCAGTGTTCAGTGCCTTCTGCCAGTTTAACTGTTTTCCCGCCATGGTCGCAATCAAGCGACTTCCCGTACAACCGCCATGGTCGCATTTCTGCGACTTGGAGGGGTCATGCTAAATGATAACTTTTCACACAGGTACAAAGCTTCTGTCAGCTCCACTGGTGAATGCAGGCGACTGTGCTATTTTTAAACTTTACCCAGCGACCTGGTTTTTCAGCAGTAAGGCCAAAGTGTGGCTTTGTTAACTGTCGGAATTTATGTCACATTTTCTCCAAAGCGTTTTCTCCAAAGTGGCTGCAAATCGACATGCACTGTCTACTACTCTGAGTAGAATGAGCAGACAGCTGACTTTGTGTGTAGATTTTCCATTGCTTTTCCTCACTTATCACAATGATCTGGCGCACAACTCACGAAACAAGGTCAGTAGTACAACTAATAAACCCTATGAAAAAAAATGTTTTTCTTTATAATAAGATTATCTGTGGAATAATCAATCAAGCACATAAACAAAACCAAGCATTCATATGTGCACGTCTACAATACTGGAATAAGACCTGGGACATGAGGGTGAAAAATTAAAAGTAATTAAAAAAGCAAGCAAAACACATTTTTGAAGAGTTCAGACATACCTTTAATAAACAGGAACAAAGTAAACAGAGTTCATTTAAAGACTTCACTAAAAATCAGCAAAATGTAGACCAAGTGACTGGTGTGATGTGCATTACATGGTTTCCACTTGGTACTGCTTTTTTAGATAAAATAACCAGGCTTCATGGAAAGGATGATACCATCAATACAGACACCTAAGGTCATGTGTCCAGTATTAAACTTGAACAGAAGAACTTAACCATGTCCTGAATATAAACTTATGTATAGGTGGAAACCGTAACCCACGCAACATTGTGGCGTAACAATTTTTCACTGACAATGGTAGAGCTGTGATATGGAGGTATCTTGATTTATTTTAGACAACATATTAAAAGCTTTCTTTCTATGACAATGATGAGCATTTGGGCATAGCCATATTTATGTAACTGGGAAATGTTGCGTGCATTACATGGAATCCAAATGGGAAACCATTCTTGTATTCCATCGAGCAACATCAGAATAAATCACTGTTTTTACATTTAGGTGCTCTTGATGCATTAGATTGTTTTCAACATTGTTAATTTTTGTTTGCAGGACTTAACAATATGCTGTATCATTGTATGCAATGACTTTGCTGGATTTTGAGCAATTCATTCAAATTGACTGGATTTTATAATTTCTTGGATTTCAGTGATTATTGAATTCTATTTGTTAGATGTCACACAGTGATACATACAAATGGAAATGGACTAATTCAGTTGATTCATCCTTTCACTAATTCATTCTTTGAATTGGTCCATTCTGGGATTGCTGGAAGTCATAAGCAGGAGGGGGGGGGGGGGGGGGGGGGACTAGTTCATCAGTTCATGTTGAGATTCCATTTTTGGTTACATTTTCACAACTTTAGCTGTAAAGTCACTGCATTGGTGTAGCTTTTAAACAGTAAAAATATGGTGCTCGCGTTGGTTAATGGTCGGTGGCTGCAGGAGACTCAGGTTGTCATTGGCCACCCAAGCAATGTCATCAATATCTGGAAAGCTGAATTGTCCATTCTGTCTCGCAGAAATTTCACCAGCGTCTCACCACCTTCTGACTTCAGAACCTGGAAATCACACACACAGCTCTGAATAAATGCTTTGATTATTGTATAACGTGGAAAAGGTGAACTAAAAGTTTCAACATTAAGAAGTGTAAGCGACATTGTATTGATCAGATCTTATGCCTATGTACATTTTTAAAACCTACAGCAGGTTAATTTTTTTTTATAACTAACTGTCCTATTGGACAAAATTATGACCATGGTACTGCCTTCAAAACAATGTATCCTTACCAGTCCATTGTAGAATACTGAATAATGACTAGCAACAATAATACTGATATTAATTTTTGTAATGATAATAGTAAAGATAATAACAAGACAAGGAGTGAGAGTGGTTTCTCCGTAGTGCACAAACAAGAAGTATAATCCAATCCGTTGTTTTAACAAGTAATCTTTTAATAGCCATTCAAAAGTAAGGCATAAAAAGCACAATGTAGATCTGTATGATGAGCCAGTTTCAGGTAAGTCCGATCAAAAATGTGCGTAAGGAGGAAGAAGCTCAACTGTCATCTCAATAGATCTGAATCACTTCCACTGTAACCAACGAACTTTTCTTTTGGCACGATAGTTAATATGGCTTTCCTTCTCCCTTAATTTGCAGTTGGAGTATTCATCTTCAAAGAAAGAATAGATCTAGATCTACAGTTCAGTGACTGGGAAAAAGAAACATAATAGTAAAGACTGTGACGTGCATACCTTGAAACAAAATCTGCAACAGTGTTTCGTCTCTGCAGCAACTCACGTCACAAAGTGCCGACTTTTAAAAATTCTCTGTAGATTTCAACAGCTGTATGTCTTTAAGTTTAACTGGACCATGTAATTGGAATACCATAATCGTTTGCTTTCTGTCCAAAGACATCAATTTGTTGCGAAACGGAAATTGATAACAATGATTCAGCAAGCGTGCGTTGCTGTGGAATCTAAAACCAGTGGCACTTAAATTAGTTAAAACTATTCTACAAAATTTCCTTTTTGCTGAGAGCGTTCCTTTCCGAAACACAAACAGTAGGGCTCACAATATTTTTGTTAGTCACAACACACGCAGTAAAGCTTGTATAAACAAAAAGTGTCAACGAAAATGCCCCATATAACGTTTATTCGTTACGTGCGCTACAAGAGAAACAACAAATTACCACTTTCGTTTCTGCAGAATCCCACGACAATGATTACACGTAACATCATGAATGCATGCTGAGTTTTGCAAAATAAAAGAGACTTGCCTGTACACTGTAAACTTAAGAAAGTTTCCACATTTTCATGCACAGTTGAAATCGTATTGAAACGTTTGTGGTTACTACAGAAACAATCGCAAATGCTCACATTTGGTTCTCATTTAGAGAGAATCGATCATTATTTACTCTTTTACTGAGTTTTATCCGGTAAAACTTATCTATTTTTAATAAACAATAAAAGCAAAATTGTATCCTTACCTCAGTTTGCTTGCCACACACACACACCAAACAGGAGATGCCGACACTTGTGGTGACGTCAAGCAGATGTGATGTGCATTTCAAAGCGTCGGTGGAGACGAGTCAACCAATGTCCAGCTTGTGTTTGAGCATACATGGGCCATGTGCCGCTTGTCACGTACGCATTTTCTTTGTTCTCAAACACTTTAGATTCAGAGGATGGGGCCAAGGTAATTGACTTTGATGATGAGTTAGGAGGATAGGTTGCGTGCGTTACACTAGGAAGCAAAACGTGCCACGCTGTAAGCACCATCAGAGAAACTTGCATTCAGCTTCATATTTCAACGAACTGAATCGTGAGCAGGAAGAACGATCCCCAAAGATGCATTTTGGAGTAATTTTGAATCAGTTGAAGCACAACTGTGTTGTGTGGGTAGAACGGAATGCAAGCATTATCAGTGGAAACTAATGAAACGCATGATCGCCATATTTTTGGATGCACCAAACGCAACTTATTGCATGAAGTTTTGCAATGGCTTATTGTGAGTGGGATTAATGTTTTATTTACTAGCAGGACACACACAATTCATTTGTGTGTTGCTTGTTCTGATTAAGTTGCATTGTTGTACAAGTTTCAACCCAAGCCATGTCCCACTTTCTGGCGCCTTTTTTGTCACAACCACAGACAAAATAAAAACAATAAAAAATCAGGCAAATACAAATGGTGATGAACAATGCTTTATTTTGTTGAAGAAACATGTCGCCAAACCAACTGAAATAAAAAAAAAACTCCACCAACATATGCAAAGGCAGCTATAACTGAAGCTGAAGTGAGGGCCCTATCATTCTATTGGGTGATTCCAGTATTGTAGACGTGCACATATGATATATATAAATACAACATGCGCCCTTTACACAGCAAAAAAAAAAAGTAAGTGAAAATCTTTAACAGTCTTTGAGATATAAGCTTTTAAAGATGCATACTGCGCTGCAAAATTGGCTGCTCAAAATATACTTGGCACTGAGGAGTGCTGTTTCTTGGGAAATTTAGCGGTGAAAGAGTTAAGTGGAGTGAGGTCACAGTGGAGTGAGGTCAGCCGTGGCCTTCGCGAAACATACACTCATTTCGCAAAGGCTGTGGGACTGGTCTCAGCCTAGTAAGAGCTTGAGTTCTCCGTGCTCCACTAAAATGTCCGATGTCATATCTGTAATATCAATATGCAGCGGATCCGAATGAGTTGGGGAAAAGCTTAGGCCCTACAGACCAACAAAAATTATTTATAATGACAATGATAATAATAATTACAAAGACGATGAAAAGGATCATGATGAAAATAATAACAATCAGCATCATAAAAACGACTACCACAATTACGGTTATAGTCACATGATGATGATGATGATGATCATGATGGTCATGCAAAATAATATTAATAATTTGAGTTTGGTTTCACTCGCTTCGGCACATTGCGCATTTGAACGCACGACCGAGCTTTAAATTAATATTTTGACAAACTAAATTAAATGTTGATTAAACCCTGACCGTAACATTGGCCTTTGGTAATGGCTGTTAAATGTTACGTACTTATTCTTCTGAGTTCACATTTACAATACAATGTCAACTTGCAAGGCTGTGTGGTTCACATGCTCGTACACCGGAAGTCAGTGCCAGATACAAATACATGACTGTGGTGACAACTTATAATAACGACAACTGAACCGAGCTCAGTCTAAAGGAATGTGATGATATGTCTCAGTAATATTAATTTTGTTCGTTGCAGAGAATAGTGTTGCTCAGCTGTTTCGGTTAAAGCCTTTCCCCTGTGTATTGTATTATGCTAGTGTCGTAAATAAGGGCTCTGAAAGGAAATAGCCTCCGTTTCATTCTAGATTTTTCTCAGCGTGGAGTGATACCGAAAGTAACTTCAAGGAAGTCTAAGCCTGTACAAGTATGTAGGCTTCATAATTTTGACTGTTTTTAAAACATTATGGTTAATTAATTTGTTTTGTTGCTTCGTTGTGCTTTTGAATTTTGTTATGTAATTGATGAACATGAACATCACCATTGTGCCCTTGGGCCAAGTTGGGCTTACTCGTTTTGCTGCCGGTTACGACTTGCGTTGTAACCTCTATCAGTCTATGATGATATGATCTATCACTATCACTAGAAAATCTACGGATCCCTAAACCCTTCGACTCCATTGATTGTTACTTTTAGGAGGAGTTTCCTCCACCTGTCTCAGTTCTTTGCCACTCTCTTGGGCAAATGTAAACTTCACCACCCCATTTTTCTGCGCATCGAAAATCAAGCTGTTCTGCCTTCCTCCTTTAACGTTGCGTATAGTGATTGGCCACAACACTAGCCCTGCCCCTGATCTTTGTAAACCCTTTTAAGGACTTTGTGTACCAGCAGGTTTATAAGTGAGATGGTTCGAGTTGGTTAAGGGGGGGGGTAAGTGATGGTGATGATATTTGCTGTGGTGGTCGTTTGAATCCAGAGCAGAAAGGGAAGTCTCTCAATCAAAAGACAAGTCCTCGTTTTGTTACTTGACTCTTTATTATTGAGAAAAGAAGACGAGGAAGGAGACGGGTAAGAAGACGTCAAAGAAGATGTCTACATTTACAAACCAAAGCACTAGCATTTGTAAACATGCAACAAATAATTGATAACAAAATGTTGTGTAAAGAACTACTACATTATACCAGAATATGTGGTGTCGATATTTACACTCTAAAGCACTAGCACTTGTAAACATGGAACAAATAATTGGTGACAAAACATTGAGTAACCCTTTGATGAGTTGAGGGTAAACTACCGTACTGCTTGTTCGATAGCCTTAGCATAGAGTAGACTTTCAATAATGTACTGGCAAAATAATGCACAGTCATATTAAGCTGTTCGGCCGCCATGGGCTGAGTTAGTTGTAACATAACATCTGAGTGGGCAGCAATTGGACAGTTAATATTCAGGAGTGACGACAGACATAGTATTTGACTATGTGAACTGTCATCACAAACATTGGGTCTACCTTATCGAATAGCAGTCAACACACTTGAGTCATCCATTAAATATTTGCTCCATGTAGTTATGTGTAATTCTATATCTAGTGCTAGAGATAGTGACGACAAAATAGCATAGCATATTACTAATTAAGCTATGTCATCAAAGCAACATTCAATAATGTTTAGTGGTGGTGCTGAGCAGACAAGGGATATACAACAATTGGATCAATTTGCTGAGCACATGTTTCATCAACTACCATTATGTACACACATACAACATTATCAAATATAAAATAGTGCACAATAATGCATTGCATCCTGGTAGCTTTCAGACAGTTAATATTCAGTGGAGATGACATAGTAGGCCTATTTGACAATGAGCACTATGTCATCACAAACAGCACCTAATCAAATAGCAGTCAGCAGTGTTGAGAGAACACTTGAGTAATCTTTTACCCATTATCTCTATGTGATTAAGTATAATTCTAGATCAAGTGCTAGAGACAATGATAACAAAATAGTATACTAGCATATTACTATTAAACCATGTCATCAAAACAACACTCTATACATGATTATCAGTGGTGCTGATCAGCTAAGGGATAGACTAAACAGATCAATTAGCTGAGCACGTGTTTCATCAGTCATCATGTCAGTATGTAAAAATACAACCTTGTCAAGTATAAAATACTCTTCCTCTGCACAACAATGCCTTGTATCTTGGTTTTTGGCAGAATATGGTTGTTGATAGTCCTACAATAGCCACATGAAAATAGGGGCTAAATCTATAGTGGTTATTACATTTAAACCTCGGTCCCATCTTTACAATGGTGGCCGCCACGCTAAGTGCTACAGATCTTGTGAAATAGCACATCGTTTAGATCAAAACATACTTTCTCGCTGTGCGAATTCTGCAAATCTAGCGCGGTACTCAATAGACTCGAGCTAGAATCTAAAGAAATAAGAGGCACTAAAGTCTAAGCTTACTGCAAATGACAATGAATAATAAAGTGATAAAACTCCAGAACTTACTACAGTAACGCCGTGAAGTTGATCACCTGCTGTGAGATCAAGAGTGGTGGCAGGAAAGGGCACCTCTGGTGAGACTGAGAGTGGCGGTGGAAAAGCACACACTATGACGCGCCTTGTTATTTTATACTTTGGGAACCGAGCATGGTCATACTTTCAAACCTTTCAGATAATAAGGTCTGATTGGTTGTTCTCACCTACCCAATCAATCAACACTTGGGGCGTGGCGAAAAGTCAACTCCGTTTGAAATTAATGGAGGTCTAATTAATGGAGGTCTTACATAAGTGCAGTGCCTCGGTACACGCAACCAGCATACTCGTCTGGTGGTTTTGTTGGTGGCTATTGGCTATTACGCCACAAACACCGAAGGGCGGCATGAAACAAAGACAGTCCGCCCCGGGCTCCATACAACCGCAACATAACCTGCGGTCATTGTACGTGGGTTTCCGCGGGTCACACAATGGCTATTAGGACGGTGGTTGTACTACAATTGGCTGGAGGCGGCATAGATTAAAGACTGTCTCCTCTACGTTCTGTAGGACGACAACGTAATACTGACTGGAGATGACGACAAAATCTTGTCGTAGGCCCGCTTCTGAATACATGTACACATTGTAGATCTGCTCATTGTTTAGCAGTGTGTTATCTATATGCGTCATGTATTGGTTAGATCTTTGGAATGATTAATGCATAGCTATGGATAGGCAGAGGCTGTGAAATACCAGTAATAATTAGGCCAAGAGAATGCAAGGCGTTTTTGATCTAGGCAAGCACGCTACACAGTGTTGCCTTTGAGTGTTGTAGGTAAATGGGGAAAGATCGTAACAGAGCAAGGCATTCTGTTACATAAGTTTCAAGATTTTTAACAATATAGATGACGTAGATAGAACACAATTTTTTAAACTGACAAACTATGACAAAACAAGAAAATAGTACTGATAAAATATTTATAGAATACTGCAAGACTAACATTAGAAAGTTTTATTTTACAAATAGAATTGCACATGTACGGAATAAATTACCAATCGAAATTTAAAGAGCACAAAACACAAACTCATTTAAAAACCAGCTTGACCATTGGAAACATTACATTGAACTTAAATACAAATATGATGAATGAATCATCAAAAGAACTGGGCGTACGACAAACCTGGGCTATGTGTGTTGGAAAAGAAAAAGAAAAATGATGGGACTTTGAATTCATTGAATATGAATTTGAAGCAAGGGAGAGGGATGGGTGCCACCCTCGTGGTGCTGGCCTTGGGGGGAAAAGTTGAGGTCTCTACCACCTCACTTCCCTATGACACCAGGGTTATGGAGCTTTTTTTTTTTTATAGGATCTCAGGACCTGGCCAGCTCATGGGTTTATGTACAGGCTTAATTAAGGCTTGTGCCGTAATCGTTCTGGATCTTCTCCATCACATGGCACCTGCAATGTTAGTGCATATGGAATTCATCTGAGAGCAGAGACGTCATCTTGAGAAATTGAAACTGATACTGGAACTGCTAAAGTTCCAGACTCTTCATTCATGGATATGGCCTACACATCCTGTCTTCTGCCTTCTTCCTCTTCTTCCCCTTGCCGGCTCTGGATTTGTGCCTCGCAGTTTTGTTCTGTGTGGTTTTTTGTTTGTTTGTTTTTCCCTGAGAATCTTGTGACTTGTTCGTGCCACTTCATTTTGCATGAAGTGCTGAGTAAGGTCTCCAAAACTCATGGGCCAATAGCTTGTTTAATTCTACTACGCAGAGTCTCATTGGTGATAATGGTTGGTGTATAGATATGAGATAGGCTGCTTGGCATTTTGCTTAATAGCTGATTTCTCCTGGGAATGTTTTTGTTTTGTTTTGTTTTGTTTGTTTGTTTCATTTTGTTTTTAGCCTTCTGACTTTTTGTGGATATAGTATTTACATTGTTTTCCCCATACTGCACCAGCACTATGTTCAAGTCTGCATGCTCCATCAGTGGATATGAATGCCAGATGTTTTGATGTTTCAATATAACTTTCTGCATGCATGTGTATGTATACATACATGCATAGGGGTTTTAGGCATTAAGAGGTATACACACATGTTTACCTGAGAGATCTCAGATCTAAAAAAATATCCACACTTTATCCACCAGGCCGGAGGTTGCTAATGATGATACATCAATTTCTTCTCCAGGCCCTAGAATATGTCCCACCACAGCCCAGTTCTGTCAAAAAATCTGACAAAATGTCAGCCTAGCTAACTGTCTACTCTCATGGCTCAACTGCATACTGTGAGAACATATGATCAAGTGACAGTACAATGTGGCTCATGAAATTACAGGATCTTTAGAGCTGAACTTTGTGCAACCAAATACAACAAATTTATGACACCTGCCAAACATGATCTATTCTATACCTAATGAGCACAAAATGGTTAAAACATAGACAACAACTAAATTTGCAAGGGAATGCTCCCCCCACCCCCATCCCCACACACATAACCATACTCCTTCACACGCACACACATGTCTGCACACATACAGCGGGCATGTGCATGATCACACAAACTGCTGAGCTAGAGTACACTCACCCTGTTACTAGTGTTAGGTAATGACCTTTGACCCAAGTTGTCTGCCCCCTCTCTCTCTCTCTCATTGTCTCTCTTACACACACACACACACACACACACACACACCACACACACACGCACACACACCACATCACATATTAGAGAGAGAGGGAAAGCATGCTGAGCTATGGTACACAGCCTCTTCTGTATGTGACCTTTGATCCAAGTTATTGACAGAACCCTCCCTCAACAAGCTTGATGGTAACTGAAATCCTCGAACTAGGCTGCTTGCTGTGATCATGAACTCCACAGAGTCTGATTGCCCTAGCCATCCACTTACTTGAGGAAGTATTTCTGCCTAGTGATGTTGTGTTAACATGTAGTTTAACTCTTTGACTCCCGCACCCTATCCACCACCAACAAAAATTTAATCTTTTGATTCCCTCATCACATCCGTCAGCTTCCTGCAGGAAGCTGGTGGATAGGGTGAGAGAATCAAAGGGTTCAGTTTCTGCTTTGCTAGCATGGTTGACAATGCATTATCATTATGCCAGTAAACAGGATGCAGGAGTCTAAGGGTGAACCTGATAGTGTGAGCTGGTGTACTTGGGTGTAGGGGATACAGCATTCAGAACAGTCTTATGAAACAGACAGCATGATCATAGAATTTGTTTGTTGCAGATGGATGTTGAAAATATTGGTCAGGCAACTGGGAACGGGGATGCTTCCTCAGACTCGCAGGCTGGGGACAAACCCATTGATGTTCCCAGTGGAGAGTCACCCAAAGAACAGAACAGTCATAAAGAAGGAGTTGGCACTAATTCAGTTGCCACAGCTGCTGCAGTAAATTCTGACAAAGAAGTTAAATCTAACATAGAAATGGTAGCTGCTGCAGCAACTTCTGACCAAGAAGTAAAATCTGACAAAGACTCATATGTAAAATCCGACGAAGACGTGAATTCTGACAAAGGAAGGGCAGCTGCTGCAGTGAAAGAAGAGGGTGCTGAAAGCTTGCCATCATCACCTGAGGAAGAAGACGAATGGCTTGATCTTTTGTCAAATGGAAAACTGAAGATGAAGGTAGGTAACAACCAACATTACAGAACATCAAAACCATGCATTTTATTATTTGGGAATATAGATAGCTGACTCTGCTGTGCTTTGTAAAATGAAATGATCTTTACCAGAATCTTTCAGTTGTTGATGTTTCAACCTCTCTCAAGATCTTTGTCAAGATGATTATTGGCTGTTTGGCTGGACTTGTTTCCATGGGATTAGTGGAAGCCTATGGAGTGTTGACCATCAGTAAACAGGGATGTTGGGTTTGAACTTCCTGTCATCTACAAATGGGTCCTAGAAATTTCCTCTTTTCTGTCACTGTCTTAGTTTCTGACTTGTTCCTTTGCTTTCTGTCATTTCTTCTTATCATTTTCAGCTTTGCTGGTCCATTCATGTATATGTTTGATATAGTCTTACATACGTTTTCTTAGGATTGATAATTGAGTTATTAAATCCTATTTTGGCTCTAGAGAAGTGAGATATGCAGAAGCAATTTAAGGTAATTTATGCCAGGTTTTAGTTATGTTTTAGTGTCCTTACTTATGTTTAAATTTGTAGTCAGGTGTATCTTTTGAATCCTCTGTGTGATAAATTGGACGGAGTGGTCAGCGCCAGGATTCCTTAGATTATGTGCGCGAATGCTTTGATATGTGTACTTAATTTTCTTTCATTTTTTTCCTGTTGAAGTTTTGTATGTTTTGAAATGGTTATAGCCCTAATATGGCTCTACACAGTCGGCTGGGCTTTAAACAACAACAAAAATAAACAGTGAATAATTCTTACATTTGAAATGTGCACCTGTTGAGGAATCTCATCCCCATAAATTGAACTTTTTTATTTAATGAAATGTTCAGCATTCTGCGTTTTCTGAATATAAAGTGTGCTTATCATCTCTGTGTGTTCACAAGGTGGTGAAGGCAGGCCAGGAAACTTCAAGGCCACCAGAAGGCAGCCTTGTCACCGTTTCAATGAAAGGATGGCTGATGGATGGCACTCTTGTGATGGACTCCGTCGAAACTTTCATTCTAGGAGATGGAGATATAATTACTGGTAGGTGTATTTAGATGTTTCTCTTTATTTTTCTATACTTTCTTTTAGTGTTTTCTTGAAATATATTATTGTTAAAAGCAAAATGATAAAGCCATTCAACAGACTCCCTCTTTCTATCTACAGAAATTGGGGGGAGGGGGGGGGGGGAGAGAGGAAATAGATGTTTCTAACACAAGCATTTCTGATTGCAAATCTTTGTGCAGGTTAGAAAAAATTTCAAAGAAAGAGGAAATAATTGTTTCTAGCACAAGCATAATTTCTTATTGCAAATCTTTATGCAGGTTACAAAAATTGAAAAAAAAAACCCCAGAGGAAATAATTGTTTCTAATATAAGCAGTTCTGATTGTAAATCTTTGTACAGGTAAGAAACTATTGGTTTAGACAGAGGCACAAAAAACGGTTTTGGATAGAGGTATGATGGCCTGCAGTTATAACAAAAAATTTTAGTCAGATTTTTATACAGTCAAAAGGTACAATAGAACTAGATCTACACTTACCTTAATATGTGTGTATAGACCTGTCTGTTGTAAGAGAGAATCAAATTACCTCAGTTTGTCGAAGTGAGATCATCTTCTATTTACTCTGGGAAGACTAAGAAGTGCTGCTGTGTAAATTTACTTTGATAAAAAGATCAAGATCTTGCACCACTTTAAATGGTGCAATGAATCCTCAAATCAGAATCACTTTGTGACCAGCACCATGGTGTAGTGGTTAACACAACGGACTACCAACTGGAAGACAGTGGGTTCAAATCCCCATCAATGCCTTCAAAATCATTCTGGGATTTTTCGGCTCTAACCAGCTCCTATCCAAAGTTGGATGTGCTAGGGACTTATTTTGAAGACTGGGACCACACACACAGTTGAGTCTCATCCTTTTCACGGGTGCGTCGTTGAGGGTGTTGCTCAGATCTTCTGACCAGCACCACAGTTATCTGTATCTCTCGGGCCTGGTTGACGCCAGGAAATATTATGATAGTAAGCATAGAGTACAGCCCTGTCACTCAGTCTCAACCCTAGATGGAAGTCCATAGCATCATGATTACCATCCTCATCAACGTCATCATCATAGCATTATAAGAAAACTGTCCCGGCCTCTGTGGTCATCAATGTAAGCGTAGACAATGGAGAAAAAAAAAAAGAAAAAAGAAAAAGAAAAAAAAGGTGAGCACAAAGGTAACCTCCCTGAGTATGATGATCCTTAAAAAATATAAAAAAGATTCACTTTGTGACTTGCTGTCTGGTTTCAAAGTAAGACACAAGACAACTTCCATGTTTTTATACTTGTAATAATCATTCCTAGTTTTATGTACAACTGAGCTTCATTTTCAGGAAGGGAGATTAAGAGTGAAGAAAGTGAAAGTCTGTTGCCTGAACTTAATGTGTATAGATATATGCAAAATAACAAATCCTGTAAGCCTTGTTTTCAGTGTGCAGATGTTGCCCAGGTAGTGTCTCCTTTGTGTGCATAGATATATATGCAAAACATCATATATGTACGTTAAGGATCCTGAAAGCCGTGTTATCGATGTCCTATGGAAGTATGAAATTACCCAGAATGCATGCCCATGAACAATGGAGTAGGCAGATAAATCAGCAACAAAACATGCGCACTCCGTGTATGCATGTGTCTGAGATAACATTTCTCAGAACGAAAAAAAAATGCTCTTCTGTTTATCTTTCTATTTTCTTTCTTTTTCTTTGTTTCTCAGAACTTTCTTTTCCTTTCTTTTTTTGTTATTTTACCCCCACTTTTTTAACATAATGTCTTCTATTAATTGTTTTGTGTTTAGCACTTAGATTTCTCTTTCAGCAATTGACCTTTTATACATATCCCTTTGATCAATTCTTGTATATTTTATCACTGTAAACTTTCTTCAGCACTTGACCTGTGTGTCGCCCTGATGAACACGGGAGAAGTTGCCGATGTCTATACGGACCACAGATTTGCTTTTGGCAAAGTTGGAAGGTATGTTGCTATAGTAGCCTTTTACCATTCATGTCTGGAAAAGCAAAAATATGAAAATTCACTTTTCTTTCTCTTTTTCTTGATGATGATGATGATAATGATGAATATTGTTCTTCTTGCTATGTTTCAATTTGGAATTTATTCCAGCAGTGCAGACATTGTATTGAGACTAAAACTGGTTGGTTGGTTTGATTTTGATTAATGTAGCTTTGGTTTTGTATTAAATATTATGTGCTTGTAAACCTGATTATTTGTTGTAAAATCAATTCTCTTGTAAAGTGTTAACCTTTGACTCCCGCACCCTATCCACCAGCTGCAAAAACTGAACCCTTTGATTCCCTCACCCTATCCACCAGCTTCCTGCGTGAGGGAGTCAAAGGGTTAAATTTTTGCAGTTGGTGAATAGGATGCGGGAGTCAAAGGGTTAACAAAGAAGATTGGGAATAGACAAGCACCATTTATGGGACATTTTTTGAGGAAAGGGGAATTTGGAGCACCAGGTCACAACAGGAAAATTGGAGGGAAAGAGAACACCAGGTAGACCCAGGGAGAAAATGTTGGACAGACTTGCAGGTGACTGAGGACAGAGAGGGTTGTAGATGTACTTGAAGCGACGAGGGATAAGTTTGTATGGAGGGCCATGATCGCCGACGCCATGCCGCAGGCATGTGATGATGATGATCTTAATTAATGCTCCAGTCAGTTTGGTGGTGTCAGTGTTTTATAGGGCCCATTACCCTTCCTCGTTCAAGACTTTGCCTGAGCATAGGATTTTGCTGAGGATCAAAAAGTTTGCCAGATAATTGCTGACAGATTTTGATGAAGGACATATTCATTTATTTTTGTGTTTTGGTTTGTTTTCCAGGCAACCTGACATTCATCCATTTGCCAACTTGAATTTGCAGCTGAACTTGATGGAAGTGCGGTCAGGTCCAGACTTGGCCAAAATGACTGCAGAAGAACGTTTGGATTTTGGGTAAAAGTTTCAGTCCACTTAATGACATTTTTTTTTACTACTCAGTCTATATTTTTGTTCATTATTCTCTATTTTATGACCTTGCCAGTGCACAGGGTTTTGTATAGGCTCAAGGTGTCTGCCAGATGATGATTGGGTGTAGGGCATATGGCATTGTTGGAGTGCTATGAATCCATCTTCAACTCCAGGCTCCTACCATGATGATTCTCCCGTGGGAATGCTGGGGACTCTTTCAGTATAAATAGTAACCCCACCTTCTGGAAATTCTCTGCTAGAAATGTCCTCTTTTCTGTCTCTGTTTCTTTCTTCCTCCTTTGCTTTCTGTCATTTTTTCCTGTCATTTTCTGCCTTGCTGGTCCGTTCACCTGTATGTGTTCGATAGTCTTATGTACTTCCTCTTAGGATTGATAATTGGGTACATGTATTAAGTGCATTTTTGGCTCTGGGGAAATGAGATATGCGGAAGCAAGTTTAGGTAATTTAGGCCTGTTTTTATGTATGTTTTAGCGTCCTTAGTTATGTTGAAATTTGTATTCAGGTATGTTTTTTAGAATGGTCAACGCCGGGAGCATCTCCTTAGATTATGTGCACAAATGCATTGGTATGTGTACTTAATTTTCTTTTCCTTTCTTCCTGTTGAAGTATTGTGTATGTTTTGAACTGGTTATACCCTTGATATGGCTGTACACAGTCGGCTGGGCTTTAAACAACAATAACAGTAACAATAACCATGATTGGTGTTTTGTATGTGTGGGTAGATGGGTAATGTTTTGTATATGTGGGTAGGTGGGTTGTTTTGTACGCGTGGGAAGGTGGGTTGTTTTGTATGTGTGGGAAGGTGGGTTGTTTTGTATGTGTGGGTAGGTGGGTTGTGTTTTGTATGTGTGGGTAGGTGGGTTGTGTTTTGTATGTATGGGTAGGTGGGTTATGTTTTGCATGTGTGGGTAGGTGGGTTATGTTTTGTATGTGTGGGTAGGTGCGTTGTGTTTTGTATAGGTGGGTTGTTTTGTATGCGTGGGAAGGTGGGTTGTTTTGTATGTGTGGGAAGGTGGGTTGTTTTGTATGTGTGGGAAGGTGGGTTGTTTTGTATGTGTGGGTAGGTGGGTTGTGTTTTGTATGTGTGGGTAGGTGGGTTGTGTTTTGTATGTGTGGGTAGGTGGGTTATGTTTTGTATGTGTGGGTAGGTGGGTTGTGTTTTGTATGTGTGGGTAGGTGGGTTATGTTTTGCATGTGTGGGTAGGTGGGTTATGTTTTGTATGTGTGGGTAGGTGGGTTGTGTTTTGTATGTGTGGGTAGGTGGGTTATGTTTTGTATGTGTGGGTAGGTGGGTTGTTTTGTATGTGTGGATAGGTGGGTTACATTTTGTATGTGTGGATAGGTGGGTTACGTTTTGTATGTGTGGATAGGTGGGTTATGTTTTGTATGTGTGGATAGGTGGGTTGTGTTTTGTATGTGTGGGTTATGTTTTGTATGTGTGGATAGGTGGGTTATGTTTTGTATGTGTGGATAGGTGGGTTGCATTTTGTATGTGTGGGTAGGTGGGTTATGTTTTGTATGTGTGGATAGGTGGGTTGTGTTTTGTATGTGTGGGTTATGTTTTGTATGTGTGGGTAGGTGGGTTATGTTTTGTATGTGTGGGTAGATGGGTTATGTTTTGTATGTGTGTGTAGGTGGGTTATGTTTTGTATGTGTGGATAGGTGGGTTATGTTTTATATGTGTGGATAGGTGGGTTGTGTTTTGTATGTGTGTGTAGGTGGGTTATGTTTTATATGTGTGGATAGGTGGGTTGTGTTTTGTATGTGTGGATAGGTGGGTTATGTTTTATATGTGTGGATAGGTGGGTTGTGTTTTGTATGTGTGGTAGGTGGGTTATTTTTATATGTGTGGATAGGTGGGTTGTGTTTTGTATGTGTGGATAGGTGGGTTATGTTTTGTATGTGTGGATAGGTGGGTTATGTTTTATATGTGTGGATAGGTGGTTATGTTTTGTATGTGTGTGTAGGGGGGTTATGTTTTGTATGTGTGGATAGGTGGGTTATGTTTTATATGTGTGGATAGGTGGGTTATGTTTTGTATGTGTGGATAGGTGGGTTGTGTTTAGTATGTGTGGGTAGGTGGGTTGCGTTTTGTATCTGTGGGTAGGTGGGTTGTGTTTTGTATGTGTGGGTAGGTGGGTTGCGTTTTGTATCTGTGGGTAGGTGGGTTGTGTTTTGTATGTGTGGGTAGGTGGGTTGCGTTTTGTATCTGTGGGTAGGTGGGTTATGTTTTGTATGTGTGGGTTATGTTTTGTATGTGTGGATAGGTGGGTTATGTTTTGTATGTGTGGATAGGTGGGTTGCGTTTTGTATGTGTGGGTAGGTGGGTTGCGTTTTGTATGTGTGGGTAGGTGGGTTTTGTTATGTTTTGTATGTGTGGGTAGGTGGGTTGTGTTTTGTATGTGTAGTAGTAGATGGGTTATGTTTTGTATGTGTGGGTAGGTGGGTTGTGTTTTGTATGTGTGGGTAGGTGGGTTGCGTTTTGTATGTGTGGGTAGGTGGGTTATGTTTTGTATGTGTGGATAGGTGGGTTATGTTTTGTATGTGTGGATAGTGGGTTGCATTTTGTATGTGTGGGTAGGTGGGTTGCATTTTGTATGTGTGGGAAGGTGGGTTTTGTTATGTTTTGAATGTGTGGGGAGATGGGTTATGTTTTGTATGTGTGGGTAGGTGGGTTGTGTTTTGTATGTGTAGTAGTAGATGGGTTATGCTTTGTATGTGTGGGTAGGTGGGTTGTGTTTTCAATGTAAAGTGAAAACAGATCTGGTGACAGAACACATCCCTGCCTAATCCCTCTTTGGATTATTTTGGAAAGAGCTTATATCATTTTCTACTCTTATTGCGTATTCCTTATCATTCTTAGATCCTTTAAATCAACATGGAGCATTTGTAGTTGGCTGATCAATTCTTTGTGTCTTTCCTGTTCAAAAAACTTTGTGTAATCAGTAAAACATAAATATAAGTGCTTATTCAACTCAATTGATCTTTCTATGAGAGTTCTTAGGGTGTATATCAAGAGTAAGATTTCCTGATGCACACTGTAAGTGTCTATTTCTTGGGTTTGGTAGACACCAAGATAAATTAAGAGAGTAGGCGTAACATACAGTGCTGTCATGTGATGTAATCTCAGTCCTAGATGGATTTCCATAGTGTCATGATCATCATCATGAAATAATCGTCTTAGCATCTTGAAAATTTTCCCAGATTCTGCAGCTCTTTGTGTGCTGATCTTGTGATGACTTCAGTATCTATTTCATCTACTGCTTTTATGCTTGAGATGAATTCAGTGTGCAGTTTTGTGTGTTAGTGGTTCATGGGTATTGTCATTCAAAGACCATGATGGTGGTTTCCTCACCAGAGGAGATCTCCCATTTGGTCTGGCCCTGGAAATTAGCAATTACTGTCATTACTGTCATTAGTGTGTGTGCTCAGTAAGTTGAACCAGAACAGGCACTGTTGAACTCCATTCAAAGTGATTCAGAAGCAGTGCAGGGTCTCCTCTGGTAGGTGGCATAATTACAGCATGACATCACTGGCTCCTATGGGAAACACTAGGACTTTGACTGACTTAACTTAGAATTGGTGGGATGTTGGAGAGCCAGAATGAGCATGTGGGATCTACATCACTAAGGCAGTGCAAAATTTGAGACAGCAAGGAAAACAAACAAACAAACAAATAAAAAAAAACCAGAAAAGACAGAAAACCAAAAAATTAAAAGATAAAAATTCTCTTGAATGGTTCTTGAGTGATCATGGGTTTATTGAGCGTTGTCCTTCACAAGTTACATAGCCACAAACAGCCAGGCTGTTGGAAGGCTGTTTGGGATGTAAGATTTGCAGGGCTGATAAGGTTACATACATAAAATGTTAATTTGCTTGGTATTCCAATCTGGCATATATTCTTTGTGTTGATAGAAGTTAACTAAATGTTTTCCCCCCTCAGAGATGCCAAAGCTACTTTCAGGATAAATAGTATCCCCAACTTCTGGAAATTCTGGCTAGAAATTTTTTCTTTTCTGTCACTGTCTTTGTTTCTGTTTTCTCGTTTGCTTTCTGTCATTTCTAAGATTTTCTGCCTTGCTGGTCCATCCAAATGCATGTTTTCCATAAAGCCTTTCATACTTTCTATTAGGATTGATTATTGGGTACAGGTTTTAACTGCATTTTTGGCTGTAAGGAAATGTGATGTGCAGAAGCACTTTTAGGTAATTTAGGCCAGGTTTTATATATATATATGTTTTAGTGTTCTAAATCATGTTCATACATTTGTATTCAGGTGGGGATTTTTTAACCTCCTCTGGTGATAAATTGGGCGGAATGGTCATTATCCTTAGATTATGTGCGCAAATGCATTAATGTGTTTCCTGAATTTTCTTTTCCAGGTGATTTGTTTTTTCAGTCAACAAGATGTGTTTTGGGATGGTTCTAGTCATGATTTGGTTCTGTACAGTTGGTTTGGCTTTAAACAATAATTAAATCATAATAAGCAAATGTTTACTAAAATTATTCCTTGTTAAGGTGAGTGTTTATTTTGTTGCTTGTTGCTGGCACAGGGAGAAGAAGAGAGAGCGAGGAAATCAGCTTTTTGCTCGAGGAGACTATTCAGTTTGCATCAATGTGTATTCAAAGTAAGTTCAACCTTGCTGGTGGGGAGAGGGTGTGTGTATATGTGCGTGTGAGAATGTGTGCTTTTCGCGATCTACTCTTTTTTTGAAGAAAAAGAAGAGGGGAAAAAAGAAACTATTTTATATCAGCCAGTGAGAGGTTGTTTCTGTCTTGTCTGTCCGCCTGTCTGTGACGAAACTTTGTAGGCAAGATTTTTTCAGTTGTATCTGGATCATTCTCTACCAAAATTGGATTGAAGGTGTTGAATGTTGAGGAGTATCTGTGTATTAATTTGGAAGATATGGCACCAAGGTTATGATCATGCGGATTAAAAAGAAAAGCACTAATTTCAGCTTTTCTTGAGGAAGGTGCGTGAACAGACTTTCTCAGGAACTTCTCACAGTATTTACAAAATTCTGAATATTGTGATAATACTTATTACAATAATTACCAAATTCTCAATGTTGTGACAGTTTCCCACTGTCCTCAGTGCATTTCAGCATGTGCTTTTTCAAAGTCACAGTGACCTGGAGAAATACAAAAATCTGAATTTCATTATTTTGCCTGAGATTGTTAGATTGGCTTGACTGTCTTGAACTCATTTTGGCTGCCTTAGAGTGTAAGGATTTAAGGGTTAGAACACAGAGTCTGTTTTTTTGCATGTTAATGTATAAACTTTGAAATTTTGACACGAGTTAAAAGCTCGAAAGTGAAAACTTAGCACCTCAGCCTCTTTTTCCCATGGAGGGTCACCAATATCTCCATCTTGTACTCAACAGGTGCTATCCAGACAGGATTAGTCTTGAAACTTTCCATTGGAAGTCGCATGCTCTTCTCAACTTCACTATTGTACCTGTCACCGGTGTATTTTATACATCAAATTTAAGGGCTCATTGTTGAATATATGCTGGGTTTGTGTTGTCTTTATCTATGATGATTAGTCTTTATTATGTTATTATTTCTCTGTGTGTCTCCATCGCTGTCTTTTGCACTCATTCTTGCCACCGTATCTCTTCTTGACCCTTTGGACTTGTGACATGGCTACTGCCTTTACCCTTGCTGTGAGATTGCAGAAGCTTAGATAATGTATGTGTACATCATGGTGACATGGCTAGCCTTGAGAAGTATGGCCACGTTTTAACCTCAGAAAAATGTGTACCAGACAGTAATAATAATTTGTACAGTGCAAACAGTCGACATTAAAGGTATGATCATTGCACTTTACAGAAATAGAAAATTGTTAAACTTACACACAAACACACCACACACACCACACACACACACCATACACACACACGCACACACGTACGCATGCACGCACTGTCAATTAGCCTAATGGTACAGCAAAGACAAATGAAATGCAGTGCTCATCCTTTCAGTCTGAGTCCAGAGGGTTAAGTTTAATGTGCAGTATTTTTATTTTTATTTTTTGACCAGGAAAAAGGTAAATGCTTAAATGGCTCAGTTATTAAATGCCATTTCTTATTAAAAAACAAATAAAAAAGAGAAGAAAAGAAACGTTTCAGTGTTCACTATTTTGTCATGTTAATTCTTAGAACTTCATCAGTGGCTCATGTCCATTTACAGAGCCATCAAAATTCTGGAGGCAGGTAGAGAGGGTTTGTCGGGGGATACTTCAGTTCTTCAGAAGATTCTTGACTCACGGCTCCATTGTTACAACAACATGGCACTTTCACAGTTGAAGGTAAGTATCCAAGTGTGTCCGTCATTTGTCTGTGTAATGCATGTGTATATGTTATACATATGCAGCACAGTGTGATCCCTCATGTGTAGATGCTTATGTGCATGTACACATTCAAGACAGTGTTGTCATTCATTTCCATATGCATGTTTATATGCATGTACACATTCGAATTAGTGTGGTTCGTCATTTGCACATGTATGCATGTTCACTTGCAACACATATGTGCATACACATACATGCACGCAGTCACAAGTTCATGTGTGTACACACAGAGACTCTCATGCATGTGTGCACTCACATGCACACATACATGTGTGCATGCACACGCACGCACACATGTAGCGACCACAAGCGCGCCCGCTGATGGTGGAAAACATGGATTTGTGCAGCAACGTACAACTTGTGCTGTGTATCCAAAACAACATGTATACACATATCTGATAAGAATTTGAATGCTTTAAAGAAAGAATGATTATACAGAATGGTATGCACACTTACACACACATATTTATACATGCAAACAAATGCGCAGACATACACACACATGAATGAAACACACGTACAAACACACACACATCGAACATACACATTCACACATGCACATACAGTCATTCAGGAGAAAGGATGGTACATCATAGGAATATAGAAAGGCAAATTGCCTGAAAAATTTTTGTTTTGTTTTGATTTATTTTGTTTTACATTTTCATAGACATATTCTATTTATTTGATTTCCCTTGTATGTTTGTGTCAGTGTATATGTGTGGGTGTGTTTACTGTGTTTACCTATGGGGGGTGTTTATCTGTGTGTATGTGTGTTTGCACAAGTCCCATGACTTACTGCAGTTGTCTGAACATTCCTGATATTTCTTTTTATCTTTGCATTTTCCCAGCTGAAGGCGTATGATGCTGCCATTCGTTCCTGTGAGGAGGTGTTCAAGATTCAGCCTAAGAACGCCAAGGCACTGTACAGACAGGGCAAGGTGAGGACCACTGGCTGTGGGCATAGACGTCTATAGTTTGAGGGTTGGAATTTGTTCAGTAGGGGTTATTGCATTCTGTTCCATATGCACTAAACACATATCTGCCAGCAGTTACCTGGCAGACTCCAGTAACCTGTCCATAAGTGTACACAGGCATGGTCTTGGACTGGAGAGGGAAGTGGGACCTGTGGAATGCTAATACCACCGGAATGATTGGAGCATTAAGATGGGCAGCAAATATGTCAGCTTTTATTTTGTGGCATGGGATTGAATGAATGGCTGGCCACATGACTTGTTTCACACATGTGCAGGGTCTTCTTGGGAGGGGGTGGCCCCATGGCAGCTTAAAATCTGTGGCTGCCATAGGCTTTCAGGCAGTGGAAGTTGGGGTTAATAGTGTGTTGTAGAGCTTGGAATGAGCAGCTTTCGGTCAACACTGCTGAGGCAGCGCTTATTTTGGAACAAAAAAGGACAATTAAAAGACCAGGCTGTACCAAAGTAAACAGCAGTATCAGATGAAGACATTTTCAGACCCACACAGAAATCTAATCAATACAGTTCAACAGTTTGCAAACAAATAGTTCTGGACATACAACTTATTAAAAAAAAGGCACACACGCATGCACGCACGCACACGCACACGCACACACACACACACACACACACACACACACACACACACACACACACACACACACACACACACACACACACATGAGAAAACAGTTAAACCTCATGAGGTTCATGTGGATTTTTTATTTGTATTGATTTCAGGCATACAGTGGCAAAGGAGACCTCAAAAAAGCCATTCACCTGATGCAAAAAAGCCTGGAAACAGACCCAGAGGCAAAGGTGGTGTTTTGATTTTTGCCATCAGATGTTTTCCCATGTACAAAAGGTTCTATTCTTTCTCATCCACATTGTACAGTTTTCATCCAGGTTACAACTTCAACACAATAATCCCCCATTGGGTTACTGGGGACTCTCAGTATAAATAGTATCTGCACCTTCTGGAAACTCTTTGCTGGAAATAACCTTTTTTTCTCACTCTATTTGTTTCTGCCTTGCTTCTTTGCTTTCAGTCATCTCGTCCTATCCTTTTTTCTTTCTTTTTTTTTTTGTTACCTATATATGCTCTGTAAAACCTTACATAGTTTTTAGAAGGATTGATAATTGGGCACATGTATTAACTGCATTTTGGGGCTCTAAGGAAATGTGAAGTGCAGAAGTAGTTTAAGGTCATTTAGGCCACGGGTTTTTTTTTCTGTTTTAGTATCGGTAGTTTACATTTGTATTCAAGTTTGTTTTTTTAAAATCCCCAGGTGATAAGCAGGGCAGAATAGTCGGTGCTTGAGGCATGTCCTAAGATCACATGCATAAATACATTGATACATGTATTTGATTTTCTTTTCCATTTTTTTTTCCATGGTCAACAAGGTATTGTGTATATTTTGAGATGGTTATGGCCTTGATATGGCTGTGTGCAGTCAAATGGGTTTCAAACAATATTGATAATACTAATCCCAAAGTTGTGCAAGAAGGATTCATTGCATGCAAAAGTTCCATATGGGTCAACTCGATCTCACACAGAGTTTCCCACAGTGTCTGCAGGAATCAAACTGCACAGGGCCTCAGCATGTCATACTTCACAGTACAACAACTGTGTCTGCAATTTCTGAATGTTTGAGAAAGTTTTAATAATGACTGGTAAGAAAAAGTTTGAAAAATCTAGGGCCCATCTTTAACTCTTAAAGCGCTTCATAAAATAAAGTACTGTTTTAAGAAAGTGTAGTTAAAATCAAGAGACGTTTATCTAAAACTACGTACTCCAGGTTTTGCCTATTTTCTGTACCTATTATTCACCCTACATATATAAACCTATACATTTTTAGAAAGAGGACAGTCTGGAGATAATGAATAACATAAAATAAAATATGTACCTTGTCAGTTGTGGGAGATATCCTTGCTGGTAATAAGCACAAAATATTTACACAAATTGTCCAAAAACGTTGTCTTGTCTTCAGCACTCTTGAAAACAGTCCAGATGGCAACAAAATCACAAAAAACAGTTATATACAGACACATTGTTCACTCCTCTTAGAGGAAAAACAGGTTTTGCAGACTTTCCCCTCCTGGGACGCTTGTGGTAGTCCACAAAACAAGTAGCACACAGGCCAATGTTGCACGCCGGACACTCGTACACGGAGCGCACACGAGTATCATGTCCAGCAGCACAATTCCTCCTCTTGCCTTTTGCCAGCTTGACTAGTTGATGCCCTCCATGTGATGGACCAGCCTCAGGATCAGGTGGGGGTGCTGGGGCCACTTGTAATTGGGCATGAGCCCTGGTAGCTTCAATTTCTGCCCTAGTCCGCCTGTGACGCACAACCTTGGGGGGGTGGTAGTCCCCTGCCAGGCTGTGCACCAGAGACATCATAAACTGAAGCTTGGTTTTCTGTGGGGTGTCAGTGGTGTTGAGCTGGTACAGGATGTAACTGTTCACTGCTGCCCTGCCAAATAGGGAAAAGGCCAGCTTTGTTGACCATTTCATTTTCTTCCTCTCAGCCAGGTAGGCGTAGAGTTTGGAGTCGCTCATGCCTACTCCTCCCATGGACTTGTTGTAGAGGCTGACAATGTTGGGTCTTCTCACTCTCTGGCCTCTTCTGTTCTGTACCTCTGTGTATCCAGCACGGGCAGCAGTGGACAGAAGCACTGGTCTGCTTGCACCATCTTTGTACATGACACAAAGCAGTGGACCTTTCCTTCGCTCAGCAACTTCTTGGTTCTTGAGTTTTTTCTTCAAACAGGCTTTAGGAAGGCCTTTCCTGTTCACTCTCACAGTTCCTGTTGCTGTAGTCTGCTGAGCATACAGGTCTTGGAACAGAACTGGAGAGGAAAAGTAATTGTCCAATCCTAAGTGGTATCCCTGATTGAAGAAGTTGCACTTGTTCAAGAGGCGCATCACGATGGCATAGGTGACACCCTGCTCAGCTCCAGCATCATCTGCACAACCTCACACACTGTGCCTTTTAGCCGCCCAACCATAGGTCATGACCTCGGCCCGTGGCGCGCAGCTGATGCCAGCTGCCAAGCGGGCAGCAGACACACAGTGCTGCTCGGCTTGCTTGGCTCACTCAGCGGGAATAACGCTATGTTCGTAATTTGTGTACCATCGCAAAACTCCCTTAAAACAACATTCTGTAATGACTTGCAATAGAAAGGGAAAAGAATGAGCTTGAAACCAACACCAAACACAACATAGATAGGGTTACTGCTTTAGTTACTGCAGCAGTTCAAAGTTTCATCCACACAAACAAAACAACTTCAAAAAACATATTACTACAATGAATGGGTCGTGTTCCAACACCCTTAACTTAAAACATGCACTTATGACAGCACTTCCACGAACAGCAACAGAAAGTACAACCATTTAGCATTCACACCCACGTATCTGTCTGTGGGCAGTATTTTTCTGTGGGCCAGGAGCAGGGGGGTAATTAACACGCTGCTGTGGGTTTACCAGTGGCAGGCGCGAGGTGGAGTGGTGGGGGTATGTTGGCTTGGCAACCAGCTTATAGTTCACGCCTGACACAGGCCTAATTATTGTTTATCAGGTGTGGGGCTACACATCAGTCCCTGGCATCAGTGTTTTGGGAGTTCAATTCTTTACTTTAACTGTCTCTGCCGGAGACAACTTACTGTTTATACCGCTGAATTATGATAATAATAAAACTGCTCGACATATTGAAAGCGACCTGGAACAAGTTCTCTTCCGCAAATAAAAATCAGTTTCTGCTCACGTAGTTAAAACGCAATCAGCAAAATGTAAATCCATGGATATGAGAAAATGATGAGAATAAAAGAAGACTTGTCAAGAGTTATTTTCGTGGCTTTGAGGCGACAGGAAGCACACACCGCAACCGAGGTGACACAGTTGTCAACTGTTCTTGCATTAAGACTCGGATTTGCTGGTCTTCTGCACGAATTCCACGCACCCGAGCCTTAAGACCATTAACAAAAGCATGAGTCTCTTCACCTCCTTGCTCCCCCAGCAGTCCCAATCCAAATTTCCAGTCTTTCAGGAATTGAACACAGTGGCACTCTAGCATGTGTTGTTTTGGTGTGATGTTTATATGCGGAAACTTGATTCTGTAGAAATGCATGTATTGTGAAATGTTTTCTTCTACCGTTTGTATGTCTTCTTCTGTCATGGGTCGTGTATGTGAGATGTGTTTATGTACAGCTGAGAAGTGTGAGTTAAGCTGTTCAAATTTCTCTGCGATGTCATGTGCACGCTGGTGAAGTGTGAGGCTGTCTGTCACTTGAAATGTTTTTCTGACTATGCTTTGACAGATGTTTTTTGTGACTTGAGGTTGCAGATATTTGTGGCAGTGATTGCCTACAAAGGAACGGCCGTGGTATGCTTGCACAGTGATTTTATTTGCTTTCAGTTCACTATCTAAATTTGATGTGACAGGGCCTTCACGGAAAGGCAGGTCTGTCAGTGCCTCATTCTTTTCTTCTATTCTGTCATAAAGTTCGTCAATGCAGTCCTGCACCTGCTTCTTCTCCTCCTGTAGTGTGTGCTTCATTTGCTCATTTTCCCGTTCTAACTGCTGTATTTCTGAGAGCCTTGTCTCGTATGACATCTTCTCTTTTTCATCTTTCTCTATGTCTTGTAGTGTGTTAACATGCTGTTCGAACACTGTGATGTTTTCATGTCCCGTGTTAATTTCTTCCGCTAGTGCCCTAGCTATGTGTGTGTCTAGCATGTGACACTCCTGTTCCAACAGATCATGGTGTTTTTTTACTATGCCTAACAAAATGTGAAGGTAGGGAGGAGCGATTTGTGACAAGGATACATTGAAGAGGGGTTTGTGGATAACATTATTGTATGCTTTTGCTGTTTTCTTGTCTGCACCATGGTGACAGAACTGTCTGTGATCATGCTTAATGTTTTGCAGCGTTCTTTTGGGAATGTTTGTTTGCTGAATGTGCGCGTTTTGCATCTGTTTCTTTGAAGTCTTGCACCACAAACAAGGGTGTACTGACTGCGCTCCTGAAATGCCATATATTTTAAGTAAATAGTCATAATCACCAAAGAAAAAAACACGGACCTGCTTGCCTTTCCATACCATCTTCTCTAAGTTGGCGATTTGCTGTTTGTATGGATAGAGGATAGTTTTTAGGTTTACCTGTGAATCTTTGCAATTGACCACAGATATGAGGCAAGTATTGCGCTTTGAGTTAGGTTCACTAACATTTGCAACCTGCAGCATAAACTTAAAACTACCTCCACCATGGTCTCCGCCGATCTTTATCCATACTTCATTTCTGGGAATTGTATCATCATGCCAAGAGAGCAGATGTTCTTCCTCGTACTGGTCTAACAGAGAAGAGACAAACTGAGTAAGGTCAGTGTGTCCCACATAGCCAACAGGCACTTCAATTCTCTCTGAGCCAGTGTCATTGTCAACTAATTTGTGTTCTACCACTATGTCTCCACAGACTGTTTCACGTTGAAACTGCCTCTCTGCTCGTTCACTCTCCATGACTACTCCTATGCCTTTGAGAAACCGTCTCTGTGCTCTCTGCCTGCACCAGCTAAGTCCTAAAGTTGTCCTAAGAGCTGACCCATGTTTAGAGGAGATGGTTGGTCTCTTAATGCCTGCCTGATGTAACACCTCCTCCCTCTGTTTTGTGCTGGACTTTTTCAGTTCACTGCTGTGTTGTTTTACCGAATCTTCTTGGGTTTTGCCTGATACATCATGTCTAAACTTTTCCACTGTTCTGGCTCTCTTTTTTCTCAGAGGAGAAGAAGCTTCTAATGATCTCTTTCTTGGCATCACTATCTTTTTGAGAACGAGAGGCTGACCTTTCGTTTTGCAGGCAACAGTGGATTTGTCCTGTGACTTATTCATTATCATTTTGGTGATTTGTGTGTGGTATTCTGTTTCTTCTGCAGTGAGTGGAAGAGTCATGTCCTGAATAGAACGCAAGCTTTGCTTTTGGGCAATAGGAGATGTTGCTGCGTCTGTAACCTGCTGTCTCATAGATGTCTGTGATGGCCCTTCGTTTATGACTGTCTTTTCTGGTGTGTACATTTCCTGCCTAATGGGTGATGCATGCGTGTCAATCATGCGAGGCCTTTTTTCTGGTGTGGATGTTACTGGTGGCAGAAAGACTGGCCCTTCACTAATTGACTCGGGGGCACTTTCTTGCTTTGGCCGACCTCTCTTTTTTCTCACTGGCCTGCCTGCCGTGAACTGCGAGGCAAAATGTGAACAGACGCTGCATTCACTTTGTAATATGGATGAATTGAAATCAGTCCACAAATGGGATGCACCTTCAATGTCAATCTTGGCATTTTGTAGCGTTGTGGCAGAGGGTGATTCCACTTCTTTCTTTAAACTCTTCAGTCTTGTGTAACAGGGTCGGCACAGCGTGGTCGAGTGAACATCACATTTGTCTTGCATAATATCAATATCATGAAACTGCTGTAGCTCTGACTGAACATATTTACACAGATGAACTGCTTTATCAGAGTTGCGTTTTTTTTATCTTCCACCACACACTCTACAAAGCGAGTTTAGTCTGTCACTATGTAGTCTTTCACTGTGTTCCTCCATCATCAGAGCTGAAGTGCCAGTATGACTATAAATGCTAGACAAACACAAATGTCAGTTGCTAACAGTAGTCTAAAAGGGTAACCAAGTAAGTTAGATAAAGAACACAAAGCCGCCTTACAGTCACATCACAGAGTACACATTCCTAAAGTCTTTGGTCACATACACTTCACTGAACCACTTGCTCACGGTTGCAGCACATCACCATTCCAAAGTCAAATATCAAAGGAACAAAAAAAACTGTCTCAGCATCACCTCCACCAATGGTCTGAATAAGCATTGCAAGTTATCACAGCAGAAGTTGAAAGTCACAGGAAATGAAACACGCTCATAAAAGCACATTATAAACATGTAAACACACTAACACTCCACCACTGCTAACAGAGAACAAAGAGGGGTACCGTGCCTACGGCGCGCGAAGCCTAATCGCCTGCAGGGGAGGGGGGAGGAATGTCTGGCACTGGGAGAGATAACACCTGGTGGTGGGCTAGCATCTAAAGAGCACTCTTTATCGCCTGGCTGTACAGCAGTGTCTGGTTTGTGCCTTCCTCTGAAGACTTCAAAGTTGCTGGTGTAGCCATTCTTGCTGTCTGAAAGGCACCACAGCTTGATGCCAAAGCGAGCATGGCGCTTGTTTGGCATGTACATGCGCAGATGTGGAGTTTTCCCCTTGAAGCCAACCATGCTTTCGTCAATCGAAATGTTGACATCAGGGTTGTAGTGGTGATGAAAGGCCCACTGCAATGTATCAATGAGAGGCTGGACCTTGTAGAGCTGGTAATTTGGGTCCTGCCTATCTGGCATGGCTGCAATATCTGCAAAATGCAGGAATTTCAACATAAATTGAAAGCGGTCCCGCGAGAAATGCTCCAGGAAAAAGGGTGTACTCATGCAAGGTTTGAGGAGTCCCAGTAAGAACTTAGGTTTGACTTTTTGATCAGTCCCATGTTGAAAACTATTCCCAGAAAAGCCCTAAATTCCTCTACTGTTGTCCTCCCTTGCTTGATCCAGAGGTGCACCCTTGATCTGGGTTTTTCTTGCAGGTACTGCTGGTGTGAAGCCACCCACTGGTCAGCATAACGGTTGGTTTCTGTTACAATTGTATCAAGAAACCTATCAGGAAAAAATAAGTTCAGATACTCAGTGGGACTGGAATCAGGAGCAGGGGCATGTTTTGGGCCATGGTGAGCAGTAAAAGTCACAGGATCAGGGCCAGGATCATCCCCTGTGATGGGCGTCCACACACCTCCAACAGCAGGCACGCCCCCTCCAGTGGCTCCAGTCTCACCTTCACTGTCAGTGTCCCTTCGTCAGTCTCCCACTCTGTAACAATAAAAACAAAACCTAAACTGAATAAATTTTATCTAAATAAAGTCTTAGAATAAACAATAATCAAGCAACAGTGTATCAGCTATCGTTACTGTGTACAATGAACAGTAAAACTTGAGGGGTGACACGAACACCCATTGTAAACAGCCACTCAGTTTTCCATAGCAGATGACATAGCACAATGACACAGCAGAATACTACAACAGTACACTGAACTACTTTCTCATTAGCGAAGCTGAATAAAGTTTCCACCTACCTTCCAAAGGTTCCTCACTGTCAGTGTCGGTAACATACTCTTCACTTGTCTCACCGTCATGCCCACCAACAAACTCTTCAGGATCGCTTTCAATATCACTCATTTTTACAAAAAAATTCTGCGCCAAACTGCGTACTTTGAATTGACAGCGTCAGCCGAACACACAGGAAGTGGTGGGCAATGGAAACGAGGCTATTCGGAAGGTTTCTGAATATTACCGAGCAAGGTTTTGTTGGTACGGTCAACCGGCCCCTCGAGGGGCCCATTGCGCTTTACGGGTTAATGTCTCCTTCTCCATTTAAATAACTATAACTGGGACACTATTAACATTAGAGATTTGATCTCAACACCATTGGAAGGAGCATTTCTTGTATTTTTCAGTGCTTTGAATATCTTTATACCATGACAAAGCGCCTTTGTGCCCCCTTTTGTAAGAACAGGTTACATATTCTTGAAATCTACAATCATTCAAAATGAAGTTTGTTTGCTTGTTTGTTTGTTTATATGTTGTTTGTTGTTGTCTGTAATTGACACAGGCCAGTATAGTATAGCAGTAGTAAGTTAAAGTCAGTAGTCACATTATAGCCAAGACTCAGACTCAAACAAAATCTGGTTTAAGATGTATCCATCATGCTTAAGCAGTTCCATACAGGCTCCAGAATCCTACACGCTAGCAAGGTCTTGAAATGGAAGTTGGCAGGCAGGGAGTTGAGTTTTGATTGAAAGACAAAGCTGACAACAGCAAAAATGATTGGGGCATTAACAAGAGCAGCAGACAAGCCAGTTTTGATGTTAGGGGATGAAATTGAACTCAGGATTTTCAAAATGTTGGTGATCGTTTTCAGGTAGTGCACAAGTGATATCTTTATCAAAATGTTGGTAATCTTTTTCAGATTGTGCACAAGTAATATTTTGGTGATTGTTTTCAGGTAGTGCATAAGGAGATAGCCCAGCTGAAGAGCAGAATGAAAGACGCTATACAGTCAGAGAAAGCCATGTATAAAAAGATGTTTGGGTTTATGGCATCTGATTCAGCAGCAGCAAAGAATTCAGGGGCTTCATCTAATGCCAGCAGTAGTGTAAGTGTGTGTTGTGCACATTTTTTCTTCTTATTATGAACTTGTGTTCTGTAGGCAACATCTTTTGTTGTTGTCTTTGTTTAAAATGGACTTGTTCTTTTGCATTGGCATATACACACAATCGTGCATGCATGCACACATGCGCGTGCACACACACACAGGCAAACACACACACACACACACACATGTACACACACACACACACACATTTTCATTATCTCTCGCATGCACTCTGTCTCTCTCTCCTCTCTCTCTGTCTCTCTCTCTCTCTCTCTCTCACTCTCTGTCTCTCTCACCCTCTCACTCTTCTCTCACTCTCTCTCTCTCTCACTCTCTCTCTCTCTCTCTCTCTCTCTCTCTCTCACACCACACACACACACATATATACACATACAGACACGTTCATGATTGTCAGAACCATTTATTTTTAAGTTGACCTAAAAATCGTACTGATATACCTAGAATCAGTATAACTCAACATGGAAATGATTAACACACACACACAAACACACATTCAAAATTTCAACAATAGAAACTAACATGTCACAGGTTGTAGTCAGACAGCTCTCGTTTTCCAGAATAATCTTACTGTGCATGTGCATTAGAGGTAAATTCATAATGAAGTGAAGCATTGTATATTGATAGAAGAAATGATGATGCCAGTTATAGTAGTTGTAATAATAATAATGATGAGATATAAGTGCTCATAAATTACACACACACACACACACACACACACACACACACACACACACCACACACACACAACCACACACACACACACTACACACACTACACACACACACCAACACACACACTCACACACACTCACACACTACACACACACACACACACACACACACACACACACACACACACACACACACACACACACACACATAGACACATGCAAATACACACACATGCACACACACACGCTCACACATTTGTTTTTCAAGTTGATAAACAGTAGTACTGATAAGCAAATTGATTAATTATTTGAAAAATCTTACAATACACTAAGTGCTGATAAGCAGATTAATTAACTAATTTGAAAAATGTTCCAGTAAAGTAAGTATTGATAACAGAACTGATTAATTAGAAAAGTTTCCAAGTCTTTTTGATCAGTGTTAGTACAAGCACAGCCAGCTTCCATCCATTGTTCTTATCTGGGATGAAAATGCTAGGCAGCTTTAGTGATAGATTTTGAGATGACAGTTTTCTTTGAAGCGTCTGAAAATGGATTTGAGTAAAATTAGGCATACTCACATGTATGCGCGCACACATGCACAAGCATGCATGCACACACATACTTTTTTTAAATAATACTGTTGTCCACAAAAGTCAAGACAGAGAGGTCTGGAGGGAGATGGTGGTGTCTAGGTGTGCAGCGGCCAACACCTGTTGAATGGTGTAAACAATGAACATTGTTTTATTGTGTTGTGAACACTGCCCTGTTAAGTTGTGCAAACAATGGACACTTGTTGAATAATGCAAATATTGAATATTTTCTCTTGACTTGTGCAGACAATGAAGTGGGCTCTGGTTGTTGGAGGCCTGTTCGCCACAGGCTTGTCCATAGGTGCTGCTTACTACCGTGCCACACACTGATTGGTCGCAGCGTTGTCTGTAGTGTGGTCGTCACATACTGTTATGTCACACATGGAAACATGCTCTGGTTGGATGCTGGCTGCGTGAACTGGCTTTCAGGAGAGGAGAGGAATCATGTGAAGTATGTGTTCTGAATGGTATGTGCAAGCTTTGGGAAGTAAAAGGTTTTTGATTCATATGTGACCTGTTCTCACCAGAACACCATAAAGTTATATTCTGTACATTTTTAATTTAACCTATATATGCAGGAAAGTACAGACTGTACAGTTTATGATAATACCAGTTTTATTTATCTTCTGTAAAAATTGATGGGGATGAGGCGTTTTCAAGTCTGTAAATGTAGTAGCATCGCTTCATTTCTGAGAAAAGCGTCAAAGATTTTGATCATGCGACGGATTAAAGACCTTAGTAACAAGTCTAAATCTCATCAAAACTTTCAAAAACTTTGTATTCAATAAAATACAGTATTGTTTGCAATTTTCATGTATTCTGTCAACATTGATGGATTTTGTTGGTTTCTTTAGCTGTCAAAATTGTGCGATTGTAGACATCAAAAACAGCAAAGTAATCCTAGACTCCCTTTTTTATAGTAACAATGTTTTCAATATGAAGGGGAGATAATGAAACGGACAGCTATGTGCCTAAAACTGCAAACATGCCAGTTTTTACCATCTGATCCCTGGTCCGTTTCGTGGGTTTCAAATGCAACTCAGCCTGCGTGATTTGTAGTTGATTTTGTCAGAACAGGTCACCTGTGTAAATATTCCTGGATTTCGTTAGTTGACAGAACCATTGTGTGCAATGATTTCTGATTTTTGTAGATTGATAGTGCTGTGTGATTTGCAAAATGTACTGTGTGAAAATCTGTCATTTTTATGTGTGTTGTGTGCTGGGATTTCTGAAGTCAGAGTGTGTAATTTGCAAGATGTATGCTTGTGAGAATCAAATTACCCTATTTTCTTATATTGTTCTGTGCTGGGATTTCTGATCTTTTGTTGATTAGTAGAAATGTTTGTCTGTTGCAGTTCGGAGTCTGTAATGTCAAGGTGTTGTATAAGAGTTGTTTGATGATGCTGTTGTTGTTGGGTTTGTTTTGTTTACATATTTGTTGTGTTCTGGAATTTCTTGTTCTTGTTGATCAAATGAAATGTCTGTGTATTGCTGTACTAAGATGAAATTAATGTTGTTTCTGTGCTTTGTGTATTTTGAAAGATGTCATATGAGAGAAACTTTACCTATTTGTTATTTTATTTATTCAGTCATATTTGAGAAACTTTTCATATTTTTTCTTTATTTATCAAAGATTCCAAAGGGTCAGAAATATCTTTCAATCCTTTGTTGCAGACTGCATTCATTCTTATTGAGCAAAAATGTTAAAAAGTGATATGTACTGTGTTGTCAGTGGTGTTTGTGTGTTTTATGTTTCGATTTTTCTTCTTGTACATTCATATCTTCCTTTTATTTTCGCCCCTCTTTTCCCTCAAATAAATGTTCTGTTGGCAAATATGATGTGAAAATAGACAACTTGTTACAAAATTAGATCATGTTGCATAAGTCTCACTATTTTAGATACTTGGGGTGGAAATCTGTTCTGTTTTGCCGTGAAATTTAGTGATACGAGACAGACTGATAAAAAGAGTACCAACATATTTTCAAGTGTAGTTAATTTGGAGCACAGGTCATATTTCAAGTTTATTTGGTGGTTTGCCTCCCCCCCACCCCCCCCCCCCCCTTAACCAGACTTGGTTGCAGACTTCTCTTTATAGTCAGCATTGTTTGTTATACATTTTGTGATTGTATGTGATAAATTTGTGATCGCTGTTGTTGTATATTCATATCGATTCTGCTGCAGGAGATATTGGTATGCGCGGTACTTTTATAGTGAGAGAATTGATGGACTAAAGAGAGAATGGTACTGGTAGTTCAGTGGCAAAGTTTGTATTAACTTTTTAATCCAATATTTTCTGGTGTTTGAAACAGTTCTATATTGTCTGTTAATGTGTGTATAAGAAGAGCATTAGCGCTCTGTGTTATCAGGTAGTGATTCTGGATCGTTTTTTGTTTTATTTTTTTTATGATATATAATTGCCAGTGATTCAGGTTGTATGTTTAAAAAGTGTGCAAGTTCTGCATGGAATGAAGAAATGATTTCCAATTTTGTAGTTAGTGTGTGATACTTAGAAACCGATTGTATTTAATGATAAATCAGTGTCTCCCCATCCAGGGATACTATTTATGAAGAAACTGTGTTTAGTGATAAATCAATGTCTACCATCTTCAGATACTATTAATGAGATACTGTACAAAACAATCACCAGAACATGGCTTCTGTAACTTCCTCCATCCACTAAAACTATTCTGAAAAATAATTCTGAAACATTATTGAGTGTTTTGTTTGTAATGTGCCAAAAACAGATTGTGTTTGTTAAGGTATTCATATTGAGTGGCTTGTTCGTAATGTTTCAAAAACAGATTAACAAATGGTAGATTTGTTTGTCAAGGCATTTATTCATCTGCACTTTTCTAGTTTAGACATACTGGCAGTTTGTACAGTCTTTGGGCGTAATTAAGATATAAAGCTAGTGTCCTGGTAACAAATGTCAGGTGCTGGATGCCAAAGTCTAGGTATTCAAAACCTAGCCAGTGCATATTGTTTTGCGTAGGCTTATGTTTGGGATTGTCAGAGTACAATGAATCTCTCTTGTACAAGCTCTGAACTCCCATTTGTATTTTTGAAGCTCACTCCATACCAAGAGTTATACCCTCAGTATCCTGTACACAAGGCATATGCCAACATGCTGTACGCTTACCAGAAAGATTCCAGCTTTACATGTTAGTTACAAATACTAAAGGTCATTGGAGCATTGAGAAATTTTAAACATGATGCACATGGTCATGCACATTGGGAGATGACTATCGTCCTAACCATGTCCATGAGACACTTTGTGGATTTTCATTAACCCTTCCCGTACGTCGCCTAAAAACTCGCACGCCGTACATCGTGGGTGCACACACACCCATGGTTTTTTTATAGGCAGTGCAGTGAATAGTCCTCGCCGTACATCGTGGGTGCACACACACCCATGGTTTCTTTATAGGCAGTGTTGTGAATAGTCCTCGCCGTACGTCGTGGGTGCACACACACCCATGGTTTCTTAAAAGGCAGTGCAGTGAATAGTCCTCGCCGTACATCGTGGGTGCACACACACCCATGGTTTCTTTATAGGCAGCGTTGTGAATAGTCCTCGCCGTACGTCGTGGGTGCACACACACCCATGGTTTCTTTATAGGCAATACAGAGAATATTCATTGGGTGCACACGTAAACACGTTTTTATCACCTGAAGATATTGCGTACAGTCAGTTTAGTGTGTGTGCATCGCTTTGGTGTATGCTTGCATGTGTGCTTGCATGTTAGCATGTGAGTTTGCGTGCATGAATGAATGTGTATTCTGTCTGTCTGTCTGTCTGTCTCTCTCTCTCTCTCTCCACCATCTCTCACTCTCAATGCTAAAAGAACAAGATTGATACGACAACAAAAGTGTTTATTGAACAAGCTTCAAAACAGGTTTTCACCTATTATCTTGAAATATATTACACAGGCACACGCACGCAAACACTATGATGTATAGAAGCACGTCCGCACAAAAATAAAATAAAATAAAATAAAATAAAAAAGGAATTTTATTGACAATGAAATTGAATAATACCACGGAGTGTATACAAAATTTTACGAAGTGGTAAAATATCAATGCCTTTCAGTGGCAACATCTTTACTGAAAACTGAAAACTTCTTTTCATTGGGATCACTGGCCATCCTGATTTGTGACCAAGAACCGTTTGTTGCAGCTGCTGAACATTCAAAGGAAGATGTCAGGTAAAAGTTGGAAGATGACCAAGTAGGAGGTGTCTCATTTGTTTACAACAGTGATGCACTCCACCAATGACATGGAATCGGCACACTGCTTGCAAACAATCACGGTGTGTTCTTTGCACACCCATGAGCAGCATGAGAAGCAAGACTTTCGGGATTTCCGATCAAGCTTCCAGCTGCATGAGCCACAGCGACCTTGACTCTGTTTTGGCTCTTTCTGCCCAATTTGTTTGCTGGTAGAAGGCCTCTGTGCTGATGCCGGTCTTTTTCTCTTGCCACCAGCACGGGCAATTTGTCGTTGGTCCAGTGAAGTTGCTACCTTCTGTTGAAGGTGTTGAACGTACATCTCCACTGTGTTTTTCAGGAGCTTTGGCATGTTCCTTGCACAAAGTCTCCTCTTCATATGGTCAAGTGACAGCTGTTCAGCGATCCGAAGGATGAACTGAGGCCTGGCGTCCTTTTTGGAAAGTAGATGGCCTGGAAACTTGATGCTCCACACAACACGGGCAGCAATGGTGCTGAGATCCACCGTGTTGTAAAAGAGCACCATTGGCCATCGTTTAGTGATGCGTTTGGTGGAATACGCATGGGCCATCTGATCAACAGAATCAACTGCCCCTTTTGTTGAGTTGTAGAAGCGAACGATGTCTGGCTTCTTCTTTGGGGCGTCAGGAGCTACTGCACAGTCATGGTGCATTGTGCTCATGACTACAACGTTTTTGTTTGCTTTCGTCTGATAGTTGACGATGGTGGTTTTGTCCTGAAAGAGGAAGGATGACGCATGCAGCTGCAGCCCTCTTTTGTTTTTGAAGGACTCAGGAAGAAATCGTTTGTTGGCGCGCACAGTACCAACAAACGTCAGCCCATTGTTCTGAAGACCATCAGCCAGCTCCTTGTCAGTGAAGAAATTGTCAGTGGTGACATTTCTCCCAGTGTTGAAGAAAGGAGCTGACAGGCGGAGGGCAACATTTCTCCCCAAGTTGACTTGTCTGTCAGCACCCAGTGGTCGCCCCAGATAGGGCTCTGCGACAAGGGGGAAATTGTTTTCAGTATCCGCTGCCCAAAAAATTTTTATTCCATACTTGTCTGGCTTGGAAGGCAGGTACTGAATGAAGGAACATCTGCCACGGAATGGGACAAGTTGTTCATCAATGGTGATGAAAGGGCCAGGGATGTAGTGGTCACTCAGGTTCTTAGTAAAGTCATCCCAAAAATCTCTGAAAGGAGCGAAAACATCTCGGCTCCTTCTGGCACTCCTGGTCTCTTTGTCATCGAACCTCAAAAAGTTCAGCAACTGCAAAAAACGGTTGCGGCTGAAGGATGCACGAACAAACCCACCACAATTTTGCACACGGCAGTAGTCTGTGAGTCTTGGATGATGCTACTACACTGTCTGGGAACACATGAGTCAGTTCTGTGCATTTGCTGTAACAACGTGTACACACTTAGTGATGTGTGCAGTCTTTGTTCCTTCTTTTAGAGTGTGGGTGTGTGTGCACCCACGACGTACGGCGCGCATAGTTTCTTCTTTAGGAGTATGGGTGTGTGTGCACCCACGACGTACGGCGCGCATAGTTCCTTCTTTAGGAGTATGGGTGTGTGTGCACCCACGAGGTACGGGGAGGGATATACGATGTTTTTGTTGTTTGTTTACATGTTTACTATGAGACAGAATTGTGTCATTTTTTGTCAGCACACAGTCAGTCCCCTTACTAACAAAGTCATAAAATTTCAGCATGATTGCTTGAATAATATTTAAAAAATGAACCGATGAGTGAAAGTATGGGTGCACTTGCACCCACAGTGTACGGGAAGGGTTAAAACAGATACACATATGTTCTAGGTTAAAATGAATAACAATATGTCAATCTATGCAAACTTCATCATCAACTGGTGTAACACGTTTTGTTTGCAGAATCATGTACATTATATTCAGTTCATCATCCAAATTTGCAGAACCATTTGTCTGAAACATGCTTCATGTACTTCTGTTATTCATTTGATTTACATTTGCTAATGTTTGTGTACTTATTTATTTATTTACATGTTTATATAAATTTTAGGTTCATTCCCTTTCCAGCCCATTGATTGAACTTTAAGTACAGCATGTAGTAATTTTCGAAGCACACACACATTGCACAAAAAATGTAAAACATACACAAAATTTCAATTTGAATTTGCTGGTTTAAAAAAATCTTACTTCTGTGAATTGTTTCATTACTTGTTGAAGCCAACTTTGCCATCCATTGGGACCATATTGTTTTGTGCTTGAACTGTTGATTGCAGATTGTTGAGTTTTATCGAAGATTGCTGGGGAAACTCCTTGTGCTGTTTATATGCAAAGTATTTTAGTGTTTGTTTCTGTGTGTTCAAATATTGCCTCTGGCAGCTTTTTGTCCTTGACATAAAGTTGCTTTTTTCCTGTGGTGGTTTTATTTTTGTCACAATGAATTTATCGTGTGAAATTTTGGTTAGGAGAGTATGCTGCCACATACAGGTCTACATTTGTTTCCGTTTTCAAAACACACACATTACATAAACATTGTCAGACATATACAAAATTTCAATTTAATTTTGCTGGTTTAAAAATATATTACTTCTGTGACTTGTTTCATTATTGTTTTATCTGTGAGAGTGGACTTTTCAACAGAATGTAGTCAGGGACAATTCCTTTTTGTTTCGGATATTTTTACATGCACTGAATGCATGCTGCTCAAAGGACCTCAGTTCATCATCTCATTGATGACTGTCACTTGACCCTTATTTGATCAAGGCCTTGTGGAATGAAAAAAGTCCCTTTACATTCTTAAATCAAACCTGGGACTGTACCTTATGCAGCAGTGGGTCTGTCCAGCTGCAGCAGTCTGTTGCATACAGCAAAAGGCTTAGGACAGTGCAAAGAAAGATTGTGTAGTCCTTGAAACATTGCACATGTTATCTGAGACCATGACTGCTAGTGCATTGGCAGTCTTTCTGTTTGTCTTTTTACGTGGGACAAAGGTGAGCATCTCCAAAATGATTTATTACTGCTTATTGCCATAGTATTTTATATGCGATGTTGACCATAGGTGGCAAAATGGCACCCATCATGACTATCTTGAGAAAGCCTTCATCTTGTGAAAGATCTTGCCTTCTTTTGTCTTCATGTACTGAAATATTGAAACATTTGATTTTGTATTGTATCTAAAGCTGCATTAATCAAAGTGAGGACAAACATTTATTCAAAAGATTTTTCTGGTTAATCTTTGACTTCCTATGGGGAACTGGCTGATAGGGAGAGGAGTGAAAGTTTAACTGGAAAGGTATTTGAAATCAGAATGGTCATGCACATGTTCTAATCTGAAACCGCCAGTTTAACTTTTTACTCACCCTTCAGTTTAATTTGTCATTCATTCATGTCAGCGCGCACTTGTTTGTATTTAATGCTTGCATGATGAGATTGTTGTTCTGGATATGTAGATTTGTCATTGTATGAGCTGGGAAGAAAAGGCAAAGGACTGTGCGCTTTACTTATATCTCGTTTGTCTGTATCGTGACCAGTAGAGTTAAATGCGTAAACAGAATGCACACACTCAGTTTCTGATTTTGGAACAATGAAGAAGTAATGGAGCCTGTGTATTTATATAGGTGATGCAGCAAGAGAAAACCTCGCTAAAGTTGCAGCCTACCATTGACAGCTGTGGCTGAAAATAGCTGGACAGTCAGAATTGAGTCAGCGGAAGTCTTTCCATATTTCAAGTCTTTAACATCTGATTTGCAGTTTCATGATTTTTTTTCATATTGTATTACTTAGAAGCACCCTAAAAAGCTTTTTTTTTTTCAATTTCTATGAGTGTATTACTTCCTTTGTCAAAAATACCTTTCCAAAGTTCAAATGCATCTAACACAAAAACTAGAATGGATGAATTAGTTTGCTGTTTGTATTAATTTATAAATTTTAAAACTTTAAAATGAGTTGTAAACTCAAATGGTTAGATGTTGCACTATAGCTTGTTTATTTTTCCCATGTTGGGTTATGTGTGTGTGTCTGTATTTGTATGTGTGTATGTATATGAAAGAAAGTTGGAGAACACGGTTTGACATTTTCCGTCACCCCTCCCCCCCCCCCCCCACCATTCCCAAAACAAAATGGGTATTCTGTTGGTTTCATGGTATACATGTTTATTTCTTGGGTGAGGGATGGTGGAGAATGATACCTTTTTTTCTGTACAAAGTTTCTTTATAACTTTTAACATTCAGTTGGATACTTCCTGCTGTGCCAACCCACCTCTGTAAGTCATAATGGTTAGATGCACACAAAAAAAGGCTTGAAACATGATGATGGAACTAAAAATGAAACAAGTGAAGTATTGAGAAGAAAAGGAGGTGGCTTTAGTGCATACTTTGTAGATTTCATCAGTTTGTTTTGCTGTCCTGCTGTTGTAATGGAGGAAGGAACCATTATTTCATATCTGTTCACAATTGTGATTCTAGAACATCCCACCTCATCCTCCACTTTCAAATGACAGTTTACCAGCAATCAAATAATTCACACGCCTTGTGGGGATGCCGTGGGCTTTTTCAGTATGAAGTATCCCCATCTTCTTAAAATTCAGTGCTGGAAATTTCATTTTTTCTGTCACTCTGTCTGTCCTTTGCTTTCTATTCTTCCTGTCATTATTTGCCTTGCTGGTTCATTCACCTGTATGTCTTCTATAAAGCCTTACATACTTTCTTTAGGGTTTTTAATGATAGGGTACATGTATTATGTGCAATTTTGGCTGTTGGGAAATGTGATGAGCGGACCAATTTTAGGCAGTTTAGGCCAGTTTTTAGATATGTTTTAGTGTCCTTAACTATGTTTTGCATTTGTATTGTTTTTTTTTAATTCCCTGGAGGTGAATTATATGGAGTGATCAATGCCAGGGCATGTTTTCAGATTATGTGTACGTTGCAAATGTATTGATATGTGTTCTTTTTTCCATTTTCTTTTTTTCTCCAGTGAGGTTTAGTGTACTTTTTGAGATGGTTATAGCCCTGATTTGGCTCTGTGCAGTTGGCTGGGCTTTAAACAGCAATAACAGTAATTCATACAGTAACAAGCTTCCAACAGGAGGTCTGAGAATAAGCTGGACAATCAGAATAAGGTTGTTATTTTTTGTTGAAAAGAGTATCTCTGTCTTCACACAATGTTGAAAAATCCAGATTGCTATTTCTGTATGTCATAAGACAGACCAGGAATTTAAGGAACAGTTGATAGATAAATATTGCTTTTAGACAGATAGGGCCTACATATATTTTGTGTAGCCTACATTTTGTCATCCAAGAGCCTTATATATCAGGAATGTTAGCTATCGGGAACAGAAAGGGGTAAGACTGAGAAACGAGCATGTATACTGATCTTTCTAACAAAGAACAAATTTCATGGACAGGCCTAGATTATGTTGTGAAATATGCTTTATTTGATGTGCCTTCTGTTACTAATTTGTCAGAAACTTCATTCTGGTGAAGTTCACAATGTGAGGGAACCCAGCAAACATTTATATAACATGGCTTGATGAAATTCCATGGATGAAATGATTGATCTCAGAAACAATTTAATGACACTTTGCCTTTGGTACATACTTTGGGGATGGGACCAAGTTAACGTCAGCTCCGTTTGAATGTGACACAAAACGGAAATATGTTGTGGTATGCATCAGTAATGTTTTGCACTAAATTGTTGGGTTTTTTGTTTGTTTCATTGTTTCATTGTTGTCATTGTCATATTTGAATGTTTCCATAGGTGTGTGCATGTCACCGTTTCATTTCACCTTTTCCTTGCAGATTACATGTATTTTCTCTTAAATAAGAAAGTAATTGATAGAATCATTCTGAATAATGGATATGGTTTTGCACATGGATAACTATATATCTGCTTGGCAATATGCATCACAGCTTCTTTTTCTTCCTTTTATTTATGAAAGTATAAATTTATTCAGTTCATGACATGGTTGTCTATACTTAAGCATTGGCAGTGTGTTTGTGTGTATAAATACATGCATGTACTTTTCTGAAGTCTTAGTAAGAAAAAAGGAATAATTGGAACAGTGTGTGTGTTTGTGCGTGCATGTGTGCAAAGAATATGATACCTTGGGCCAAGGGTCATTTGCCAGATAAGTTTGAGTGTACCCTAGCTCAGCATCTTGTGTGTGTGTGTGTGAGAGAGAGAGAGAGGGGGAATGACGGCTTGGGTCACGGATCACATATCTTACTCCCCTCCCATCTTCTCCCCCTCCTGAGTTTGCTTGTGCTTTGTGCCCTTGAGATTTCATCATTGTTGGTGACTGCTTTGGTGAATGATGAGAGTGCATGCCTTGATTTGATTCTTGAATCAAGATTTGGCACCTTGTAAATGTCATTATTATATGATTATCATTCTGATGATGATGATTATTATTATGCATCCATTATGTGTATGTGCACTTGGGTTTCCAAGCGTGTGCACTTTTGTGCAAGTCGGTGTATGCGTGCGTGTGATGAGGTACGTATCAAACTGTACGCATGCATGAGAGACTTTTAATCAGAGAATGAGAGATGCAAAAGGACAGACTGCATTCAAAATTGCGTCCATGAAAAGAAGTTCCTGCAACATTGTAACAGATAGTGCAACCATTTGTTTTCATGCATTTATTGCATACTGGCTGGCTAGTTGAAATATCCATGAATTCAAGATTTCACATTGATCTATAGTTAAATTCCAGCTCGCAGCATAACACTTGTGGTGTTTTCTGCCCATCTTATGATCCCTTCTTTCTAGTGGTGTCAGCGTTTCATATATCCTGTCTGCCTGCTCCAACCCCACTTGAAGAGTTTTGCACAGACAAGGAGTCAGCTTGACCATTGCAGGCAGTTGAGTGAAGCACATATGGAACTGTTGAGTGCAATGAATCTTCCTTGAACGATTTTCTAATTCAAACTTGCACTTTTCGTGAAGTGGATGAAAATCAATTCTGTTCTGAAGAAAATTGCTGCGAAAATATTGCATAACTTTTGCAATGAACGGAAAAATTACATGTGATAATGAATCTGTTCTTCTTGCAAGGATAGCAATAGCATTAAGTTACCCTGACATGAAGGTGAAGGTTATCCCATAACCTCAGATCGTAGGGCGCTCTACTTGTATCTTCTCCTTTGCTGCTTTACATTCCCTTCTCTGTAGTAGACCTAAGCTGGAGTGATAGTCTGGATAGCTAGTGATAGTCTGGAGCTATCCTTTTAGATGATACAAAATCCAGAGGTTCCATGTACAACATGCGATTAGCTCACAGAAAAGATTTCACTGTAACCAAATGGTTGTCAGCAAGTTGTCCCTGACAAAATTCTGTAGAAAAATCTACTTTCATAAGTAAACAAAAATATGTGCATACAGTTAATAAAAAAAAAACCAAAGAAATGGGTGGCAAAATGCTTTCCCTGGGGAAAGCAGCCTGTATTTATCACTGAAAAAATTTAACTGTGACAAAAACTTTGTCCGATTCAATTCAATCCATACACACACAAACACTGACAAAAGCATATAAAGGACACACGGTATTTACATTTTGATAATAAAAGGAATAATGATAATTCCATTTGTAAAGCTCAGTTGATGTCAAAACATGCTCGTTGCACATTTATAACAGACCATTGGTACCATACTTTTTATGTATTGGTACAAAGGCTAATGAAAAATTCTTGTCAGTCAGACTGCCATCCGTGTACTATTCTAGAGTAAATGCTTTTTACTTGTATTTAGATAAAACATAGCCTTTGTGTATTTAATTAATGTGCACAAAATTATTATGACACCATATCTGGTTAATTATATAACATCAACAAAAATATGATGTAACTAAATGTGCATACAAAAAATGGATCCTAGCACAGAGAAGCTCAGATGCTATGTTTTCAGAAGACTCACACTTAGAAATGGTCTGATCAAAATTCATGATAATTTGATATTTATGTAAGGAGATAAATGTGTGTCATATTAACCCTTTGACTCCCGCACCCTCGCCACCAGCATCCTGCATTGCCAACCATGCTAGCAAAGCAAAAATGTAACCCTTTTATTCCATCACCCTATCCACCAGCTTCCAGTAGGAAGCTGGTGGATGGGGTGAGGAAGTCAAAGGAATAAGTTTTTGCAGTTGGTGGATAGGGTGCGGGAGTCAAAGGGTTAAACAGTTTACCACTGGTTCAATGGTTTCAAACAAGGAAACCCCACCTTGAACACACAAATACCAATGTGAACATCCAAGTGACAGTGAAATGAACAAATTGTTCAGAGAGTAGTTGAAGCAGATCCACGTTTCAGTTCATGAAATATGTGAAACTTATGATGTTTCATTTAGTGCAGTTCAACAGATCCTGCAACATGATCTTGAGATGAGGAAAGTGGCTATCAGAAGGCTACCCCCATCTTCTGACAGAGGAGCAGAAAAACAGTACTCAGCGTTCTGAGCGACTGATTGAAATGTTTGAGCCAGAGAATTGCAAATGACTATGACTTGATCATGGGTGACGAAATATGGATCACCATCTGTGGTATTCCAAACAAACAGTCGGGCTCTGATAGTCTGCTTTTAAAAGCTGGAAGAGACTTCTTCTATTTTATTCCAAGGCCCTGTTGAGGTCGACATTTTGTCTACAAAGTCTGATCTTACAGCCCAAAGCTGCGAAGACCATCTATGAGCAGCATCCAAATGTCGGTACTGGCAAAATGCTCCTTCCACATGACAACGCAAGGTGCCCTTAAAACCAAGGTCACTGTAACCTGCTTACAAGAGCAATCTATTCAAGTGTTCTTCCTTACCCACCCCACAGCCCTGACTTAGCTCCATGCGACTTATGATTGTGATCCAGGACTTGGGGAAAAGCAGTGAAATCACAGTTTGCTGCCATATCTTGGTCAGATTATCAGAACCACTCAACTCCTGGATCAGGTGGCTGAAACTCTGTACAGTATGGTCAGATTATCAGAACGCATTCAACTCCTGGATCAGGAGGCTGAAACTCTGTACAGTATGGTCAGATTATCAGAACGCACTCAACTCCTGGATAGGAGGCTGAAACTGTACAGTATGGTCAGATTATCAGAACACATTCAACTCCTGGATAGGAGGCTGAAACTGTACAGTATGGTCAGATTATCAGAACACATTCAACTCCTGGATAGGAGGCTGAAACTGTACAGTATGGTCAGATTATCAGAACACATTCAACTCCTGGATAGGAGGCGCACTCAGCGCTTAGATTTGATTTTATCAAGATTTTGCGCTATATAAATATTGTAATTATTATTATTATTATAGTATGGTCAGATTATCAGAACACATTCAACTCCTGGATAGGAGGCTGAAACTTTGTACAGTATGGTCAGATTATCAGAACGCACTCAACTCCTGGATAGGAGGCTGAAATTGTACAGTATGGTCAGATTATCAGAACGCACTCAACTCCTGGATAGGAGGCTGAAACTGTACAGTATGGTCAGATTATCAGAACGCACTCAACTCCTGGATAGGAGGCTGAAATTGTACAGTATGGTCAGATTATCAGAACGCACTCAACTCCTGGATAGGAGGCTGAAACTCTGTACAGTATGGTCAGATTATCAGAACGCACTCAACTCCTGGATAGGAGGCTGAAACTCTGTACAGTATGGTCAGATTATCAGAACGCACTCAACTCCTGGATAGGAGGCTGAAACTGTACAGTATGGTCAGATTATCAGAACGCACTCAACTCCTGGATCAGGTGGCTGAAACTCTGTACAGTATGGTCAGATTATCAGAACGCACTCAACTCCTAGATCAGGAGGCTGAAACTTTGTACAGTATGGTCAGATTGTCAGAACGCATTCAACTCCTAGATCAGGAGGCTGAAACTCTGTACAGTATGGTCAGATTGTCAGAACTCATTCAACTCTTGGATCAGGAGGCTGAAACTTTGTACAGTATGGTCAGATTGTCAGAACTCATTCAACTCTTGGATCAGGAGGCTGAAACTTTGTACAGTATGGTCAGATTGTCAGAACGTACTCAACTCCTAGATCAGGAGGCTGAAACTTTGTACAGTATGGTCAGATTGTCAGAACGTACTCAACTCCTAGATCAGGAGGCTGAAACTTTGTACAGTATGGTCAGATTGTCACAACGCATTCAACTCCTAGATCAGGAGGCTGAAACTCTGTACAGTATGGTCAGATTGTCAGAACGCATTCAACTCTTGGATCAGGAGGCTGAAACTCTGTATGGAGTGAGGAGTGGAATACTTTGAAAGACTTAAAATTTCACATCTTTGAACTTTCTGTTTTTGTCTTTAGAAGTAAGTGACACAACTTCTGGATCAGACCTGGTAAAAGTAAGTATATTCACAGAAAGGGAGACACTCAATACAAACAAAGATGCTTAAATACAGTATAAAAATAGTTCATCAAGAATAACAAGAGATAGCATAAAATCAGTAATTGATAACAGCAGCAGTAGTCCATATATGAGGAAGAGAAGCCTACAAATTATTTGATATGTCTTCCTCTCTTATGCACACAAACATGCATGCATACGTGCAACACACACACACACACACACACACACACACACACAACACACACACACACACACACAAAACCAAACATTGAAAAATTACCCCAGCTCCGTAGATGTTTGTGAAATATATATTTTTATGTGCTTTTTCAGAGTAAGCAGACATTTGCTTTGTCTTAACAACTCTGAGAGGGAGTTCTATGTTGTTGGACCAAAAACAGAGGATTTATTTCCTCAGGATGTAGAGAGAACAGAGGTATGGTCAAGAACAAAGACCTTCAAGGTCTGAATGTTTTGGACGGTTTGTAATATTTTGGCGTGGTAATCAAATTTAGCTACTGAAAACTAAATATGGCAGTTGTACATGTATACTCAATTCATACTTTTCCAATGTACTCTTTGCTTTCATGTTAGAGTAACAGAGCTATACTGTTTTGATTCACTGAGTTTGGATAGCTTGTCATCAGAAAAACCAAGGAACACTTACAGTAAGCTAAATAAAGTAATAGTCAAACACAGTTTGTGTGCATCAGCAGAAAGAACTGGGCAGATCTTGCTCACTGTGTGTAGTTGGAGATATAGGATTTTACACAGTAGTTAATATGAGTTTCCATGGACAGAGATTCATAGGACTTTACACAGTAGTTAATATGAGTGAGTTTCCATGGACAGAGATTCATCAAAGAACACACCATGATTTCTTGAAGATTTGCTGAGGGCTACAGAACAGTCTTACCCCTGGCACATTTTTAGCCTCTGCAAAGTCAGGTGGGGGAAACAACCAATAAATGCAGACAGAAGAAAGACATGATATGTACTATAGTGAAGAAGAGACAAACATGCACATAGCGTTGGGTTCTTGATTAATTTAATAAAAACGTTACAAATGCTGTACAGGGACATTGCCCTGCTTCAGCAGCATTGTGACCATCCGCCTGCGAGTGAAACCATTCAACATAATGGTAGTGCAAATATATACTCCCACAGACTATGATGATGATTAGAATGAAGAAGTCTACATCCAGCTTTAAGAGGTCATTAGGTCATTATCAAAGTTGATAAGAAAGACATCTTCATTGTTAGGGTGGATGGAACACCAAGGCTGGTATGGATGGTTGGGAACACAGGAGAAGTTTCTGCAGCTCCTACTGTGACAATGATAGAGGACTAGACTAAGCCTTTTAGAATCCGCCTGCCATAATGACTTGATTCTTGCAAACCCTCTTGTAAACATAAAGTATCCTGGCAATGATCATAGCATTCTCCAAATGATCAGTATCACAGCTAAACAGAACATATTCATGTCATAGTGAAGAACCAGAACAGGCCTGGCATCAACAGAGCTAAAACAAGGATGCTTCCAGGAGCTGTCCTTGGCAGTAAAAATAACCCAGTCATGATGAACTTTAAAGTATGGTTGAAGATCAATAAGAGCCTAAAATGCATTTAAAAGTCTTTCCCATAATTATGTATAATTATACAAGATGAAATGTAATGATCTCTTGTTTTAAAAAAAAAAGTGTCGGTATGACCGTATATTAAGATCCAGTAGCCTTGCTAAATCAGCCCTCCAGGGAACAGTTGAGGAAGGAAGATAGAGGAAAAGACAGAAAAAATGCGGAATGGACAGATTAATTGTTGATAGAGACCAAGGCTATGGGCACAACTGACAGAGCTGAAGGAATCCGGTGGACAGTTCTGTGCAGAACCGCAAGGACCCTTAAGTTTAAGGAGTTAGGACAAAAGAAGAAGAAGGCGATGAAGAAAAAGAAGAAATGACCATGGTCTTTGAGATTACTCTAGCTTTGATTTTTTATCTACGTATTTGAATTAACGTCAAGTCAGATGCTCTCTTCTGCTAATGGTAACCAATACATGAAAACAAGACAGCAGCAAAAAAATAAATAAAAGGGGGGGAGGGGGTGTGTGGTGCTCACAATAGGCAAATTGTGGTAGAAAAGTGGCAAAGTGTTTGTACTGCTTGCCACTGATGCAAGATATCCTGGGTTTGAGTCACAGAAGAAAAGGGAATTTTCTCCTTTCTTCTCTACAAATTGAATGGTGGTCTTGGCACTAGTTTTGTGGATAAGATAATAAAGAGGTTCTGCGTTCAGTAAAGAATCAACATCAACAAAGAATTTTCATTCAATCAAAGTTTTAGTTCCAGACAGTCCATAGGAGCCAGTGATGTTCAGCTACTGTGAAACCATAAACCAGAGAAGACTCATCATTACTGTTAATTAATTAAATGGAGTTCAGTTGAGTCTGTTCTGATCTTCCATATACAGCATACTACTGACAAGGCCCCCACAACAGTAAACTCTTTTAAAAGTCTTAGTTGAGGAACTTAACTGAGTGAGCCATACATACACTATAGTATCTGGTTATCAGTGCTTTCAGAAAGTTAGTTCAATGCCAGCCATGAGCTCAAAAATGCAAGCAACTTAAGCTTACAACACAGGCTCTTCAAACTTTCCTAACTACTCTCCCATTTCTTGCACACAGTCATTCTAAACATCATAATGATGCCTACGGACATTTGACACTTGAGTATTGCTTGACGTGTAAAAGGACAGTTCAGAACTGTTAATGCATTGACAGTCCAAAGTTGTAAAGATTCAGTTCAGTATCTGCAGTATTCTGGAAAATGCAAGCAATCTCAGTTTGTGCTTTGTCTTCAGAATTTTGCCACAGTTGCACTATGTCTTCGACACATTTCTCCTCCAGTTCTTTAAGTTTACCCAGCAAAGTGGTGCCTCTTGCATCCTGCCGATCAACCAGTTGACGCAGAGTTTCATGACCATGGTACAGAGCATGGCGTCGGTCCACCTGACTCCGGAAACGTGGGATGTTTTTCACAGGGTCACGATCACCAAACTGAGGTGACACAGTGGATGTGCCAATAGAAGCTCCAGGCATGAAGACAAATGGCTTGAAGACAGAGACGAGGGGGTTGGGGGTGGCAGTGAACCAGTGACAGGACAAGGTTGAGGAAGCAGATTGGCTGGGAGGAGTCAGGACAGACACCTGGCTAGCTGTAGTAAGAATGTACCCATCTGGCATGCAAATTCCGCTGCCTTCATCACGCAGGATTTTGAACATATCACACATACAAAACTCTCCTGAAGACGACAATTCTTTCAATAATCTCAGCCCTTGGCGGTAGCGGTAGGACATTCGTGACACAAGACTTTGGCCACTTTCAGAAAACACTTGGGTAAAGTTGAAAGGACCCATCTCGTCTTTGTACAGCCCAAGTTTCTTGGCCTCCTCTGTTAAGTTTGTGGAACTGCGGTCTATTTTTGTGCCAATGGTTAGTTCATTGGAAATGTTGCGTACTCCCTCTGTGATGTGTTCTGCCACCCAGAATGGCCCTGCTGTCTCCAGCACCCAGGCTGAAGTAGGATCTGCAATGAGGAAACTATTGTGGTAGCTCATTGCCATTTGGCCTGCTTCTTCGCTGCATGGACCTCCCTGCCCTGGATTCTCCAGCAGCTGACCAATCACATCCACAGCCTGCGAGGCAGAAGAAGCCCGTTCCAGAGCTAATCGCACCATGTCCATGCCTAGAAGTTTCTCCTCCAGGTCTGAAGGACCACCGAGCTTTGTCCATACTGCCTCATTCCCTACACACACACCCTGGTCGTTCGCCCCCATCTCCGCCCCCCACATCCATGAGGGCTTGCTCAAGATGACAGCATGGGTGTGTTCAACCTGGTTCAGTGTGATGTAGGTGCACTGTACTTTGCTTCCAGGTGGGTGATCACAGCTGGTACATACACCACTTCTTGTACCTCCCCACTTGGCCGATCTGATTTCTTTCCAAAAATCACACGCCCATTTGCAGTGGCCGGTGGCAGGGCAACAAATGTATCGCATGAGTGAGGCACAAGGAACTCTTTTACCAAAGACATGATTAAACTGGATATTGTTCCAAAAGTGGAAATTTCAGTTTTGATTCTTCCTTGATGTCACAATAATTTACATTGTTCAGACTTACCACTTAAACTTTGTAGTTCTTGGTTGTCTTGCTTGATATCAATCTAGAAAAACAAACAAACAACAACATTGAAACATATCCTGACCTTACCAATTTTGTGAATAATGATAAATTGTATTGGTGCTTAAAAAATGTAAAACTGGATTTCAGGGGACACTTATTTCTGGTCTACTGTTGACACAGGTTTTCAAATAATATCATTGTCATTCTTATTAATCTTCACTGGAAATGACAATTGTGAACTACACTTCATAATCAATACAAAATAATAACTTTTCAAAATCACTTTTTGTTTCCAGCAACGTGTTTATTTGTGAATGCCAACATTTTACAGAAGTATAAATTGTCATGAATAAGTCCCGTGCAAACCTACAACATTTTATTTCGTTTTAATTTCATCTTGTTGTTGCTGTTATTGTTGTTGTTGTTGTTTGTTTGTTGTTTTATTATACATTTGAACAGAAATAAAGTAATTAGAAAGGCAAAGAAAGAATAAAAAAGAAAAAGAAATTAAACAGCAATAAGATTAAGAATTCAACAACCATTCCTGACAAATTAGTTAATGTTGTTCTGACATTAATAAAGTTAATAAAATTAAACCAAAAAAGGTCCAAGAAAATTTAAAAGTGTTAAAATGTCAAATGATGGAAATGAAGCAGTAACCGATGAAGTGAAAGCTAACATCTGGAATGAATTGTCAACTGCTCATGCAAGAGAAAATGAGATAGTCAAGCCGCACTATCAATCTTCTTTTTTATACACCCCTCCCCCCCTCCAAAAAAAAAAAAGACAGAAAATCCTTAATATTCAGAAGAATCAAGCTGCACTATTTTGAACGAATTTGTTTCAGTCTGGACAGCTTATCATCAGAAGTCCAGCAAAGAGAGTTACAGTACAGAAGTCACAAGAGAGTTACAGTAGTCTAGTTTGGACAGAATATAACATACACACAGCTTATATGGTATCACAGACAGAAACAGGCAATTTTTTTTCTTCTGTGTTTCTATAAAGAAATTTGCTCAGATAATTAATGTTAACTTCCCCTGACAGGGATTCATAAAAGGTGAAGGTAATATACAGTACACAGTCTGAAACAACCATGGTCTTTGAGGTTTAGATTTGATCTAGTATCAATGTATGTGAATGAGTTGTTTTCTTTGTTTTCAGTTTTTCATCAAGGAAGCTATGCTCTCAATATTGTTTCTACATTCTCTGACGGTGCTTGAGATTATTCTTTAATAAGACAGTAAAGTGGCTGTAAATATAGTGAAGAGAACAGGACCTAGAACAGAACATGTGGGACATTTAATGTCAGTAAAGATGGACCTTCCCAATGTTGCTGGTGACAATAGACCAAGTTTGGCAAGAAATGTATGACCTGACCTCTAAAGAACATTTTCAATGCAGCCAGATGTGGATGACAATCTACGATCATGACATGGTCAGTAGTATCAAATGCTGCTGAAAGATCTATTAATGACAGAAAGGGCACTTTATTATTGGAAGCCTGCAAAAGATAATTAGCAACTTTTAACTAAGCCGTTTCTGTACTATGGCTTAACAATAGGCTGACTGAAATGATTCAAGGAAATTATTTGGTTGATTTCTAGTGACTCGTCAACTATGAGAAGATGATACACTCACATACTGAAGACAAAAATTGCACACCAATACTTTTTTTAAAGATTACTGGGATCAAGACTGGACTTTCTGGGCAAGGGTTGACCAGGACATGTTTTTTACAAAAAAAAAAGGTCTGTGGCACACCGCCTGTGTTTTAAGAAATATTCACGATTTCAGTAACAGTTGGAGAAATTTCTTCAATACAATCAAAAAGAAGAGAGTTAAGGATGGAGTCAAGACTGCAGGATTTTTTAGGCATTCGGAGGATAATCTAACTTTTCACTTGATCTAGACTGGTTGAAATGATGTATATGGGATGCCAGTAAAAGGGGTAGACACTCAAGGATTACAACTGGAGCTGAAATTTCTTCTTATTCGTTCTATTTTTGACAAAATCAATGAATTTGTCAGGCAGGCAACTGGGTGGAATATTGTTTGGGAGGCAATGTAAGTTGTTACATCCATCATCTGGCTACTCAATTAAAAAAGTTCCTTGGAAAAATTTGAGTTGGTGATTTTCTTATCAATGTATTGACTTCTTGGTCTCATCCCCCCTCTGTAGCCTGTCTCCACTCGGAGGGAATCACATTGTAATATATATTTGTATATAATATGCTCTCTATAATTTTCCATTGCTTTTATTCTTTTTCCCCATTTATAGCCATGTGTAAGTGTGTGTGTGCGCGCGTGCGTAAGTGTATGTTCAGCGCTTAGATTTGATTTTTATCGAGATTTTGCGCTATATAAATATTGTAATTATTATTATTATTATATATATTATAAGTGGACATGAAGGAGCAGTTCTGTGAATTTCAGTTGCCATTCCAGCCAGAAAAAAAAAAAAAACTTGTGCACATTGTATGCTTCTTACTATACAAAAATGCCCTGAATGGGTCTTCTTCATCTGCCAGGCAACAGTAGTCCTCCACCCATGGGCCAAAAAGCTGATGAACATCTCCATATGCACCTCCTTTCCTCATCTCTATAAAAGACCAGCACAACAATATAAGCAAGAGGATTCTGACTCTACTTGAAGAAAGGTGCTCCCATGAAGCACTGTTACAGGTTTACACAAATGAGTCTGCCATGGATAAGAAATACCACCTGGTCCACACAGCAAACATCATTCACAATCTTACAGACCATGACAGCCAAATAGTTTGAAATCTTTACAGATGGCATGTCAGTCCCAGAAGCAACAATTGCAAGGAAACTGCCACATCTGAAGGAAGTACTGTAAAATATCACATGCATCAAGCAATACTCCAGTGGATCCCCTCACATTGTGGTATCCCAGGAAATGATACAGAAAAAATGGCAAAGCTGGGAGCTGAGTATGAACAGAAAGGCTGTATCATCAGCCCCATAGATATGAAAACTATCATCAAGTATCTGTTCAGAACACCTTAACTACATGACAGTTACTGTTAGCTGTCCTGGCAAGATTCCTCTGTCTGCAGTCCAGGCACAAGAGACTGAACCACCTCATGAACAAGTGCTTACAACTTGTGCTAAACCCCTAAAGCTCCTGTGAGAAGCCGAACAGATAGCAGGACATGTCCTTCAGGATTTAGAGAGGTAATCATCACTGAAGAAGGAGATATGACCAACAATCCTTAAATTGCAAGAGAAGCTGTTTGGGCATGTGGCTCTGGATGCACTACTCAATGCATGAGTCTATGCAGCCAACATTTCTTGATCTTACCACATCAAAATATCAGAAGACCAAATAATCCCAAGAAATCGCAGTTTCACAAAGCAGTCCTTCCAGACACCATCGTCAGTGTTTTCTAACCCATTCTCATGTATATTCATTTGATAATTTGATTTTCACTTGACAAGAGACTGAAGAGTTGTCCATGAACTGATGAAGTGATGAACATGAACCTATACCTTGCCTTGGGTGATTCTTGCCATCGGTGACCATGTTCGTCTTTCTGAGATAAGGCCTGATCCTCTTACTCTCTCTTCTAAATTGGTGCCTTTTCAGTCCTCAGCAAAGTACTTGGATGTCCATCTTGATGAGACACTGTCTTTGGACAAGCACATTTCTTCTGCCAGTCTCCTTTTTATCATCTCAGAAGAATCAGGTCAATTCGATCATATCTTTCTATAAGCGACACAGTACGAATTGTCATGTCCTTTGTACTGTCAAGACTGGACTATTGTAATGCAGTTCTTGCAAGTCTCCCATCCTTTCCTATTAAGCGCCTTCAGAGGGTACAAGATAGTGCAGCTGGGCTGGTATTCAGAAAGCGAAAGACCACCTCAGCAACCAGTCTATTGAAGCAGCTCCACTGGCTCCCTGTGGAAGCAAAAGTAGAATATAAACTAGCTACTCTGGCTTATCAGCATTTTGCCTCACTACCTCTCTTCTGTGCTTAAAAGATACAGGCCTGAATGCAGTCTCAGGTCAAGCAACCAGAAACTTCTGGCAAAATCAAAATCAAAATACAAAACCATAGGACACCAAGCCTTCCGTTGCCAGGCCCAACTTGTCTGGAACGATCTGCTTTTTTCTCTCCGCTGTTCATCATCTCTCTCTTCTTTCAAGACGGGCCTCAAAACTCATCTTTTTGATAAACACTACCAGTAATGAAACATGATTTTTGATCTTTCTGATTCAGTCATATATATACTAGTACTTGTTAGTCGTATGTACATTAGTACTTGCTTGCAACAGATGTGCTAGTGTGTGTGTTGGAGGGGGGAGGGACTAGGAGTGGGAGTTAGTATAATTGACCACTAGTGACTAGCAGGCATAGGGCTGATTGGGAAAAATGAACTAATTAATGTAAAGCGCAGTGACTGAGTGAGTCTTTACCTATGTGTAGGAGAACAGCACTACATAAAAGCGATTTATTATTATTATTATTGTTGTTGTTGTTGTTATTATTATTATTATTCACGATCAAGTGTTCTCACAGCTTCACCTTCAGCTATCTGTAGAACCAGAAGTGGTCGAGCAGTGAAACCACAGCTATCTCCACCCCAAACTTACATTTAATTATGCACATAGGTGATACATTTCTTAGTTGATCGTAGTGATCCCACTGCCGACCGGTTGATTGATTGATTTAGTTCGGTTTTTACGTCGACACCCACCTCAGGTGATATGGCCGACTGCGATAACCATCCCAGGAAAATGGAGAATGGTGCCATAATTCGTTTCAATCTTTGTAACGACAAGAGTAACGTCCCTTTCATTTACAAAACAACATCGGCGCCCAGCAATCGCTTTCCTACCAACTTCAGATTGTACTTTTGAGAGATCAATCGGATTCGGATAATTCCATATATACGTTCCACAAAATCTGTTATCTGTCAGACTTCTTGAGCCAACTCAAAACAGACAAGACTTGGGGGAAGGGGTGGAAAAAATGTTGAGACACTAACTAAGCAGACACCACCAGTAATAACAAAACACATTAAAATGGGCAGTGAAAACTGGTCCGTTTTTAATACTGCAGGTTAGAATTGATCACAAAATATTGGACCTTGTGCTTCTTCTTTTTATCTGACCGGTTGCACCATAGGGGCGTCGCGGAAAGAAAGAGCCTTCTGTCAGCGGCCAGCTCAAAGAGTAAATAAATATCCTCCTGCATACAATTCAACCAGACGGTCGCACCCAGCAACGTACCACCTTTCCAACTGCAGGACGCAATACAGACAAAAGTTTTTCTTCCCCATGACCATAACCAACTGGAACAGCCTTCCTGCTGAGGTTGCCCTCAGCCCAACCTGGAATTCTTCAAATCCCAAATCTGATCCCACACCCCTCCTCCGCCCCCCCCCCCCCAACACCCCCTGGCACAGCAAACTCTACTTCAGGAAACTTAAAACTACACGCAAACCCCCATTATAGTCTACAGAATCTTCACAATGATGAAGGCGGTAGCCAAGGGAAAGAAGAAGAAGACATCTGTCCTTGGGCCAGCTCGAAAGCCTCTCTTGATCTGATGCCGTGTGCATGTGACGTCAGAATTTCCTTGATGCCACTGATCCAGGTTTTTCCTGATCTGCCTCTGGCCTTGTATCAGTCTTTGGGTGAGAGATTGAATTCTGTTCAGGGGTCTAAACTATTTAACCCTTTGACTCCCGCACTCTGTCAACCAGCATCCTGCTCTGTCAACCATACTAGCAAAACAACTTAACCCTTTGACTCCCTCATCCTGCAGGAAGCTGGTGGATAGGGTGAGGTAGCCAAAGGGTTAAGTTTTTGCAGTTGGTGGATAGGGTGCGGGAGTCGAAGGGTTAATCTTTGCTACTCTGTGTGATGGAGGATCGGTGTCGTCCCCACCATTTCTCTGATTGTTATACACAGGAGTACGTCTCGTCTGGTCTTGTTCAGTTGACGGCTTCTCTGGGTGTTATGTACCGGAGTACGTCTCGTCTGCTCTTGTTCAGTTGACGGCTCTTCATAAGCAGCACATCTTGCAGGTCGTGATCTTGCTGTCGAGCGGTTTGGTCAGGGTCCAGGTTTTGACATTGGTAAGTGAATGTGGGGTTGAGGATAGTTTCGCTTTGGTTTCCATCATCCATGGGGATATTTGGGTGTTTTAGGAGTGGAGCGAGCTAGCAGCCGATATCATTGGCCTTTTGTACTCTCAGCATTCCATCTGCAGTGAGAGCCAAGTAGTTTTCCCATGGTATCCGTCTTGGACCCACTCGTCCATTGAAGTCCCCCACGGTGAGCTCTTCCCTATCTAGTATGCTTGGAGCTAATGGCTTCCGCCAGGTTCTCAATGAATTTTGCTTCTCTTCCTCTGAATAAAAATCATTGCATGGGGCATACACTTGAATGAAGGCAGCCGTTCCCCACCCCCACCCCGCATTTCATTCTGCTCTTGATTATTCTCTTTCAGTTTGTTTTTAACACTTTTTTTTTCTGTGTCTGGGTGCATAATGACTCCTACTCCGTGTACAGCCTTGTTCCACCCCGCTCCAGGTTAGTAGACAGTTTCCATGTATCTGTTTTTCCCCCATTTCCTTTCAGTCTTCAAAGTTCTCCAATTTTTCATGAAATCTGCAACCTCTCTGCTCCTGATCTGACCGCATATTTTCTATGTGCACATTCTTTCTCGTAGTCTTTTTTTCTTTGCCGGATGGTTTTCCATTTTGGTCCGTCTGTTTCTTTTTTCTTTGGTTTCTCGAGTTCACTGCTTTTTCACTGGAGTCGGTCAGCTTAATCTAGTGCACAAACAGAAGGTCGCTGAAAAAAAAAAAGTCAAGATAAGCTTGACTCCACCAAGCAGACACCACCAGAACTAGTGATGAGAATATTAAGATGGGCATCGAACTGGTCAGTTTTGAGTACTGCTGTCTGGAATTTGACTCGATATGTCAGATCTTGGGTCCACTGCTCTAATAAAAATGCCCGATTTAGTGCAAAAACACAAGGTCGCTGATTAAAAATAATTCAACGTTTAAACGAAACAAACAAAACAATGGCTAAAACATCTGCCCTGTTAGCATCAGTACGACTACGCACACCTGAAACACACTGAAAAAAATTGATAGTACATAAAAAAAAAGGTATATTATTAGTTCTACTGTTATTAAGCTTATTACTAGCACTACCGTAAGCATCTCAGTTGTTTTAACAACACAGAAAAGATAAACCTCTATCCACCATTTACAACTTACCTTCTGTCCATGCAACCCCATTCACTTCAAAAAAATTGAAAAGCCACTGTACAATTTACATTGTACATTGTCTCTTAAATGAAACATAATTATAACAACCATAATTATAATGTATGCCTTTAAGAAAAACTTCTGAACAAACGAAACTCCAGTAAAAATAGACCGTGTTTCTCGATTAAATCAACAAGGAAATTTAAATCAATAAAGCTTACGTCATAAACGACGTCATTTGGTATATGTCGGTGCCATGCTACGTTATACAGGTTTCTTTTCAGTCTCTCATTAGAAACGATATAATGTGGTACTGATGGGGTGAGGGAGAGGCTACAAACATATAAATCAGAAAACGACAGTATGTTCAATGTCCAGCTACAAAAACAGTCAGAAAACGACAGCATGTTCAAGTACCCAATACATAGAAATTTGCCAAATAGTCACTAACTGCGACAGCCCTAATAAGATGAGTCCATCTGGACAGTCATAGACATACTAAATGTAACATGTACATATTGCTGGACAGGTCAACGAACTACTATTTTCTATAATATGCGTGAGTGAAACCAAAGACCATAACCAGGACTGGCTGCAACCTATACAAAACCTTGACACTGCAGGTCACGAGAAAATGATTCATTCAATTACTCTCCGGTGTAAGAAAGAAGATACGACTGCAAGATGATCAATAATGTCACACAAACATCATATCATTTTCTAACCTGAAAGTCCACAGCAAAACCCAGTGAGCTATCTGATTTCAGGAGATAATGAAACAAAAGCGGTGGGATTGTACAAGTTATCAATAATCTTTCCATATACATCATCTAAAGAATTGAAAAAGAGCACAAGACGGCGGCTATTCTAACATTATTTCTAAAAATTGCACGGAATGTATATGATTGTAACCTTGAAAAATGTTTATGATTTTGAAATGTTATATGGTTAATTAAAACATTTTTGTCACCATAACATGTAACATGGTTTGCCACCCCCTTTACCCCTGATTACTTTAATTTTTTTCACTTTCTTTTACGTCATATTTTCATAAAAATATGACATTAGCAAAATGTGCTTATATAACGCGTTCTCATTCACTTCTATGTATTTCTGGTTTCTGTTTGCTTGAACGCTGGCAGTCAATTATTTTGTTTCAGATATATGAGCTTCCAATGAAAAGTCACAATGCAAGGTCTGCGCACGCACCAAAAACAAGGCTTCAATATTTAGGCCAGAATGCTTCAAAATGAAATCTAATTTTCTTGGAAATATGTTGGCTTATTGAAAACAGATTTGAGCTAAACGTGGCACACATGTAAGCAGTAGAGGACAAGTCTGTTACAGTTAGTTTCATTTCATTCCACATTTCATGTGAGTTGTGTGGCTTGGTGGACAAAACACTTGCCTTCGACGCGAAAATGTTGTGTTTGAATCACAGACGAGACAGTGATTTTTTTCTCTCTCTCTCTCTCACCCCCTCTACCACCCCTGCATCTCAAGCGGTGGTCTAGGTATGAGTATTTCCGAAGGGCCGATAAACCAAGATCCCACGTGCAACACACACTTACAGCACGTTATAGATCCCACTGATATAAAGTTGTCCCTGACAAAATTCTCATATATAGGCTAATAGATATACAGGGGCCTGCGCAAACAGAAAAACAAAACAAAACGTAAATGGGAGACACTACACTGCCGTGACGCACTCTCATCAAGCACAGCAACCCCGAATTCACGTGGAAAGCTGAAATCCATTGTGACAATAAACAAATGATAAATGAATAAATACAATGAATAATTACAATAAAATCAGTCAAAAGTCAAGTCACCACAACACAAGACCTTCTCACAAGTGTAATACATGTATAGAGACAAGGGGGGTGGGGGGTGGGGGGAGATGCGATGACGAGCTATCCCTGGGAAGAGCAGCCCGAATTTTACATAGTAAATCTATTGTGACTACCCAAAAAATGTAAAATGAAATAAATACAATAAGATGAGTTAAAAGTCAAGGTCATCACGACGCAAATCATGTCTTCAATAACCAGAAAGGATTCTTTGGTCATTATCAACGAATTTTGACGAAATTTCTTTAATGTGTCCAGTTTAGTGTATGGTCTCAATGTCATAAATGAAATGAAAGGGGGAAAATGTCAGCAAGGGAGATGGAGGGGAGGGGGGGGTGTTAAGGAGTCATGATCAGTTGGAGTTTCATGTTTTGTTTTTGTTTTTTGTTAGATAGATAGCTATTACTGTTGTTTTGTTTTGTTTTGTTTCGTAGATTTGTTTTAAACAATCATTCACTGTCTCCATCTCCAGCTCAACGAAATATCAGGGAGATTGTGATGTTGTTGTTAACTGCCTAAGTTTTGTGTATTTCTTTGTTGTTTTTTTTGTGTGTGGTTGACAACGGTCAGCTGGCCAAAGACTTGAAGGAAAAAAAAAAAGCCGCATCTAGCCGCTTTTGCGATCGTCTATAAACTCCCTGTTTTTCTTTCGATCTAATGGTTTGGCTGGACCTGGCTGGTGCGCGCTGTGGGCTATGTCCCAGGGCTTGTCATCTCCCCATCTTGCCATTCGGTTTATATACAAAGTAACTGATCATCAGGTCCGAATAGGTCATGCAGTGCACGGACAGCCCCCTTCGCTTGGAGAAGTGGCTACCATCTGGTGTCTGGAGCTGGGAGATGATTGTCCAATCAGTGGTGAGGCAGCGTTGTTCTGGGTTCCGTCCAGCACCCTCAGGTGTTTCTTGTCTATTTTGTGTTCGCTTATTTCTCTCTTGCCTTTTGTGCACGCTCGTAAAGGTCAGCTGGCCGAAAATGTGTTTGGTGAATTCAATACACTTTCTCATTCGTGTGTGTGTGTGTGTGTTGTGTGTGTGTGCGTGCGTGCGTGCGTGCGTGCGTGCGTGCGTGCGTGCGTGCGTGCGAGCGAGCGTGCGTGCGAGCGAGCGAGCGTGCGTGCGTGCGTGCGTGCGTGCGTGCGTGCGTGTGTAAATCCAAAAGTCTTTGGAACTTATATAAGGTTCAACCGATAATTTCTGCCCATAAGCAGGTGATCAGACTTAAAAGCTCACATGATATACGTGTTGTGTGTGTGCTGTGTGTGAGTGTACTAGTGTGTGTGTGTAGGTGATCAGACTTAAAAGCTCAAAAGATGTATATGCTGGGTGTGTGCTGTGTGTGAGTGTACTAGTGTGTTTGTGTAGGTGATCAAACTTAAAAGCTCAAAAGATGTATGTGCTGTGTGTGTGCTGTGTGTGAGTGTACTAGTGTGTGTGTGTGTGTGCGTGTATGTGTGTGTGTGTGTGCGTGTGTGTGTGCGTGTGCGTGTGTACTTGTGCGTGCATGTGTGTGTTGGTGTGTGTGCGTGCGTACGTGCATGAATGCGTGAATGTGTGTGTTTGAGTGTGTGTTTGTAAAATTATTTACTGATCGTTAGGTTTAAATTACCGATTGTATTATTTTCCAAAGAAGTAGCCTTACCTAAATCCACAAGTTAACGAGCGTACTAAAGAAACAGGTAATGAACTTTATAAGAAATGTCGCTGAATATATTAAGAAACAGTTGATGAACTGTATCAAAAGAGTCGTTGAACATAGGTAAAAAAAAAAAGCAGTTGATGATTTTTTTCTTCAGAATATAGTAAGAAACAGTTGATGAACTGCACAAAAAGAGTCATTAAACATAGGTAAAAACCAGTTGATGATTTTTTCAGAAAAGTCCACGAACATAAGAATGAGAAACCAAAAGAATCATTGAACATAGGTAAAAAACAGTTGATGATTTTTTTCGGAAAAGTCCACGAACATAAGAATGAGAAACCAAAAGAGTCATTGAACATAGGTAAAAAACAGTTGATGATTTTTTTTCGGAAAAGTCCATGAACATAAGAATGAGAAACAGTTGATAAACCGTTAAGATGATCACTGAACATAAGTAGGAAACAGTTGATTAACTCTATCAGAAAAGTCCATCACTATAAGCAAGAAACAGCTGACAATTTGCATCCAAACGTTATTGAACATAAGCAAGAAACAGTTGACGAATTGTATCAAAAATGTAGATGAACAGTTTATAGATTGTGTCAGAAAAGTCGATTAACAGGAGCTAGAAACAGCTGATGGATGTATCGAAATAGTTGTTGAACATTAAACAAGAAACAGTTGATGTATTGTTTCAAAGAAGTCGTTGGACATGAGTAAGAAACGAGCGATGGATATACCAACCATGTCGATGGATGTTAAATAAGAAACAATTGAAACATCCTATCAAAACAGTTGTCGAACATAAGTATGGAACAGCTGATAAATAACTTTTACAGAAAACCTGTTAAAAGGAGTTGTTGTCATGAAGTTGCGAGTTTCAAGAGAGATTCGTCACATTTGGACAATTCCATATGCACTCCGCCGATTTTGCCGTCCGATCAGACTGGTCAAGTTGGGCTTGCAGAAAACTTCATCGAATGGCAAAGTCTTGGAGGGGCAGGGCATAGAACCAAGGAGACACTAAGCTGATACTATCAGAAGAACTGGAGAATTAAGATGGACAGCGACAGTGCCGGTTTTTATGTTGTGGACCGGGGTTGAATTCAAATAATCGGGTTTTGAGTCTATGGCTCTCCTACAGACCGCTAATAAAAATGTGGTCCTTCTGAGAGTTGAACCTACAGTCCTTGCATTGTCATTATGAAGCTTTAACCAACTAACGAAAGGAGACAACCAACCAACCAAACAAGCAAGCAAGCAAGCAAGCACACAAGCAAGCAAGCAAGCAACAAACAAACAAACAAACAAACAAACTAACTAACTAACGAGCAAACAAACAAATGTAAACGAACGAACGAACACGCACACACACACAAGAAAGAAAGAAAGAAAGGAAAAGAAAAAAATGGGGGGGGGGGGGGGAGGTAAGGGGCGAAGCCAGTGGGCCGTCACAGGGTTAAACCCACAAAACCAACATTATTTGTATGATGGTGCTTTCACAATCGAACATATGGCCCACATCAAAAATAAGGCTTTATTGATGAATAGAAACCATCTAGCTGCATAAAATGAAATGTTTGACAAAGGCAAATCTGTTTAAAAGAATGTTGTTGTTTGTTTTGTTTCTTTGTTTTGTTTTACGTGTTCTCCGATTAAGAGTTTGTTTTTAACAGAACATAACAGTTCAGCCACGCTCAGCTGGAATTGACTGTTTTGCAGTGCCGTGTATTCTCCCATAGCTGAGGGTCCTTTCGGCAACCCCCCCCCCCCCCGATCTCCCAGGTCAGTGTGACAGGTGTGCAGACCTGTTACTGCATAAATCCCGTCTGTAACCGTACGAAGAATGCCAGAAATGCATGTTGCAGACCCTGTAAATCAAGTCAGTGTCTGGTGTCTTACGTGGCCGCTGCTCAATTTCACGTCTGAAAAGACGCTCCTGTTCTACGCTTCCCGGCTGTCTACTTAATTGCTGCCGATTTTTGTGTTGTTATCCTTTGTTGTCTTTTGTATACTCTTGACATAGGTCAGTTGCCAGAAATTTGCGCCTTCATGTTTTGTTAGTTTAAAGACACGTTCTAATTTTGTTTTTCCTAAGGCCACTTCCTCTCTTTCATTAAAAAAAAAATTAAACAAAATTTTACAAAATAAATTTGAGCCTGCCTTGTTTCCTTATTTCAGATATGCGTTCTGGTTCCATTTGTTGTTGTTGTCTTTTTCTGATTTGTATTGGTATTTGTACTGGGAGATCGGGGGGAAAACGTTTTCTTGTTTGGGCGAGAATTTGAAAAGACAGCCACGTACTCCCTATGTATTTTGATTGGTCCATGTTTTCGATATGTTATTGGTTATATTTTGGGAAACATGGGGGAGCGCTGGAAAAAATCACGTGACATAGCGATATTTTTAGAACAATTTGCTTGCAGCATCGAATTTCTACCATCGGCAGGATGATACAAGAAGCGATGATAATTCGTTCAGCTCAGGATAACTGTTAAAACTTTCATTCCTGACACATCTATTTCATGTAATGCACAATTCTTGTTCAGTCTCACTGGCAGTTTCATCCCGATGTCAAACGGTCTCTGTCATCAATGCGTATTGGTCACATGATCATTCTGAACGTAAAGAATTTGAAACATCCGCACTGAATGAGTACTTTCATTATATCCCATAAAAAGCCTTCACTATCTTCCATATGAATCTGTATATAGTTTATGATTCATTTCTTTAGTATATTGGCTCAAGCCGTTCTGTTGTTTTTATTACTAAAAGCAAATGTTTACGCGCGTAGTAATACCGTCTTTATGACCTCTTGTGAGTTTACATGGTGGATTCCATGCTGACGAACCAAGCGACCAAATTTTTACGACAGCTGACTGTAGTGTACTGCACTTGCAATTGTTCCAGACAGCTTATATTTAAAGAGCATATCATTTACCACAATTTCTTTGTTCTGTGTTGGTTGCTGTCATACTCCTGCAGTTTTGAATTTTAGATGGAGTGTCCACACTTAGAAGACTGCGCAAGAATACTAGAACCCAACTTGCAAACAGAAAATAATCCTAAGGATTTTGTCTGCTCTGGTAGGTATTTGCGCCGGTAAAGAATGTTTTGTTCTGTGTTCGTAATGCAAAAACTGTTCCTTTACGCTGTCTATATGTTGGATATTAGCATATGTCTTTTAACACCCTGTGTAATTTACTCGTAAACTGCCATGCGTCATGACAGTTGAAAGCTTCTTTGTCGACAGCGCGAAGCATTGTTTCGCTCGGTTTCTGGTCCAGACGCGTAAGACGTGCTTCGTTTTTATCAATTAACACGGGAAAAACGAGAAGACAGTTTGCATACGTATTCTTGTAATGTTCGTTCAAATCGAGGAAACCAGCTGCCAAAAGTGCTATTCCAATCCCTGTTTCTTTTGTCTGACGCAAATCCGTATGACCGAAGAAACCAGAAATAGAATAGCCATAGGCCTGTGTGTAGAATTAAAGTGAAACTGTCATGATCGACATCGTACAAAAACGGAAATAACTTTCGATCGTGGAACCCTTGACTTGTTAATACTATTTAAGAAAGAAAGTGACTGCCAAAGACCCGACTGTATTAGTCTATTACCGGCTAATGGAGCCGCCAGAATGTAAGAAAATATATAGGGCCTATATATGCTACACAAATACAAGCCTAGTAAATCATTTAGGCTAAATGTTCTTAGCATACCAAATTTTGAAGTCAGGAAGGGCCTAGCCTAACTAATGGAACATGTTAAGTGTAAAAGCAGACTTTTAAAAGACCAAAAGAAATCCTTTGAAATCGGTGGTTGGGGAGATATATTCAATATTGGAATGAGTGATTGATCACCCTACTGATGGGGCACGAAACAAAAGGTGCCCACTCATCTTTTTTGCTTTATCTTCCCCAGCTGTTGAAATGGGGTCAAACTGAGTTATGCCCAACTTGATAAAACTGGAGACCATATTAAAATTTAAATACTCAAGTTTGTTTTAATGCCATTGGCAATGTATCCAATATAATTAATAGTTATTGCAAAAGGAAGAGGATATAATACTACTGTTACTATTGTGTCTCCAGGACCTTCCCAGTGCGTATGGCTTTTGCACAGGTTTATGTTATGCCATGATGATTTTGGATCTGTTTCATCTCATGGCATCTGTGATGTCGGTACATAGATAATGAAATTATTCCGAGCATGGGGATGTCATCCAGTGAAACTGACAATGATGCTTCTGTGTAGCGTGTTTTCGGTTCTTTTACAGTTTCATTCTAATATGCACCACATAATACCGTTTGGCTGAAGGTACAAAAATTAACAATGGAAAAGTAGATAAACTCCATTGTTCTAATGATGAGGTGTTAAATACTCAAGTTTTGTGCTCTTATTTTGTCATCACATGTACTAGTCAGGAGAAAGACAAACCCTATACTGTTGAAATTCCCATAGTGCTCTTGTCGAGAGCAAGCGCACAACCACTGGAAACAGACATGCTGTCACTAACTTTACTAGTAAATAATAAATTACCTTTCAAGGAGTGGGATCACAAATAAATAATACTCTTTCTGCTTGTGGAAATCCATTGGTATTTTGTTTACCTGTATTTTTTTCACTGCTACACCAAGACTGAAGGCCCAATCAGTTCATTTTCCCTTGAATTCTAGAAAAACGCAAAGCTCAAACGTATGTAACTCCAGATGAACAAGTGTAAATCTTGAGGGAAATAAACACTCTTTTCATTTCTCCCTCCCCCATACCAGCATAGCACTGCTCCCATAACTGTGTGACTGGGCGGTCAAAAAGAAAATGTCATACACAGTCCTTTTACTTTGTGGACATGTGTATCGCATCATTAGCATGTTTCTTATTTTTGTATGGTTTTCACTAAGTTCCACATTTACCTGTCAAGTGTCAGGGTGGGGAAGTGGTTAGTGCAGTGAACTAGTGACTTTGAAGTATTGGGTTCTGACCTCCATCAAAAAAGTAAGTGTGGGATTTTTCAGACATGCCTGCTTCCCACCCAGAGTTGAGTGTGTGCTATGGGTTCATGGTGATCACAGAGTGAAGTCTCATCCACTTTACAAATGTGTCATTTAGGATGTTGCTCGGATTTCCTAATCATCGCCAAAGGTGTCTCTATCTGTCTGGCCTAGCTGATGCTACTTGCTAGGATATATAAATTTGATATTTGTATTATAAAAGTAAACACAAGAGTACAGCTCTTCCCCCATGGGGTTGCTAAGGGCTCTTTCAGGATAAACAGTATCTCCACCTTCTGGAAATTTTGTGCAAGATATTTCCTCTTTTCTTTCACTGTCTTTGTTTTAGCTTTGCTTCTTTTGCTTTCTGTTGTGTCTTCCTATCATTTCTGCCTTGCTGGTTCGTTCACCTTTATGTGCTCTAGACACTTAGAAAATCCTTACAAACTTTCTATTGGGATTGATAATTTGGATAACGTGTTAACTGCATTTTTGGATGAAAGGAAATGTGATGTACAGGTGCAATGTTGTTAGATAATATTGGCCGCTTTTTATGATGTTTTAGTGTTCTTCAGTTGATTTAAAAAAAAACTATCCTGGTGATATGTTGGGTGGAATGGCCAACAACAGGGGAATATCCTTAGACTTAGAGTGTACACAAATGCATAGATATATGTGTACATAATAGTCTTTACCAGGTGTTTTGTTTTCAAGGTCAGCAGGATTTTGTGTCCGTTTTGAGACGGTTATAGCCATGATGTGACTTTGCTGTTGGTTGGGGGTTTAAATAATAGTAATGATAATAAATAACAAGTTAACACGACACACCTGAGGGTGCTGAATGGGACCCAGAGCAATACTGCCTTACCACTGACTGGACAATCGTCTTCCAGCTCCGGACACCACGTGGCAGTCATTTTGTCAAGCAAATGTGGCTGTCCATGTGCTGCATGACCTATTCAGACCAGGTCATTAATTACATTGTTTACAAACAAATGGCAAGATGGGGAGATGACAAACTCCACAACAGCGCGCTCCTGCCAGGTCCAACCATGCTACTAGACAGAGAAAGAAATGGAATGTTAATGTGATGCAAAAGCAGCCAGATGTCATACTTCTGTTTTGCCTCTCAGCCAGGTCTGACATGCCCTCATCCCAAGTTTGCTGTCTTTTTGAGTTTCTGTTGGGACTTTCCTTGCAGTCTCTAGACCTGATTCCCTGAAGTCAACAGCCAAGCTGGAAGCCAAAGTTAACAAGAAACACCTAAGGATGCTGGATGGGACCTAAAGCAACAATGCCACATCACTGACCAGACAGTCACTACCCAGCTCCAGACACCACATGGTAGCCATTTCGCCAGGCGAAGGGGGCTGTTCATACGCTCTTTGACCCATTCCGACCTGGTCATCAGTTACCTTGTTTACAAACTGGATGGCAAGATGGGGAGATGACAAACCCCAGGACATATCCTCGCAGCGCACACAAACCAGGTCCAGCCATGCTTCCAGACCAAAAGAAAACATGGGGTATTCATACAGTATGATAACTGTCAAACAGTCTCAATTCCTACTCATTTTCATTGCACTATGGAAAATTTAAATTGTCTCAGTTCTGTGGTCCTTTATGTCTTGGTGTCATTGAGACCTCGGTTTCAGTTTCAGTGCGTTTGGAGATATTGGAGAGCTGAAATGAGCAGCGTGGGGATAGTGACACAGACGAGCTTTAAAAAAAGTCAACGATAATTAAAAACAAAAACCTACATGTATAAGGTATCTAAGTAAGAATGTTGAACTGAGGAACATCCTGAGCCATGACACAAAACACAAAACACAAACAACCATCCAAACAAAAACTAACAATCACAACAACAAACACAGTTGAGCTGTTTTATTCCAATCTGCCAAATTCATCCATATTATGATCAGTTTGGGTAGACTGGGGTGGAGTTGAAAATGCCCTCATTGATCAGTAGTAGTAAGTTGAAAATAACTGCATTGATCAGTAATACTAACTACTATTAATTATATTTTGATAAAGAAGATTTTACAAGTTGAAAATATCCACATTGATCAATATATTAACTACTGTTATATTTTGATAAAGAAGATTATAGGAGTGTGACTTCTTTAAAGGCAGTTAATTCCAGTAATCACATTTTCTTTTGTTGTATTTCATTAACCCTTTTGGTAGCTTGAGTCATCCATATGGGTTCACGATTGTAACTGACTTGATCGTCATGCTGTTAGTCAGCTGTAGGCAACTTTAATTAATGTGAATGATGGAACTGTTCACATTGCTTTTTTCTATATGATGTTTGTGCAAGGTTGATTATGAGGTTTGAGCAAGGTTGATGGCGAGGTTCCAAAGGCAACTAATCAACTTGAGTGATGAAACTGTTCACATTACCTTTTCTATATGAGTTTTGAGCAAGGTTTATAATGTCTTTCAAAAACACGACAAAGTGTAGCTAGCTTAGTAGCTACCTTGAGACTGTCCATTGCTCTTGCATAAGCTGCATGCAGAAAGCTACACATTGTCTGAGGCTAATGCATGGTGAGTACAGTCGGGCTGAAATAACAGTGAATGGTAAAGGGTTAAGTGAAATGTCCCCAGTATTGTGTCCCAGCACATTACAGGACTTTGTAATCAGAAATAAAAGTTAATTTGTTGAAATGACATGCACATGTAGCAGCAGGCTAAATGGTACACACACTGTGCTTTGGTTTATGTGCAGGTCTTAACAGTGTGTGATGTCTTTTGCAGTTTGTAACACGGAGAAAAGTCCTTGGATTTGTTTACAGTGTGGAGTTATTAACTGTGGAAGGTATGTTTGCTTGTTTACCGTTCTTTTGTCAAAGTAGTATTCAGTGTCTTATGTTATATTTACCTCATGATGGAAAATTGAATTGTGATGCTCTGTTGGAGACCATTATGGCTACATGCTGATTGATTGCCTGTGTCAGGTGGATTGGCAGGACACTTGGCCAACTACAACTCCTTTTTTTTGAGTTTGACCACCAAGCTCCATCAGTACATGGCATCTGCCAGGAAGTGGAAAAAATGGCCTCATTTATGATCAGATGTGGCCTGACCATGTAGACCATGAATGAAAGATGACATGCTCTGATGCTGGTGCAGTTACATTGTTTCCCAATGGTTATTTTCATATGCATGTATAATATAAGCCCCTGTGTTTGTTTATATTGCTGTATATTAATCCAGATTGTTTTGTCTTTGGGTTTGTTCAGATGCATGTGATGAGATGAATTAAGTATCTTCTGATCTTGATATAGACACTAACCTTGTTCTATTTTGACAAATTTTTTATGGCAAGTCCTTCATTGCACATCCAGGAAAATGACATGGATTGATTTGATAAAGGTTTTGTATGTCTCATATGGTTAAGGTTTTAGAAAAGGAAAACTCCAAAAAAGCATTATGAAATTGTAGCTACTGAAAGTACCTTTAGTAAGTTAAGAATGACCAATTCTCTGAGTACAATGTTGTAAATGCATAGCGTTTTTGTGTGGATCAATACTTTTTTTGTGTGGATATTGTAATGTTATGTGTTTTGTAAGGCATTCACCTACAGAGAAGTGATGTACCACTTTTGAGGTGGAGCGGTTTGAAAAAGAATTTTACTGCAGCATCCAGGTAATACATGACACATGACTGTCTGGCCCAGACTTTGGTTAGGCCAGTCTTAGCATGGAGGAGAAAAATCAGTTGAACTGTTGGAACCCACATTTTATATTTTATGGCCAGTGATGAGTACTGCAATAGCTGTTTCCAGTGTAATTTACCCCACCCCTTCTCTCTCTCTCTCTCTGTCATATGTAATTTGCAGAGATCTGTTGAATCAAGCAGTCACCGCCTTCCAATGTTTTATTGTTACATAATCTGCACTGCAAGGGAAATTTAAATAATCTGGAAACAGCTTTTGTAGCAGTCATTGCTGGCTAGTAGGAAAAAAAAACCCTGGGGAGAGCCTAACAGCAGATGATCTCAGCGGATAAACCCCCACCAAGCAAATATTTCAGCCCTTTAACTCCTGACATTCTTAAGGGGGCTGGGCTTCATCCAGGTCATGATTCCTGGATGCCCTTCTGCTGTCGCCATTTTTTTTTTCAATGACAACAGCATAAGGGCATCCAGGAGTCCTGACCTGGATGCGGCCCGGCCCCTTATAGTATCAGGAGTTAAGTGCCGAGACACTTGATGGGGGTTCCTCTTTTGAGGATCTTCTGCTGTGGGGCTCTTCCTAGAGTTTTTTACCACTGGCCATTGATGATACTACAATAGCTGTTTCCAGTGTAATTTAAATTCCCCTTGCAGTGCAGATAATTTTCTGTAAAACACTGGAAGATGGTGACTGCTTGATTCTGTTAGGTCTCTGTGTAATTACATCTGTGAGAGAGAGAGGGAACCCCCCTCCCCTAAATCACCTGTCATCAAAATGGGGGATAAGCAGTGTATTTTGCCATCAGATCTGCATTTTACCTCGTAGAGCGGAAATTTTCAGTCACTGAAATATCAGATTAATTCATTAGTGTGCACAACAGTATACTGTACTGTAATTTGTTGCTTTTTACCAGGTATGTCGACGCTCATGCGAAAAAACACTTTGAAGAGACAGAAAATCACCATGTCTGTATGGATTGCCACAACTACATGGCCTTCTGGTGAGAATCATGTGCACAGTTTGTGTGTTGTTGCTTTGCTGTTAACTTTGGAACTTTTCAATGCTGTTCACTTCCTTGCATTACCCTTACACAACTTTTTTGTTTTTACTCCAGACATGGAAGAGGCAGAAAAACAAACAAACAAAAAAACCGCCCAAAACTAAAGTTGCAACTAAAGCAGAAGATAAAGACCTCATAAATTTTTGCCTGTGTTCATAGTGCTGTGTTGATTCATGAAAATCAGGGTGTTAAGAGGTGATGCTGTGGAGTTCTAGTTTAATTTAGATTTTATGACATTCCTCCATGTCAATTTCAGGGGCTTTTTCAGATTAAATAGTATCCCCACCTCAAGGACATTTTGTGCCGGAAATTTCTTTTCTGTCACTATCTTTCTGCCTTGCTCCTTGCTTTCTGTCATCTCTTCCTTTCTCATTTTCTGCCTCACTGGATCATTTACATTTATGTTTTCCTTCGAGCCTTAATTATTTTTTGTCTGTTAGGATTGATAATTAGGTGCATGTATTGCGCTTTTAGCTCTTACAAGGAAATTTATATGAACTGCTTAGTGACGTTTTTGGGGACAAAGGCCTGTTTTTATGTAGGCCTCTGTTTTTATGATACTGTCATGTTTATGCATAATTTGTATTCAGGCACATTTTTATAAATCCTGTGGTGATAAATTCTAGGGAATGGCCAGCACCATGGGCATATCTCTTATATCATTTGTATGAATGCAGTGATATATGTACTTCATTTTCTTTTCCAGGATTTTGTTTTTCCAAGGTGATTGATGTTCGTTCATTCTTTGATTTAACGTCTTTTCACTATAAGTGATATTAGACGGAAATTGATGTGTTTAGATGTGTGTGTTTTGTTTAACCAGTTCAGTGCCTATAAGCCGTCAGCTGACGTTGCACAAAAGGTGTTGCTATATTGCCTAAGAGCCGTCAGTTGACGTCGCAGGAGTTTTCCGATTTTTCGTTCACAACTGTGTGAGCCAGTCAGCACACAGGAACGCTGCACAGTGAGCTATATGTGTCTACAATATAAAAATAGGATGTAAATTAGGATACGTCATAGGGAAGACACCTTTATTGTCGCTAATGATTTGGTAACTGGATCACGTGAAGTGGAGCACAATGGCGACGCAACCTTCGACAAACCGAATGGTGGCTCACGTCAGCGGACTTCCACGACTCTAGAGGCCGTTCAAATGATTTTACAGCATGATGACGATTGAGAGAATTTGTTATCTGATGATTCGCTTCAACATGAGGGTGGAGAAAGTAACAATGACCACGCCGACATTCAACGCTTGCTGGCTGAATCGATGCAAGCAGACGATAACAAGTACGAGTCAGACGCGACTGCCGTGGTCAGTGCGAGTGGCGAGCGCGCAGGCCGTGACACTTCGGACTTTGGACCCAACAGCAGTGAACGTGATGGTACATGGTGAGAGGGGAAGATGAGAAGGGGGAGAGGGACAGGAGAGGTGCAGAGGAGCTGTGCCCCAGTTAGACGGCATGGCAGGGGGTGTGGCGATCAGCGAAGTGTTTCGCTCACTGAAAATCTGTTGGCCTCCAAATGGACAACAGTCAGACATTCCTCAATTTTTATGAAATCCAGGATTGAAAGTGGGAACTGGGGACGTGTGCTATGCTTTTTCAAGCTGTTTCTGACTGATGATCATGAGCTGATTGACTTATTTGAATAAGGATTCTGATTCTGGGCTTATTTTCTCTTGTTTTGATTGCAGAACCTGAAGAACAGAGAGAACCAATTCATGAGTGTCATGTAGTTTGACTGTTCAGTGGCTGAGTACACTGACTGTCATGTAGTTTGACTGTTCAGTGTCTAGTACAATCACTTTTATGTTTACCAAAACCAGGTCTATCATTGATGGGATGGTTATTTACTTATTTGTCTGCATGGGTTTAGTATCGTTTCATGAACATTTTATGATGTCATATGTTTTGTTTTCATTTATGTATGTAAACTGACAACAAAGAAGTCATTTTCAGCTGTTTTTTTTGTTTGTGAGTGTGTTGGGTATCAATCTGTAGAGATGGAAACTTACTTTTTAGACAACACAAAAAAATTATTTCCACTTTGGAATGCCTGGACAGGTCTTTGCAATCAAGCTAAGAGAAAAATAAGCCCAGATTCAGAATCCTCGTTCATTTTCCTTCAAAAAACACTTATGTTTCTTTGTTGTATCTCTTATAGTTTTTGCACTAGAATTTTTTGTTAATTATTACCCTCGAATCCTCAAAATTCCCCGGCAATGGGGAAGCACATGTTTACATTTTTCTCTGGCACTGAAAGGGTTAAGATAGTCCTGATGTGGCTTTGTGCATTTGGCTTGGCTTTGAATTCTAATAAAATGCGTGACATGGACAGCCACTTTGATTGCTTTACATGATTGTACTCCACAGGTTTTGTTTGTACTCTACATGTTTATTAATACAATACCTTACATACCTGTGGTTATTATTGTTATAAATTGTTCTGGTTATCACTATTCTCCAAACTCATTTGAATTCCATGCATTTTACATATAATCACATTTTTTAGTAGAGCATGGAGAACTGAAACAGTTAGGTGAGCTGACCACATTCCACTATGTTGTTATACTCAGTCTGTATCTTGTTTGGGTGTGCATGCTGGGTATTTAAATGTGTCCATAAGCCAGCCATTGACATGATTTACAGGATCTTTAATTAGATAATTTGACATTCTGCATGTGTATACACATGAAAGATGTTTAGGCGTTGGCAGATCTGCACAAACATTGGCTTGAGGCGGAGGTGTCATGACAGATTGAACCCAGGAGCTTTCTGATTGGAAGTTTAACAATAACATTCACCCACTTGACTACCTCGTCTGTTGTTTGGGGTCAGAAATTTGAACAACACTGTCAAAGGTCATCCATGAAGTTGATGACTGGACTGGATAGTCCCAGTCTGCCAAACTCGAGCCCATAGCTCTTTAAGAGTTAGTCAGGTACAAGAGTTGGCATTAATTTAAAGTGACAGGGGTTCAAACCCAAACCATTCCTGGTTTAGTATTGCTAGCTGCTTGGCTACTGGTACAGTCTTTTCAGTTTTATTCATTTCAGACGATGATGGGTCACAGTGGTCCCTTTTTCATAGTCCTGTTACTTCATTTCATTAATCTTCACATTATGAGGTAACCATTGATGATTTCTGTTGTTCCTTTTATATGTACATATATAGACAGCATGATACAGAGAGAAAGAGAAATGGTTTTGCTCATGTTTCCAATTTATGATTTTTATTTCAACAGCTACACATGTGATGAGTTCGTTATCAACGATACTGAAACAGGCCATTTGGAGAAGTTGCGGAAGTCTCTTGAATCTTTTTCAAGATTGGCACAAAAATCACAGAGGCTGGTTGAGGACCATCTGATAGCAAATTGCAAGTAAGCAGTGGTTGTGTAAGGCTACACTAATATGAAGCGCGGATGTTCGCTAATGTTTGCTGTCACCTAGAATGAAAATTTTATGTGTAGCACATCACTTTTCATTCTTGTTTGCAGCACGAAAGCCGTTTGTATCTAATATGGCATGATCTGACTGACTTTGGGGTTGCAAGTAGGAAAAAAGTGTGATTAGTTTTTTTGTTGTTTTTTTTTTGCTATGGTGACAGGAAATGTTGGTGTGTCCAAGCTTAATGTGAGCCATGCCTGTATGTGTGTATAATTTATACATACATGTTTACATATTTTGAATTAGAGCTGGTATCTATAGATTATGCTTTTATGTATGTATGGTCACTGGTACAAAATGCTGCACTCACTATTTCCCAACTTTATGTATGTATTGTATGTCTCCAAAATAGCTTAAATTTAGCATTATGTGAGGAGAAATAATCACCTTTCACCTGGATGCATTTTCCCCCAAAACTTACTAATAACAGTGCCAAAAATCTATAGTTTTTTTTCTGTCGTTTGTTTACACCACTGTTGACTTCATTTCTGTGACACTTGAAAAGAGTGTGTGCAGACGATTAGGTGATACACTGTAATGAGTAAAAGAAACTTCAATGTGTGGGACATGAACAGCATTAAATTGAATGTGTAAAGCCCTTGTCCTTCTACTTTGGCAAGCAGAGGGTACATTGTAGAAAAATGCCAAGCAAAATCTGTTTAGAGTACGTAACCATTTGTCATGAACTTTCCTTGCGCATAAGAATCATTGATTTAGTACTGACTTGGGTAAAACTTATGATGTCATATTACTCATAATAACTGATTCTCTCCAAAATTAATGCAAGTTCATTTGCCTTATTCAAAAGAGCAATGTGTGGATTACAGTCTGCACAGTCTGCCAAAGAACTCTGCTTTCGATTTCTGTTATGAATGCTGCATTATATACAGCTTTTTTTTAATGTGAACTGACATTTCAGCTTTCGAGCACTGACTTCTTTTACTGAAGTCATTTTATTGATCCTGCTTTCTCCCTCTTGCACTGTGAAGTGACAGTCACTAAGTAGAGTAGCATGAAGAAAAAAAAAGCAGATAAACTTTGTTGTGAATCATTTTTCCGTGTTACATACAACAAAATCTGGCCAGGGTCGCTTGGTTTTTTTTTTTCTGTATCGATATGTCCATTGCTGTCCTTACAGTTGTAATAATCGATAATTTAGCACCTGTTTAGCCTTACTTTTTGAACTTGTTGGCTTAATTCTTCAGTTTAGTGTATGTTTTCCTTTCCTTTTATGGGGTCTGATTGTCATGGTGGTGATGTACTCCTGTGACTTCTTATCGTTTATTACAGACAGAAAAATGTACAGTCGTCATTTTTACATACATAAAGTTTACAAAAACACTGATGAAAGATACTTGGTCCATGCATGAGTTGGCCATACTATTGATGTGTCAGTGCATAAATTCACAGCATCGATTAGGATTATGAACTAAGTTCTATCAACCCACTTTGGATGTGTTTGAAAGAAGGAAAAAAGAAAGAGAGAAAGAGAGAGAGGGGGGGTCTAGATTTTAGGGTGACAACATGTTTACGCACACATACGCACACATATATGTGCTCTTTGACACACACATATGGACAGTCGAGTCTGGATGCCTCTCGCTGAGCCCAACAGATACGCTAGACAAAGTATGATTAAAACACCTGGCTTGCTAGATAAAGTAAGAATTACAGAGTTATTGTTATTGTTATTTTTTTTCAAGTTGATGAAATCAAGTAACGAAAAGTGTGGCAGCACATTTTAAGTGCTAAAGGGCTGGTGTTTTGAAAAGGATATTATTACAGTTATTTTTAATCATTAATGCTGCTGTAAAAGCAGATAACTCTGACAGTGCTAAACAGTAGAATGGTAGAAAAAAACACATATCTTTCATTGCTCTTGCTGTTTCCTGCACAAGTGCCAGCACATGAGGCTTCAACTCTTACTTTAGGGTCACAAATGATTAACAATTTGATTTAGAACCAATAGGGTGGGCCTGTTAGAAAACACAGGTTGTAGGTTAACCAAACTGATGCCATTGGCTTTATGCATTTCATTTTCATTTCATTTCATTTCTATCTGTCTATCTGTCTGCCTATCTATCTATCTATCTATCTATCTATCTATCTATCTATCTATCTATCTATCTATCTATCTATCTTCAGAGAGAGAGAGTTAGATGGATAATATAAGAAATACAGATATATATATATATGTATGTATGCGTGTGTGTGTGTATATATGTAGATATAGATACAGATATAGATATATGTGTGTGTGTGTGTGTGTGTGTGTGTGTGTGTAATGTGTTGTTTGTGATGAAATTTTTTACAGATGATGGAAGCATTGATAAAAATTAAAACTTTTTTTATTTACAGCGTAGTAAGAAATGGTGGGACATTTAGGTTTTCCTACAAGAATAGTTTGTCTCATAAAGAATAAAGAAGGCAGTGATTTATTAGAATAACATGTGAGATACAGATTCACTGGTTTTATCGATGCTGATGTCACTTTTTAAATCGTCGTATATTTGCAACCAGAGTTTGAAAAAATGGCTGGGGCATGTCTTGGTTGTTCTTGTTTTTTTTGTTTTTTGTTTTTAAATTTTTTTTTTGTGCTTCATTTTATTGGTAAATTTGTGTGTACTGTCTAAAACTGTCAAATATCCTTTGATCCAGGGGTGTGTCATTGGGACACCAGATGATTACTTGACAGTTTTCTTCATTTCTCTTTTCTTTGCAGCTACATGGGACTCAACTGAAATCAGATCTGTCTGCTTCCTTATGTCCATTGTCTGGTGTGCATACAGCCATAAGTAGTTAAGAAAAACGAAAAGACAGAAAAAAGATGTTGATGGACATGAGAAAACACTTCTTGGGTGAAGTGTGTTTATCAGACTGTGACCAGATACTGATATCATTCCTATTTTTCTTATTAATGTCACATCTAAACAAGGAATTCAGTATTTTGACATCTAAGTTCTGGGTGATTTTTTTTCTCCAAAAATTGTTGTTTTTTTTTTCTCAAATCTTTTTCAAAATAAAATGTTTAAATTGCGGGAAATTTAAGAATGATTATAGTTTTCCAAAATTTTACAACAAAGAAATCTTGAAATGTATCAGGTGCTGCATTGATGTGATGGTTTCTGTGCTACAGTCCACAAAAAAGGCGGAGAGGGAAGCGAACACGAGGAGCTTCAGCACATTCTTCAGAAAATGATAAGAAGAGAAGGAAAAAGGTTGGTTTGACAATTTTTTTTCTGGGGGGAGGGGATGTCTTTTTTGTAGTTTTCTTTCCTTGTTTCTTTCTTGTTCAGTTGTTATGTCATTTTTCTATCGGTCTGTTCCTTTGTAGATACATGATTTTCCTTTTTTTTTTTCATGGTAAGTAGGTAGGTCCACCCCAAAAATTCAAAATTTTTGTTTGTTCACATAAAGAGAAAAACTTAATAGCATTTGAAAGACAACACAACACTGAATATCTCTGCCAAATTTTATCTTCCTATCAATGATAGTTCAAGAGTTATGAGCATTTAAAAATGCAAGAAAATGGCACAATTTAGCGATTTTAACGAAACACCATTTTTCTGGCTTGATAAATGGAGAATGAATACACAGACACAGCTGAAAATGATAAAACCAAAACTATATACTACTTACTGTAAGAATAATTTTTTCCAGGGGTAGGCAAGCCATAGTTTTTCATCCAGATCACTTCAAAAATGAGGAAAAACACATTTCTCGCAGGCGGAAAAAGATGACATGAGAGAGAAATAACACCAAATAGTAAACAAGCCATATCTCAACAACTACTGATGCTACAGACTAATTTCAAGTACCCTTTTGCTCAGAATAAAGAGTAGAACTTGAATTTCACATCCACAGGCTTCAAAAGAAGTTCTAAAGTAGTCAAAACTATCCTGAAACACAACCAGTTTTTACATATGGAAATCATGGCAAGTAATGTTCGCAAATGGCTCATACAGTACACCTAAGCCCCCAAGCTTGAAATACACCACAGAAAAAACTAACAGTAGCTTGAAATACACCACAGAAAAAAACTAACAGTGTTTTCTAGTGTATTTGGACCAGGAGAGCTGCAGCTTCTTCCAGTCATCGCTGGTCAGACACCACGTCCGGCCTACAGATTTCATATGGAAATCACTGAAAAAAATGTACCGTGAGCTCAGGTTATTTTCAATGTCACCAGACTCAGGCCACTTAAATACATTTGTCTTGAATGTCGAGAGATCTCCATTTAAAGGAGACTCAAGGAACTCTGCCAGAGCTGCCTCCCCACCAACTTTCCCAACATTCTTTCTCAATTGCTTTCCTAGCGAGTGTATCTTGTCCAGCCTTGTCTTTAAATCTCTAGGCACTTCCTCAAGAAGCGCGCCAAACCAGGTATTCAGTTTCTGCGGCCTGAGCTTCTGTTGGTTGCAGAACTTGTGCAGCTCCTCTGCAAGACCAACAGGACATTTGATTTTTCCATGCCTCTCCAAGTTGTCCCGAAGTAAGTCCGCTTTGCTGATCTGAAACTTCACACAGAAGCTGCCAGGATACATGGTTTCTCTGGAATCTTCCAAAAAATCAGGATGACTGCCATCATCCCGGAAGTCTTTCACCACTGTCTCTACCATCGACTGGACTTTCGAAAATTCGCTGGAAGGGAAGAGCGACCGCAGAATAGAAGAGATTTCATCCCAAGACTTGCCTGTCTTTTCCTTCAACACCAGCAGCTGCAGGAGAAACCTGTTGTTGAACTGGATCTCGGGCAATTTGGGTGGTCTACCCGGCCCTTTCTGGTCAAAACAAGCTAGCAACGCTGTCAGCTGGTCATCATCTGATAAAAACATCAAACTTGCGCTTAGAATCGAGAAGAAAACACGTTAAAGAAAGCGAAACTACACAATCTAGGAAACCGGAAGTGAAGAGTTGTCTTTCCATAACAACTTTCGCGATCTCATTGCCGAAGAATAAATCTCAAGATCATAATAAAAAAACAAACATCGAGCCATATAAAAAATAATTGAGTCTTTGAAACACATTTCTTTCAATCCATTTCATCAACAGTACAAAATACGTTGAGATATTTCAGTATTTTCCAGCCAACTCAAGTCACTCAACACAAAGTTCGCTTTCTTAGCGCTACTCGTATGCAGGTGCCCTAGAAACATTCATTTCATTCATTTCCTCTCAAGAAACAAAAGCGAAAAGTTTGCAAAGGCAGCGTAAACATATAAAATTATTTAAATATGATATTTACTTACCGACTAATTGGCGAATTCTCGAATCACAAGACGATAATCCAGGCGAAGAGCAGCGCTCGCTCAGGCTGCCTGACGCAGCCGCCATCATGCACTCGAGAGCGGCACTCGGCTTCGATTCACATTGTTCCAAACAAAAGCGCGGCAAAGTGCAGTCGTCTGCGATTTCAACAGTGCACTTATTAAAAACTTCAAAGTCTAAGCTTCAATTTGATATAAAAATTGAAGCATCTTGATAAACAGTTCCGAAGATATCGGCTCTCAGAAAAGTTCCTTGTTTTCAACTCGCGATATCAAATGGTTCTTACAAGGCTGTCTGCACAATAAATAGACCAATGGAATCGCTGGAAATTGGAGTTTCCAAGGACGCTAGTTCTAAAAATAGACACAGCAACACTGCGAAGCGATCGCCGTGTTTCTGACCACACTCGTTTTGAACGCGCTGACGCAGTGTTAGTCATGGCGGCTCGGGTCGGAGCAAAGACAACAGCACCCGCATTGTTTAACCATGAAGCGCTTCAAAGTTTTATATTTTATTGTAAAACAAACAACACAGTGTTGTAGAGCAGAAAACAAGCTTTATTTCAGTATATTTTTTAAACCATTTACTCAACATTTTAAGCAATATAAAGAGGATCAAAAATACACTCAAAATGCTCACAGCAAGCCGATGCTGACTGCTGCCACTGCAGAAGCGGACCTATCTAATGGTAAGATATGCCCTGTGATTTCTTTATGGGTCTATTCTTTTGAAGATACATGATTTCCCATTTCTTTATTAGTCTATTCCCTTGAGGATATATGATTTCATGTTTTTTTCATGGTAAGATATGTGTGTATATATGGGAAAAGGTTTACCAGTATTTTTGTATGACAATCTGATGTATTTGATTAAATTTATGTGTCTCATGATAAATTATTTTAGTTACTTTTGTTGAAATGACATAATTAATAGCTTTAGGTGTGTTTTTTTTCTAGTCATTAATGGAAGGTTTTGTTTGTTATTGAAATTGAATTTTTAAAACTTCTTTTTAATTCATTTTTGGTTAGTTGTAAATACAAACACAAAAGCAAGCACATGACAATAACAGCAATTATGATCTTAAACTTGAAATTTTGCATATCTGCTAAAAAACGACATTTATGATAGACATCAATACAAAGATACTTAAGATAAAAGCTTAACTAACAATTAAAAAACAAAGTAAAAGGAGGAAAAAAATGTACACACATGCATGCACAGGTAGGCTGTCTGGAAGTCCAAATATAGTATCAGCTGAAGGAGCGATCTGATGATGTTTCCCTTTTCACTGCAGCTGATGCTGTTGTCTTGATTGGTCTTCCTGCGCTCCTCTTTTTGTTAACTCGTTCACCAACTCAGTTTCTGGTACCCCACGTTGAGCAGGGATCCTGTCACCCATCAACATCATAAGAGTTTGATGGTAGCCACCGTAGCAGATGTCACAACAACTCTCCTCTATTTACTCCAGTCGTGATTTTTCTTTGCCTACTTTATAGATTTTCAAACCACTAATGTTGATGTACATATAGAAGGTGGGTGGTATTCCTGGATTTCTTTTGACTTCAATTTTTCCTTGTAGAACAGTTTTCATTAGGATTGTGATAATGTTGGGGACTATTTGGCTGATGTATTTCTGTTTTTTGTTTGTTGATTACTGCCAGCAGTTGACATTGGACGATGAGTTCATTCAGAATGTTTTCATTTGTTCTTTTGTAGGTCCATTTTACTCTTAAGAAGCCATCTGTAGAACCACTTGTTTTCGTTTGCTTTTCTGCATGTCCAGGCTTCACAGCTGTGTATCATTACTGGCTTAATGAGACATTTTATAATTTTTACTTAAGGGCTGTTGGTTTACTTTTGTCTTTCCAAATGGTGCTGAGTTGGATGATTTTCTGTTTTGTGATTTTCGGTTTTGCCATTCCTACTCTTGATGTCTTAGTACAGGTGCCATCATGAGCTTTAACTGGGTCTAGACTGAGACAAGCTTTGTTAAGTACAGGACAGATCATGTGCATGATAGTGAAGTACAGCAGGCTTAAATTTTCTGCCAATAACAAACATTGTAAAAATGATTATGATATACCAAATACGTTCTGCCTTGAAAGTGACAGAAAAGTGTAGGAAATCCGTAAAATTGGCATGCATTCGCATTAACAAATTGTGAATGCATTTTACTTTATCAGACTTGGTGTGTAAATGCTAAAATAATACACACACACACACACACACACACACACACACACACACACACACACACAACACACACAACACACAACAACAGCAGAGAGAGAGAGAGAGAGAGAGAGAGAGAGCAGGTGAAAACTGTCTTTGTTATTTTTGATGGCAAGGTTAGGCAGCGATGTTCATATTGATGTTGGTATGCAAAGTGTACAAAACAAATTTTTTATGTTTGACTATTGTTTTTCAATGGGTGAATGTGTCCAGGAAGACAAAAAGCTGTCCCGCCCCCCACGAACACCTGGTCTACGTAACTTAGGAAACACATGCTTCATGAATGCAGTTCTTCAGTCACTCAGGTAGGTGTGTCTGTCAGAGGGGTTGCTTGGATTTTTGTCTTCTTTGATAAATGCTTATTGTAAATGTGTGGTGTTGGTGCTGTTTTGGCTAGTGCATTTTTGTTTTCTTTCACTTGGTTGTTGTAAGTGCATAGGGCTTTTTTAAGATAAAGCATCATAAATATTCTTCTAAGCACCATATCCATTCTTCTACTTACTATTTAGTGGTTGGCTGAGCTGTAAGCAACTTAAATTAACTGAACTTCCACCCCTAACACGCACACACACACATCCATTTTTTTGTTACATCCAGGTTGGTCCGTCTTCTTACTCATGAATTGGTTTGTCTCTTACTCATGAACCTTGTATAGCTAGTTGATAATGCGTTTTCACTGCTGTTCTTTTCTCCCTCCCTGCGTCCAGTTTTAGTCTCCTCCAGCCAACTTGGGTCTTTGTTTTCCAATTTTTTTTTTTCCAAACCATTCTGTACACTTTGGGCACAGAAAAGCTACATTTCAATGTCATTGTATGCTTGTACACTAGAAATTTCCATTTTACTCATTTTAGTAAAAAAAATTTGAGAGGATGGTCTTGTCGCTTTGGCGTACTTCACCAAAGAAGACAAGTGTCACTTGGGCTGGAACCAGGTATCAGGATAGGGGTGGGCTCAACAGCGGCACCTGGTGGTGGACATCTTTTCACCAATTTCCTGACCACCTTGTCGAGTATTTTGCTGTTAGTATGATATCTTGCATTAATTTACTGAGCTTATGCACTTAAATGGTAAGTAATAGATGAACTTTTACAATTATAAGATATAAGATATGGTAAGTAGGCCTATGTTTATTAAAACTGTATAAATAAATGTGATTGGGAATAAAATCCACCGTTTTCACATTTAAGTGACATTTTGATATGCAAAGACAAGCTGAAGTGATTTGAGCCATTCTTGCACTTTGTGATAAAAAGATGTTTCCTGCTGCAGTTAAAACTACCAAGTTTGTCTTGTATTTGTTGTTTAAAATCTGTGTTCAGCTGTTCAGATGCTTGCTGTGTGCATGCCACTGGCATTGGTGCATGCCATCAGCCCTCTGCCTCAAGCAAGTTGTAACTTAGTGCGGGCATTGTTGGCTGTGTACAGTCCCCAGATTAATTGGGTGTGTAGGAGATTGCTAGAGTGAAGAAGATGCTGAAAGTGAATCATGAAACAAATGATGAGGAAGACATAAAAAACTGTTAGGCATATCTCTGAAACAGAAAACTAAAATTTACAGTCAACATTTTGTGGTATTGACTGTACCTTGAAGCAGGAACTAAAAGGTGTCTTAGTTATTATGAATTCAAGCACAATTCAAATAAAGTTTAGTTATGACAGCTGTTGGTGATACTGTACACATTGCTACTCAATTTGCACATATTCAGGACCAAATCATCCACAGAGCGTATGTTTCTGGTAAATAGTTCTGTTTTCTTTCTTTGAAGATCAGTTTCTGATTAGGGTCTTCCTGTTGTGCATATATTGTTCAGTATCTGTTTCCTTCCCAATGTCTGTCTGTTGGTGTCTTTTAGACTTTTTCTTCCCTCTCACACTATATGTTGAGATTTCTACTGGGATGTTATACATAACACTGTTACTGTAACAGGTTTTAAACTAGGGTATATGACAGGCGCGGAAGTTGAATGGTTAAAACATCAGACTTCCATTGAGAACATCTGAAGGTTCCATCCTGCCTGGATGCCCCCTGTCTGGTGGAAAAAAGGTGGACATTTTTTTCAATATCTCAGCTCAACATGTGTGTGGGCAGACCTACCAGTGCCTAAATCTGTCAAATATGTGCATGAAAGATCCTATAAATCTATCGTCCAGTGGCTCATTGTAGCATGAAAACACTAAGCATGCATGCCCATCGAAGATGGAATATTCAGACTGTGTAGCAAGACACTGCCTGCACATTGTGGACAAAACAGTGTTCGTACAGGCATTGGAGAAAAATCAGAATGCTTAATAAAAAAACAAAACAAAACAAAACAACAAAATATAAATTTTCTTACACCACCCTCTCCGTAGCACTTCAGTTGTTTTCATTTTGAAATATGTTCTTGTTGTTTTCATCTTTTGAAGGGGTTTATGTGTATCTGCTTCATTTGTTTTGTTTTCCCCCAGTAACATTCAACACTTCTGTGGCTACATCAAACAACTCCATCACTTGAAGACAAAGCTGTGAAGGTCAAAAGATACAACCCCACCAAAAAATCTCGAGACCTTGGAGAGGACACGTAAGGATATTTATCTTATTACATAGATTTGTGTGTGTGGTGTGTGTGTGTGGTGTGTGTGTGTGTGTGTGTGTGTGTGTGTGTGTGTGTCAGCTTCAGAACTAACACTTCTTACTTTTTTTTTTATGAGGACTTTTGTTTATTGTAAATGTCATTAATTAGAATTAGTAGAAATGTATAACATGATTTTAATAAAAGACTGCCATTTTTCTTTCTATTTTCCCTTTCCAGGAGGATTTTGCTTATTGTTGTTGAGTCAGTGATAATATATCCATGATATGATAACAGTTTTGTTTGAATGATAATTTTGTTATTATAGCTTACAAGTATTAACATTTAGAAATGTTCTGACCAGCTTTAGGGTCGTGTATGATAATTTTGTAATTCCTTTTGTATACTTTAAATCAGATCTGACTGATAGGTATGATAATCAAGTGGGTAAGATGCTTGATTTCCAGTTGGAATGTCTAGGTTTGATCTTGCCTGAGTATCTTACTGCCTGGTGATTAAAAGATAGAGATTTCTGCAATCCTCTAGGTCACTGTGTATTGACCTAAACCCCTATATGTGTGTACGTGCATGCAGAACATAAAATACGCATGTTAAAGATCCTGTGAGTTATGTCATCAGCTTATGAAATATGAAAGCACCCAGTATACATGCCCACCAAAAATGGAGTATGCAGACTCTGTATGCAAAAGAACATGCACACACGCATCTGAGGTAATGGAAATGTTTTAGAAAAACAAAAAGGGTCTAACCAACTAGAGAGTTGTGTGCAATAATGTCATGGTTGTTTTACCATGCATTTAATTAGGCTAAGCTAGAAGAGTTGTGTTTGATAATTTTGTCACTGAAGTTACTGTTAATTCATGTAGGTCTAGTGTTTGATCATTTTGTCATTGTAGTGTCTTAAATCAGATATACTCTAAAGTGTTAACCAAGAAGACTTGTGTCTGATAATTTTGTAGCTTTGCTCCCTTACTCTGTCCACCAGCTTCCTGTGGGAAGTTGATAGATTGGATGAGGATGTGAAGACAACATTTTCAAAGTAATAATTAATTTATGTTTTGTAGTTTATGAACATACATCCGAAATTGATTCACAGTAACATTTTTTGGTCAAAATATTATGCATTCATATACATCACATGTCTTGCTGCAGAAAGGAATGATACTGCTGAACAGACCCATGAAAAACAAAACTCCATAAATTAGATATTCACAAGAATACTTCACATGATAATGTATCCGCAACAGCGACAGATCAAGCATGACTAGTTATTCATATCTAAATATCACAGGACATGTTTTGTTTCGCCAAGTGTCAATACAGTTATATCAGGAAAGTATCTTGGTGTTGTACACACACACACACTTACACACACACACACACACACACACACACACACACACACACACACACACACACACACACACACACACACACACACACACACACACACCACACACACCACACACACACACACACACACACACACACACACACACACACACACACACACACACACACACACACACACACACACACACACACACACACACACACACACACACACACACACACACCACACACACACACACACACACACACACACACACACACACACACACACACACACACACACCATTCAATAAAATGATAAGCAAGTAAGTCCTAACTAACAAGAAAATCCTAATCATACAATAGTGCAAAAAGAAAATGAGTGATCCTAATCATAGATTATTTCCCTTTAAATAAACAACAAAAAACGGAAGGACAAAACAAAGTGTACTATGGAACTTGCAGGAAAAACAACTTGAGAACAAAATTAGGTATACCATCAAACTTACAGACTGTGAAATTTAACCTCATGTTTATAATTAAATGAATTTTGTACAGACACACAGACAGTCCTGCTGAGCCTCCCCCCCCTCCAGACACACGCACAAACACACACACACACAAACACACACACACACACACACACACACACACACACACACACACACACACACACACACAGGCACACACAGGCACACCTTCACACAGCTTTCATCACCTGTTATTACATACCATATACTGCAACACCATTACAATAAAAGATGTAAGACTTTGAAATCTTTATGACATAATTGTTAGATTTCATGCCATCTCTTGCCTTAAACCAGAAAGATCTAGTATCATCAAAGATTTGTGTATGATAATTTTGTTGTTGGATTAAATCAATTCTAAGAATGAATGATTGGTTGCTTCTGATAGTAATGTTGTTGTAGTAAGATGAAATGGAGAGCAGTTTTTAATGGTGTATGGTTGTGACAGTCTTGTGGTGGAGGAGTTGCGCAAGATCTTGGTGGCATTGTGGCAAGGCAACAAGACGGCCATCTCTCCGGAATCTCTCTTCAGTGTCATTTGGAAGGTCGTTCCCAGGTTCAGGTATGGGTCATTGAACTCTTTTGTGTTAATGAGATGACAAGCCTTTGTCACCCATCTTTCTCCATTTCTATGTTCATACTGGTCTAGATCCATATCTGTTATCCCACATGTCTAATCCACATTCTTATCCCTATATTATCATTATTTCTAATCTGTATTCTTATCCCATGTATTTTTTTATTGTAGTATCTTTTATCCCGTATCTTCAATCTTATTCTGTGTATCTGTCGTCCACATCAGTATCTTTTATCTGATATCTTAAATCCTTATCCTTACATCATTAATCATTGACATCTATATCTTTAATCTCTTATCTCTAATCCTTATCTTTATATCCTTCATTATTGACATTCACATCTTTTATCCTGCATCGCTGCTTCATATCCTTATCTTTCATCCCTTGCTTGTGTCTCTTACTAACATCTCAGCTTGTGTTGTTGCTGATAGATAACTTACTGAGCCATTTTCTCTCTCCGTCTGTCTCTGTGTGCCTGTGTCTGTCTGTCTGTCTGTCTGTCTCTCTCTCTCTCACACAGACACACACACACAGACACACAGACACACAGACAGCACACAGACAGACAGACAGACAGACAGACAGACACACACACAACACACACACACACACACACACACCACACACACACACACACACACACACACACACACACACACACACACACACACACACACACACACACACACACACAACACACACACACACACACACACACACACACACACACACAAACACACACACACACACACACACACACACACATATATCATTGCATCACTTGCACATTGGGGAACCTTTGGTCGGTGTGTGTGCAGGGGCTATCAGCAGCAAGATGCACACGAGTTCATGCGCTACCTTTTGGACCGTATGCATTCAGAGCTGCTGCAGTTGCTTCCATACCCCACTTCCAACTCCCAGTTCATCACCCAGAAGTCCACCTCCACCATCGTCACCGCTATCTTTGGGGGACTGCTGCAGAATGAAGTGAAATGCCTCATCTGTGGCATCGAGTCAAAAAAACATGACCCTTTCTTGGGTAAGCCGTTCAACACATGATCACTGTGAAAAATTACGTTTGTTCATTCCATGACTTTATCCACCAGCTATGTTAATTAAAGAGTTCTTTGATATGTCAGTTTTAAAATATTTCAGTTCGTGAGATTTCATTTATCTTACTTTACACTCTGTTGTGTTTAAGTTGCATGATTCAGACACTCTAATGTCAAACCTGTGTGACATACATCAGTGCAGTTTATTTGGTAACTGATGAATTGTGGAAAAAAGCTGTAATCACACTAGTCAAGTTTTTAAAAAAAAAATCCTTTAAAACAAATGGGAGGTTATTTTATATTACCTGGGAGTGTGAATGTGTGTGGGTGTGTTTGTGACCAAAATGTGTCAGCAAGATTTTTTCAGCTGTTGTGGATGGATCTTTACCAACTTCAGGGCAAAGGTGTGGACCATTGAGTACGTCTAATAAGTAAATTTGGAGGATAAGATGTCAAGTTCGAGGCCTAAAATCACTTTTTTGAGTGTGTGTGAACAGCATTTTCTCAAGAACTGATGGTGATATTAAATTTTTTTTCACTGTTCTGACAATCTGCGTAGTCTTCAATGCATGTTTACAAATACAATTGTCCTAAATGCGTGTCAAGTTTTATTTCATTTGAAGCCTATGTCACAATGAGTGATGTTCAGTGTCATCTCATTTTCGTGATTATACTGCATAAAACAAAAATTGGAAGAAATTAGAATAATCAGTTTTTTTGTAGATACACTTAAACATAGAAAATCATCTTTATTTCCAGCCATGCTTTTGTTTTTACAGTTGTGTTTCAAATCAGTCTACCTCTTTTGCAATGTACGTTATGGCAGCCATGCTGACACGCTCAACATATTTTTGCTTTTCAAAAAGCAAAAAACACATTAAAATCAGACTTGGGTCCATGTCACCTCCTGGTTGGCAGCAGGGAAGTGGGTCTGGCATCCCCAATCAGAGACCTGCCTAGACCTGAGGTCAGACCACATCAGAGCCAGTACACCTTCTCTGCCCTCCCTCCAGCACAGGTCCATTTCAGTCTTGCTCATGCAGGCCAAGGGAGGCAACCCCCTCTGGGGCCATGACATCCCTACCATGCTGGGAGAGCAGGAACTCCTGCACTTCACAAACTCTGAGGAGCATGATGAATCAGGGGATTCTCCATCCAGTTCTCCACCTGAAGGGACCACCCCAGACTTTCCATTGTGGGATTCAGTGGATCTGGCTGTGAATGCCTCTTCAGACTTGGAGATGCTCCACAGGACCCTGCCAGAGGAGTCTCCAGGCCACAATGGTCCCACTGGCCATGCTGGAACCTATGGAAGAACTCAACTGGGAGCAGTCCCATGCTTGGGCCTCCCATATGTCTCAGCATCCCTCTAAAGTTAGGAGTGTATCTGGATGACAATATACATGATGAACATAATTATTGCGTAACATGCAGCTGATGCATGCTTTCACACAATTAAAAAATGGCTTTGTTATGTGAAACATACCAGTATGGAAGATTTGAAATCTAAGTACCATGTAAACACACGTAATTACAGTAATTCAACATATACTGCTGCATTCATGCAACAGACAGGAGCCAGACATTAGAGTGTAACAAAATTGTGAAAGAAACATTTTCTTGACAGGCGTTTCTCCTCTGAAGACCTCTGCTGTAGATATTTCCCCAAGTTTCTTGTTACTGTTTTCTGTAAAGTATGTTCCTGACTTGAATGATTGTGTGAGCTGTTCACCGTCTGGTATGTGTGAGCTTTGCTGTCTCGTATGCTTTCTTGCTGTTGTCTTTGCTTAGTTTCTTTTCAGTTTCAGAACACTGCTCATCAGTCCCAGTTCTTTTTGCAGTTTTTTGTGCCTTGTCTGGTTGTTGACTTCTTTGTATCATTTAGCTCCTTCAGCCTCACTTCTGTTCTTCACTACCTTCCTCCTGTCACACAGGTTGAAAGCATCAGTGGTGACCTGGGATTTATTGAATATTATTTGCCAACATCTTGCTGGTAGCCTTGGTCATTTCTCTGGGGAACGTGATGATAAACACATGTTTTGTTATGTCTTGAGCATCAGGAAGGGTCAGTTGAGCAAATTCCCCGCTGATGTTGCCTGGAAGACTTATAATAATAATAATAATAATAATTACAATATTTATATAGCGCAAAATCTTGATAAAATCAAATCTAAGCGCTGAAACAGGCACCACACGCGCCACGCAACACACACGCGCGCGCGCGCCGCGCGCAACGCACGCACGCACGCACCAACCACACACCACCACAGCACCCGCACGGCTATAAATGGGGAAAGAATAAAAACAATGGAAAATTATAGAGAGCATATTATATACAATTATATATTACAATGTGATTCCCCTCCGAGTGGAGACAGGCTGCAGAGGGGATTGAGTGAGATCAGGATTTTATGCAGAGGAGAAAAGGTGAGTTTTGAGAGCGGACTTGGAGACAAAAGTAGGTTGCTGACGGACTGAGAGAGGAAGTTTGTTCCAGGAGAGGGACCAGAAACAGAGAAGGCTTGTGGACCATAGGTATTGAGCTTAGTGCGTGGAAAGCGAAAAGTCAGAGGAACGGAGGCAGAGCGGAGGGTACGTGAGGGAACATAGATCTCGAGTAGGCTTGACAGGTAAATTGGGGGCTGCGTTATTGAGGCTTTTGTAGCACATGGTGTCTAGTTTGTACTGTATGCGCTTTGATACAGGGAGCCAGTGAAGTTGTGCCAGGAGAGGAGATATGTGGTCAGCTTTTTCTTTTTGAGTACAAGGCATGCAGCATTGTTTTGAATGCGCTGTAGGATGTGAATGGTGGAGGACAGGAAGACCGGACAGGAGTGAATTGCAATAGTCAATGCGAGACATGAAGGAGAGAACGAGTTTTGCAGTTGTTTCCACAGAGATACTCCTGAGGCTTATACGATGGAGGTGATAGTAGCAAGATCTGGCAGTTTGAGAAACAAAGTTGTTCATGGAGAGGTAGAGTCAATGCAGACACCAAGGTTTTTAGCTGAATCAGAAATTGGGACTGATGTGTTACATAATGGGAGAGAAAGAGGAGGCAGCTGAGAAAGTTTCTGACGGGTGCCAATGAGGATAGCTTCTGTCTTGTCATCATTTAGCTGAAGTTTGTTGTATGTCATCCAATTTTTAATGTCCGAGTAACACTCAGTGGTGCGAGTCAGGAGGCGCTGTATATTGTCAGTGAGTCACTGTCTAGAAGTTGGGTGTCATCAGCATAGAAGTGGTGTTTTATAGAGTGGGAGTTGATGATGGTGGACAGGGGGGAGTGTAAAGGGTGAAAAGAACAGGGCCAAGGACAGATCCTTGTGGAACACCACAGGTCAGGTATGCAGGTTGAGAGTAAGTGCCATTAATGAGAAAAGTTTGTTTTCTGTTTGATAGATATGAAGTGAACCAGGAGAGAGCAATGTCAGAGATGCCAAAAGTATGATGAAGTCTAGAAAGGAGAATACCATGATGAATGGTATCAAAGGCTGCAGACAGATCAAGGAGTGTGAGGAGAGAGACTTTGCCAGTATCGGTTGCAAGGAGGAGATTGTTGAGAATGTGTAGCAAGGCAGTTTAGTGCTATGGCACTGGCGGTAGGCTGACTGGAAAGGATTGAGGAGATTGTTGGCAGACAGGTGAGAGTTCAGTTGGTTGAGGACAACTTTTTCAAGCAGTTTTGACAAGAAAGAGAGATTAGAGATAGGCCGGTAATTTTTCAGTTCATTTGGGTCTAAATTGTATTTCTTGAGGAGAGGGTGAACAATAGCAGACTTGAAAGAATCTGGGACAGTTCCAGTTTGGAGAGAAGTGTTGATGATGTCAGTGATGAATGGGAGGAGCGTAGGGAGACAGTCAGAGTAGAGAGAACCTGGAAGAGGATCCAGTTCGCAGGTTTTGAACGACATGGATCTGATTGTGTTGAGAATTTCTTCTTGTGAGACTGGGGTAAAAGTAGTAAGAGGTGTGCCAGAGAAGGAAGGGTCAGGTGGGCATGGTTGACAGGGTGTCCTGTCAAGCCTGTCACGAAGAGTTTGTATTTTGGTGGTGAAATACTTGGAGAATACAGATGGAAGTTCTTCATTTGTGTGTTTTGTTGGGAGAGGTAAATCTTTTCGTTTGCCAAGGAGATGATTCATGGTTGTAAAGAGTTCTTTTGAAGAAGAGGCATTCAGGATTTTGGTTTGGAAATAGCTTGTTTTTGCAGATGCAATGAGGGTGGATACTTTTGTTTTAGAGGCTTGGAAAAGTTGCCTATGTACAGTGAGTTTGGATTTGCGCCAGCGGCGCTCTGCTCTGCGGCGGGCACGTTTTGCACAGGCAATCTCATGAGTGAGCCAGGGGGTAGGGGGGCGGTCAGGTAAAAGATGGGTTGTGGCTGGAGCATGAGTGTCCAGAAGATGGTGGAGAGTAGTATAGAATTCATCGGCAAGATTATGTGACTTTTCAGAAAGGAGACGGAAGGCATCAGATGAAAATGTGGAGAGATCGATAGATTTGAGATTGCGTCGAGTCACTTCTGATATTGTCAGTAAGGTCAGAATGATCCTTGAATACTTGTGCTTATTGATGTTCTCAGATGGAGGCAAGAAATCCTCAGTCAAAAAAAGGTTTTGATCACATCCATTGTCTACACAATTTCATATTATTGGTATAAAACGGAAATGATTGCCAGGGATGCATAATTAAACAAGGCTAAATGTAAGTATAGATATTTTGCCCCATGAGAGGGAACATAAGAATGACCTTGGCTTGATTTCAAAACTACCACAAGAAAATTGTTGAAATATGTGTTTTATGGTCACTGTGCCCATACTTTAATCAGTAGTAACCATTTTTTGTACACTAAATCGTATCACTCCTTCAAATATGAAAGGGTGTTTTGTGTGAACTTGGTTGATATGTAAGGTCATCTGTATTTTCATGACTATATTGTCAGAAACAAAAACTGTTAAAAAGATCAAGGAATCAACTTTATATAGGTGCTTTAGAATGAAAGCTGTTTAATGTAATATATCTTATTTTCTTCACCCTCGTGGGAATGCTAGGGGCTCTTTCAGTATATTTAGTATTCCCCATTTTCTGGAAATTCTGTGTTAGAAATTTCCTCTTTATTGTCGCTAGTTGTTTCTGCTTTGTTTCTTTGTTTCTTCATCTCCTCCTATCATTTTCTGCCTTGTTGGTCCATCTACCTGTATGTGTTTGATAAAGTCTTGCATACTTTCGATAAAAATTCTGTTTACTGTCATTGGCATTGTCAGAAACACACATGTAGCGAAACATTCTAGGCCCATTAAATAGTTGTTAGTTATTTTATAAATGTAGCGTGTAAAGATAAAATAGGTGTGCCCTAACTTACAGACAGAACAATAGCACAGATACAGTACATTAAGCAACCTAAATTACGACAACACAACATCACGCACACACACATAACACACACACATCAAACACGCACAACAGCACACATAGACACACACACACACACACAACACAACAACACACACACACCACAACACCACCACACACACACCACACACACCATGCACAACACACGTACCAAGCAGGCAACACACACACACACACACACACACACACACACACACACACACACACACACACACACACCCACACACACACACACACACACACACACACACACACACACACACACACACACAGAGGGAAGAGTTAGGTAACCTACAAACACATCTTGTAGGCTACATATGCATGTGTGCATGAAACACACACACACACACACACACACACACACACACACCACCGCACCGCACCTTTAAGTTAATTTCTTTTTCTAGAAGTATACTTTTGACGGTTTTTCAAACCATGAAAAGGGAAATTGTTAGAATGGCTTCACCATGTCGGTTGGTTGGTGTTTCTTTTCCCAGTCATGACAAATAATGATAGCATATATGTATTTGAGTCTTAACAACATTTAGACAAAACCCACTATGAATAATATCAATTAGTTGTGTGTGTGTGTGTGTGTGTGTGTGTGTGTGTGTGTGTGTGTGTGTGTGTGTGTGTGTGTGTGTGTGTGTGTGTGTGTGTGTACACACTGAACTGTTGTTGTGTTGATGAAGATGTATACTCAGAGCTTTAACCCTTTGATTCCTGCATCCTGTCCACCAGCATCCTGCATTGCCAACCATGCTAGGAAAGCAAAAACTTAACCCTTTGATTTCCTCACCCTATCCATCAGCTTCCTTCAGGAAGTTGGTAGATAGGGTGAGGGAGTCAAAGGATTAAGCTTTGGCAGTTGGTGGGTAGGGTGTGGGAGTGGAAAGGACGAAGAACCGTTTATGGAGTATGTGTTTGGTGTTTTGTATCCTGTAGTTTGTGTGATAAAACGTTTTAGAGTGAGGGTATGACAATAAGAGTGAGTGATACTGTCCTGGGTTTTTTCAGACCTGTCCCTTGACATCCCCAATCAGTTTGCAGTGCGACAAAAACCAAAGAAGGTGACCCAGTCTGCAAACTCTCAGGTCAGCTGATTTTCTGTCTGATTGACTGCTTGTCTGTCTGTCTATCTTTTGTGACTGCTTTTTGTTGTTTTCTGTTTGTCTGTCTATCTTTGTGACTGCTTTTCTCTGTGGCTGCTTGTCGTCTGTTTCTGTCTTTGTGACTGCTTGTCATCTGTCTTTGTAACTGCTTATCTGTCTGTGTCTTTGTGATGTGTCATCTCTGTGCCTGCTGTGATGTTTAGTTGTATGTGTGTCTTTGTGATGCTTGTTGTGTGTGTGTGGTGTGTTGTGGTGTGTGTGTGTGTGTGTGTGGGTGTGTGTGTGTGTGTGTGTGTGTGTGTTGGTGTGTGTGTGTGGACTGCTTGTCCTTGTGTCTTTGTGATTCTTGTTGTGTGTGTGTGTGTGAAACTGCTTGTTGTCGATGTGTCTTTGTTATGCTTGTCATCTGTGAGTCTTTGTGACTGCTTGTTGGTGTTGTTGTCTCTGTGTCTTTGTGACTACTTGTCTGTGTGACTGCTTGTCTGTCTGATTCTTGCTGTGTTTGATGTGACTGTGTGTCTGTGTACTGCTGTTACTTGTGTCTCTTGTCCTTTGTGTCTGTGTGACTGCTTGTTATCTGTGTGTCTGCTTGTCATCTTTGTGTCTGTGTGACTGCTTGTTATCTGTGTATCTTGACTGCGTGTCACGTATGTGTCTTCTTGTCTGTGTGAATGCTTGTCTGTTTGTCTTAATGACTGTTGCTTGTGCTTATGTAACTGCTTGTTGTCTGTGTGTCCATATGACTGCATGTAATATCTCTGTCTGCATGCCTGCTTCTGTCTGTCTGTCTGCCTGCTTGTTTGTCTAACTGCCAATCTATATATTGGATTGTTTATTGGATTGATTGTCTGCATGTGTGAGTCATGTTTGTGAATGTCCAGTTTATAGCCTGGTTCTCAAAGTGTGTGTTGCTGCTCATTAGCTTTGTTTTAGGAGGTGTGATCTTGAACTTTGATATATAGATTATAGCATAGTTTTCTCAGTTTCCATTCCTTGTTTAATTGGGTTCGCTTACAATGTTAACCAGAGTACGTACTGTACTCACTGGATGAGGAATCGGTGCGGGAAGACTGTGGTAGTCAAATAGGATGTTGGATTTGTGATAAAAAAAAGTTAGGTTCAGCCCTGTTTTTGTGGGTAAAGGACATAGACCTGCCAGTGCCTGAACCTCCTTCATGTGTATATGTACACAAGACATCAAATACACTCATTGAAGACCGATATGTTATGTCACTATTTGGATGCCTATTGAAAATAAAGACAGCAGGCATGTATACTCTCCAAAGATATAGTGTGCAGACTATGCAGCAATATAACGCCTACACAATGTGGGCTGAGTAATGTGCATACACTCATCCCTGAAAACTCTTGTTAGACAGGGGAAAAAAAGGGAAACATGTTGAATGTTATTTAAGTCCAGATGTCTGTTCCAGGCAAACAGGACAACCAGAAACAAAACAAAAACAAAAAAAGGGAGAAAAGGTACTGATACAAGACGAAAATGCAAATAAGGCAAGTGCAGGTAGACTGTCATAACCGCAGAAGAAAGAAGGAAGGGTTGTTTCCCTTGCAAGTGTCACAACTAGAAACAACAAGGAGACCCCTCCTAAAATGTTTCACTTGACAGAATATATTGTTCTAAAATACAAAACAAAACAGGGAGATGGTGCAAAAGAAAAGAAAAGAAAAGAAAAGACCTCAGTGAAAAGACGCAAACTGAGGTGGTACGGGCACGTCACACGATCATCTGGACTGGCCAAGACCGTCTTGCAGGGAACAGTTCAGGGAGGGAGACGAAGAGGCAGACAGAGAAAAAGATGGGAAGACAATATCAGAGAGTGGACTGGCCTTGAATGGAATATCATTCTGCGGAAAGCTGAGGACCGTGAGGAGTGGAGGAAGTTGGTTGCAAAATCTTCAGTGGTGCCCCAACGGTCAACCAGACTACGGGACTGATGATGATGATGATGATGAGACCTGGGTAGGTATCGGTCCAGAGGACCCACACAGAGTGCTGTGTCAGTATTTAGGTCCACAATGGGGAAGGTTCTGTGCTTCCAAAGAAGGTGAAATGTTTAGTTCTGTGTAAAACTCCTAAGACCTGCTGCCTGGGATGGCAGGAAGAGAATGGTATCTACAGAGCAAGTCACTTAATCTTTGTATTTATGGTCAGTCTCTGTTTATAACAGATAGTAAATTTTTTATCTGGATTTTTCTGTAAATCAGTGTGTCTTATGTGTTTTGTTGTTGATTGGTTGGTTGTTTTTTTAAAAAATTTATTTTGTTGTTGTAGTTGTGCAGGTGAGAAGAGAGATGTTAGAATGGGTTGAATTTGTATATTTTGCAGTCAGACGTAATGTGTGAGTACTAAATATGTGAAAATGATCATGATATTTATTCATTTGATATTTCAACAATATATGAAGTGATCATGATAATTGTTTATGTGATCCTCCTTTGGCATAAGTCGGGGTTTTGGAATGCTGTATTTGTTTGGAGGCTTGCCTTAATGACTCTTCAAAGTTAGCGAAGCATGTGCCAGAAAGAGTTCTTTGTATAAATATCCAAACATAAAAAATATTTGCTCTGTGTGTGTGTGTGTGTGTATGTATATGCATGCATATGTGTGTGTGTGTGTATGTGTGTGTATGTGTGCAGACTGTCTGCATAGTTTCACAGATGTGGAGGAGCTTGAAGAGTCAGAGCTGTACATGTGCAGCAGCTGTAAACGGCGACAGCGCTCCACCAAAAAGTTCTGGATTCGACGCTTACCAAACGTAAAAAAACAAGACTTGAGCTATGTGTTTCTGTACTTTTTGCTGAAAATTTTATTGTTTTTGTATATATTTATTTCAATTTTTATCAGGTGAATGTGTTCATCCCGTAAAAGAATTATGTGACTATAACAACCATTCAGTCTAATAGTATTGTTATTGTTACACATTTTTCTTCTCCATTTTGTTTTGTTGTTTTTGTTGGTATCCTTTTGTTCTGCTACTCCTTCCAACTTGTTCACTTTTGAAATTGGTTCATTTTATCAAGGATCAAGCTGTGCGCAAAATCTGAGATTAGATAATGGTCTTTATGAATGCCGACAGTATGATAGGTTGCATTTATACCAGTAAGCATCACAAGTCATTTAAACTTGGTGCAGTAAAATTATTGAAAAAAAACCCAGGATACCAGTAAAGAAAAGAATAAGTAATGAATAAGGAATGCTCAAGCTTATCGGTTTTCCAACTTTTGTTGTCTGTTTTCATTCGTTTTATGAAGAAGCATTCAGCATTTTCAGATTGTATTTGGATTGATTACAAACCAAAAACAGCATGTAATTGCAGATGTCCTTGATTTACTTCTGACAGGTTTTATGCCTTCACCTGAAGCGATTTCGGTGGAGCAATTACTCTCGGGTCAAGCTGGAGACTTTTGTGGAGTTCCCGCTGAATGGACTGGACATGAACTGCTATGTATTAGACAACCTCCACGAAACCAGGGGCAGTGGAGCAGCTGGAAGCAACTTGTATGACTTGGCTGCTGTTGTCGTACATCATGGATCGGGGTGAGTGTGGACTATATCACTGTCCATTTTGAATTGGTCAAAAGAGAAAAAAATCAAATTGCACATATTCTGCCATGTCTCCTGAGTGCTGATTGAGAACAGCAAGGCTTATCAGCACTCATGAGATGTATTAAGTGTGTAAGACCTCTCAGGCCTACAGTGCTCCCACATCTTTCATACCTGTGTCATCCCATCTTGAGCAGGAGATGAGCAGACATGAACCTAGCACCTTTTGCAAGTTCCCCTTCACCCTTCTCTCCTTCCCGCTCTGAGTGAGTATCATTCCTTGGATGACTCGGAGGGTCAGCACACAAAGCATCTTTGATACCACAAGTGTTCTCGCAGGTCCTCCCTCTGCCAGGAGGTAATTACACAGTAGCCATCCTGGGACAATTCACTGTACTCATTTAGTTTCTTCACAGATCCTGAACAAGAGAGGACAGGGGATCTCTACCTTAGGCACTTGTCTCTGTTTCAGACACTGATGGAGAAAGCTTTCACCTCGGTTTTACCAGAGCCTGGGACATTTACCCTTTCTGTCCTTGGGGCTGGTATTTAAGCACAAAAGGAGCAAGGGAAATGTATCTCCCAGATAGAAAAAAGTGCAAGGCCGTTGTCAGTTTTGCCAACGTGGCAGTCAGACTGAGCTGTAGTAGAATGACCCGTTTTATAGTTTACAGCAGCTGAAAATGTGACCTTGCCTCTGTGCGGATTTTATGAATGTTTTGGTCAGATTTTAGCCCACAGCCTGTCAGATGTCCTGCTCACTAATCATGTAGGATTCACTATGTAACCTAAGTTTTTGAATTCATTTGGTCTGTATTGAAGATTCCAAAAGGCTTGGAATGTCATTTTGTTCGAACTGAATACAAGTATGGAAATCATTCACTTGGCAGCTGTCCAGAACTTATTTGATGTGTTGAAAATAAAGGTCTAGCTAATTTTAGTGACTGATTTATACATTATCGCTCTTCATATGTCTATGTGATATGTGAATGCACTTTTGTTTTATTTGTTTATTCCAAAGAAAATTAATTTCATTTGTGGGCTGCAGCTCTCGCGTGCACTGATACTTGAGTGGGTGTTTATCTGTTTGGGCATTTTTTTGCTCCACCATCAAGGCAGTTATGCTGTTTCCAAGGGTGTGCAAGCTTTGTGTTTTTGTTTTTCCATAGGCCACTGAACACTGACACAACATACAGGATCTTTAACTTGTATATTTGATTTCTGCATGGGTATGGCATGAAGAATGTCTAGTCAGTAGTGGGTGTGCACATATGTTGACCTTACAGATCGGAAAACTCCACTCTTTACACCCATTGGGCGATTTTCTGCTTGGAAGATTAGTGTCTGACTCGCTCAACTGTGTCTGAATCGTTCAACTATCACACTTGTCACTTCTTTTTACTTTTTATATCCCTTAACTATTCTGTATCTACTTTTGTGCTGTCTGTTTTATGTGATGCAGGACTGTCTGATGGTGTATTATGTGACTGTGAGGACTGTCTGATGGTGTATTATGTGACTGTGAGGACTGTCTGATGGTGTATTATGTGACTGTGAGGACTGTCTGATGGTGTATTATGTGACTGTGAGGACTATCTGATGGTGTATTATGTGACTGTGAGGACTATCTGATGGTGTATTATGTGACTGTGAGGACTATCTGATGGTGTATTATGTGACTGTGAGGACTATCTGATGGTGTATTATGTGACTGTGAGGACTGTCTGATGGTGTATTATGTGACTGAGGACTGTCTGATGGTGTATTATGTGACTGTGAGGACTGTCTGATGGTGTATTATGTGACTGTGAGGACTGTCTGATGGTGTATTATGTGACTGTGAGGACTATCTGATGGTGTATTATGTGACTGTGAGGACTGTCTGATGGTGTATTATGTGACTGTGAGGACTATCTGGTGGTGTATTATGTGACTGAGGACTGTCTGATGGTGTATTATGTGACTGTGAGGACTATCTGATGGTGTATTATGTGACTGTGAGGACTGTCTGATGGTGTATTATGTGATGCAGGACTGTCTGATGGTGTATTATGTGACTGTGAGGACTATCTGATGGTGTATTATGTGACTGTGAGGACTATCTGATGGTGTATTATGTGATGCAGGACTGTCTGATGGTGTATTATGTGACTGTGAGGACTATCTGATGGTGTATTATGTGACTGTGAGGACTATCTGATGGTGTATTATGAATTATGTGACTGTGAGGACTGTCTGATGGTGTATTATGAGACTGTAAGGACTATCTGATGGTGTATTATGACTGTGAGGACTATGTGATGGTGTATTATGAGACTGTGAGGACTGTCTGATGGTGTATTATGACTGTGAGGACTATCTGATGGTGTATTATGTGACTGAAGACTGTGATGGTGTATTATGAGACTGAGGACTGTGTGATGGTGTATTATGAGACTGTGAGGACTATGTTGGTGTATTATGACTGTGAGGACTGTCTGATTGTGTATTATGTGACTGAGGACTATCTGATGGTGTATTATGTGACTGAGGACTATCTGATGGTGTATTATGTGACTTTGAGGACTATCTGATGGTGTATTATGTGACTGTGAGGACTGTGTGATGGTGTATTATGTGACTGTGAGGACTTGTGTATGATGGTGTATTATGTGACTGAGGACTATTGATGGTGTATTAGTGACTGAGGACTATCTGATGGTGTATTACGTGACTTTGAGGACTATCTGATGGTGTATTATGTGACTGTGAGGACTGTGTGATGGTGTATTATGTGACTGTGAGGACTGTGTGATGGTGTATTATGTGATTGTGAGGACTATGTGATGGTGTATTATGTGACTGAGGACTATCTGATGGTGTATTACGTGACTTTGAGGACTATCTGATGGTGTATTATGTGACTGTGAGGACTGTCTGATTGTGTATTATGTGATTGAGGACTGTCTGATGGTGTATTATGACTGTGAGGACTATCTGATGGTGTATTATGTGATTGAGGACTGTCTGATGGTGTATTATACGACTAAGGACTATCTGATGGTGTATTATGTGATTGAGGACTATCTGATGGTGTATTATATGACTATGAGGACTGTCTGGTAATGTATTATGTGACTGTGAGTACTGTCTCATGGTGTACTGTGATGATTTATTATATGACTGTGAGGACTATCTGATGGTGTATTATGAATTTATGTGATTGAGGACTATCTGATGGTGTATTATATGACTGAGGACTGTCTGATGGTGTATTATGTGACTGTAAGGACTATCCGATGTATTATGAGACTGTAAGGACTATCTGGTGGTGTATTATATGACTGTGAGGACTGTCTGATGGTGTATTATGTGACTGTGAGGACTATCTGATGTTGTATTATGTGACTGTGAGGACTCTGATGGTGTATTATGTGACTGTAAGGACTATCTGATGATGTATTATGTGACTGAGGACTGTCTGATGGTATATTATGTGACTGTGGACTATCTGATGGTGTACTATGTGACTGTGAGGACTATCTGATGGTGTATTATATGACTGTGAGGACTGTGATGTTGTATTATGTGACTGAGGATTGTCTGATGGTGTATTATGTGACTGTGGACTATCTATGGGTTTATTATGTGACTGTGAGGACTGTCTGATGGTGTATTATGTGACTGTGAGGACTATCTGATGTTGTATTATGTGACTGTGAGGACTGTCTGATGGTGTATTATGTGACTGTGAGGACTGTCTGATGGTGTATTATGTGACTGTGAGGACTGTCTGATGGTGTATTATGTGACTGTGAGGACTGTCTGATGATGTATTATATGACTGTGAGGACTGTCTGATGATGTATTATGAGACTGTGAGGACTATCTGGTGGTGTATTATGTGACTGTGAGGACTGTCTGATGGTGTATTATGTGACTGTGAGGACTGTCTGATGTTGTATTATGTGACTGTGAGGATTGTCTGATGGTGTATTATGTGACTGTGGACTATCTATGGTTTATTATGTGACTGTGAGGACTGTCTGATGGTGTATTATGTGACTGTGAGGACTATCTGATGTTGTATTATGTGACTGTGAGGACTGTCTGATGGTGTATTATGTGACTGTGAGGACTGTCTGATGGTGTATTATGTGACTGTGAGGACTGTCTGATGGTGTATTATGTGACTATGAGGACTGTCTGATGATGTATTATATGACTGTGAGGACTGTCTGATGATGTATTATGAGACTGTGAGGACTATCTGGTGGTGTATTATGTGACTGTGAGGACTGTCTGGTAATGTATTATGTGACTGAGGACTGTCTGATGGTGTATTATGACTGTGAGGACTGTCTGATGATGTATTATGAGACTGTGAGGACTATCTGATGGTGTATTATGTGACTTTGAGGACTGTCTGGTAGTGTATTTTGTGACTTTGAGGACTGTCTGGTAATGTATTATGTGACTTTGAGGACTGTCTGGTAGTGTATTATGTGACTTTGAGGACTGTCTGGTAGTGTATTTTGTGACTTTGAGGACTGTCTGGTAGTGTATTATGTGACTTTGAGGACTGGTAGTGTATTATGTGACTTTGAGGACTGTCTGGTAGTGTATTATGTGACTGAGGACTGTCTGGTAGTGTATTATGTGACTGAGGACTGTCTGGTAGTGTATTATGTGACTTTGAGGACTGTTTGGTAGTGTATTTTGTGACTTTGAGGACTGTCTGGTAGTGTATTATGTGACTTTGAGGACTGGTAGTGTATTATGTGACTTTGAGGACTGTCTGGTAGTGTATTATGTGACTTTGAGGACTGTCTGGTAGTGTATTATGTGACTGAGGACTGTTTGGTAGTGTATTATGTGACTTTGAGGACTGTCTGATGGTGTATTATGTGACTTTGAGGACTGTCTGGTAGTGTATTATGTGACTTTGAGGACTGTCTGAAAGTGTTGTGTGACTGTGATGGACTCTTTGATGGTGAACATGACAGAAGTGTTCATGTTACAGAGCTGGGTCTGGCCACTACACATCATATGCCACTCATGAAGGTAAGATATCAAGACATTTTTTTTTGTTCTTCAAAGAATTGTTTGCGTGCTTCATTATGAAAGTGGTGTTATGGTTGGCTGTAATGAGTTTGTTTCCTGTGGTGATCATAATTGTTACCTGTGGTGATCGTAATTGTTACCTGTGGTGATCATAAAAGTATTGTCCATTTATAGAATTTATATGAAACACATTCAGGATTGTTATTAGCCTGCTGAGTAGGGGATTGATTGCTCACACATTGTGCTGAGTGAGGGGATTAATAGCTCACTATTTGTGCTGAATTAGGGATCAGTAACTCACAGTCAACATCGTATACTATACTGCATTAGACCAAGTATTACCCTAACTTGCAGATTCCCTCTGTCTGGCCAAATTTTCATGATAACACATCTCCAGGCCCCACGCCCTTGATCAGGTTATCAGTGTTCCTTGCGCTCTGGTAGCCCAGACTACAGAATGTCATTGATTCCCTGGCCGCCATCAGACTGGGCGTGAGGTTAACCTTTCTGTGTCACATATCTCCTTTACTCATTCTTTCTTAGTTTGCCAATGACTGTATTGATTTACTTAAGTCTGTTGTTTTTCAGCTGTTGTGAACGGTTGAAATTGAAATGTTATGATCCGTTTTCAGCATTCAACAATGTTTTTGTTTTGGGGAAAGATAACTCATCTTGGTTGACTTGGCCACCATCATAGTCCAGGTTGCTCGGAGTAAACCAGTTTGATCCTTTATCTGCTTGTCCCTGCTGTGCATAAAGCCAGCCTGCATGCCACCCCACCCATAGGATGTTAGCATTGCTCCTTTATCTGAGCTGCAGATGCGAAGGAGAAATAGGCTCATGCTTCTCCTTATATGCTTATTCCTTCTTCATCAGTCACAGTGAGTGTGAGTGGAAGAGCAACTGGGTTTCTTACTGAACCTTCACACCTTGAGCTAAAGGAGGTACCCATATGACAGTCACATGAAGTTGTCATCACAAACCAAGAATAGAACCAGTCTGTAGGCCTATATAGTGACCTATGAAGTGTGTGGTTGCATTACAGTCCAAGAATACAACTAGTCAGTATGTGATGGGCTTTGACCATCAGTCCAACATCATCTTGTATAGGTCTTCATATGGAAAGGAGTTCTGCTGCTTTGGGTTCTGCTTCCACATATCTTGAATAGCAGCCATTCTGTACTGTTCAGATGTGATTGTGTCTGCATGCACTGTTGTCATCAGCTTATTCTGTTGAAGGTGACATCTTCCCAGTTGATAGTATTGATGTCACAGGGATATGTGTGGGTAGAAAAGGTCAGGATACAAGTTATTCTGTGTATGTGTGTGTTTTTCTGTGACTTATGTTAGACTTAGAAGTTGCTCTCGTATGTAGTTGTATCTAATTGGCTATGTCATTGTCCATGCAGGCCAGTGGTACCACTTCAACGACAGCACAGTGACGGCTTGTGAGCCAGAAGTGGTAGCCCGCTGCAAGGCCTACATCCTCTTTTATGTTCGACGCCAGACACGACTGCCCGACTACCTGATGACTGGCAACAACGGCAATGCAGTTGCCTCCACCTCTGGCCGATACAAATGATAAGAGGGAGGGGGTGATAAGGGTGTGTGGTGATTGATTGAAGAAGGACCTGTAGGGAAATGGGAGTGTGAGCTGAATGAAGGGTGTTTCATGTGTGAAGGGAATGTTACAGGGTAGGTTTCTGTCCTGCCTTTTCCCTGTTGAGTATCTATGGCTTGTGTACACATTGTATACGCTAACTTGGCTAGGAGGACAACGACCATAACAAGCTGTGTGTCTGAAGGTCAGGCCATCAGTTTGGCTGTGAAGAAACAAGCTGCAGGGAACAAACTTAAAATGAAGTGTAGGAACAGGAAAACGCTAAAATAAAGAATAAATAGAGGAAATCATCGAAACAGAAGAACAAAAAAATATAATGAAATCTTGTAAGAGAAAAATGCAGGGAAAAGTTGAAAAGAGTTGAATAATAGAAAAACATTAGAATAGGATGGATCATGGTAAACATTAAGATTTACATGAAATATAAGATGTTGAAAATGTTGAAAATGAAACTTAAGTTGTTGAAAATTTTAATGAAACATGCAGAAAAGGAAAATGTTAAAACATTAATAGGAAAACATCAGTGAAACGTAAGAAGATGTAGAAAGTAAATGACAAAGATTCGATATGCCACCCTGTTTTCAGAAGATGGAGTAGAATTGCAGTTAGGGGCCCCCTATTTTTGACACTGATTCTGATCATGGTTTTGACTTCAGATGGACTGTGAGTGCATTCTGGTTGACTACTTGACCTAGCTCTATGAACTTTGTCTCCCTACGCTGTACCGTCAGTTCAGACTGGCCGGAGCACAGAGAATTGGAAGTGACCATTTGGTTTAAAACCATTTTCATAGCTTGTTTCCAGTTACTAATATATCTACATATAACTGATTTTGTGAGATCATTCATTGGCTTCTGTGGAAGAGTAGCCCAAAGTCAATAGAGTCCATCTGTTCTGTGTTGGATTTCAATAGGGATATTGGCAGAACCAAATGACAACTGTAATGAGAAATAAATCAGTGGAAACTGGTGAATAAACTGATAAAACAGATTTCCTGAAACCAAAGTGTATATCATATTGGTGATGTAGAATGAAGATAATGATCAGTCTCAGATCTGTTGCAAACTTCAGTGTCAAAAACAGGTGGTAACCATGGGACTGCATCTGTGGCTTTGTTGAAGGTGGACAGTAGAAATGAGTCTTGGAGAAGGTGTTATGGTCCATGGCATCCTATGCCTTTGCCTTTTAATAAACATATTAATATTTAAACCCTGTAAGTTTATGTTTTTGATTAATGAATAGTTCTGATATTGTGTCCAACACTTAAAGTTTTATTTTGCACTTGGAAATGAACACCCAGCTATAGTGGACAAGTGTAATGGAAATTATTTTAGAACTAATTTTAACTGCAGTTTGATATCTATCTAAACACATATGATTTGCTGTCTGCAAGGAGAAAAATACACCTTTATTTTTTGGTGCTTGTAGTCAAAAGAAACCTTTTTCTGTAGGTTTGTGATTTGGCTCAGTCCAACTTGACATATTTCACACAGTGATGCAAGACTTAAGTATTACTAGAATGTGCTCATGAAGGACAGAGCAGGATAAGGACATTCCTGCACTCCATTTGTGTGTGTGTGTGTGTGTGCATGCTGTTGTTTTCATTGAGATATGGGGAAGGATGTCAGTAGATGTACTGACTCTGAGCTTACTTACTGATCGGTTTTAGAGTGGGGTAAGGCGATCCAGGTGGTGGTGGGGTACCCACAAAGCTTTTAGTGCTGCATATCATGTATAAGTGGCTCAACAAGACAGTTTATAGGTCACAAGGGATGCTTATGAATTATTTGGGCTTGCCATGTTGATGAACAATATTCACACCAGGTCCAATTTGACAGAGACAGAAGGTTGAAGGAGACGGGAGGTGCAGGGGTGATTGTGGCTTAACTGATGACCTTCCAACCTCATCACCAGGATCTCATTCAACGCGTGCATGTATGTGTGATGCAAAAAACTGGGTGGACTGAATTATTTTTGTATGATGTGTACATTCTGCTAGTATTGGTTGCAAAACGACTGCCTCACATGATTAAACCGTTGACAGTGTTGATGCCCAGGGAACAACGTGCGTGCCCTGTGTGTGTGTTTCAGATCCAAAGCCTGTACAGATTATGTCTTTTAACTCGGTTTGATTGCTTTTATAGTTCTGTTTTGTCAGTTGTTGTTTTTTGTGCCAGGAGACAAATGTGTCATTAGAATGATTGGTTCTGCAGTTTTGAACGTAACTCTTCCCCCCCCCCCCCCCCCTCCTTGCTGAATGAGAAGTGCATGCTCTGAAATGAAGTTTTGTATGGGGAGGTGAGCTGTGTTTAAATGCTTGTAAGTCAAGACTGAGAGAGCTGTGTACGTGAAGAAGCCTGTAGAACAAGCACTTTCACAGCCACACACAAATGGAGACACATAAAGAGAACGACTCATGGAAAGACAGTAAAAACAGAATTGAGTTTATCTTCATTGATTGTTATGTAGAGTGTTTGTCATTCGTTTTGGCAGTGAATTAACTTACCTTCACTGATTGTGTGTGTGTGTATGGAGAAATGACTAATGTGAAAGATTGATTGTTGCATCTGTGTTGAAGAAATTTTAGCATTTGCTCTCCTGTGGGCATTGTAGCTTCTAATGAAATAGAAGTGCTCATTTTTTTAGAATGGAAACATGGGGTTTCAGAGGATATCTAACATATGACAAGTTTTCAGCCCTTAAATTCCCTCACCCTATCCGCCAGCCTTTTTGCACTTTCTGACATGTATCCACCCGCTTTCTGCAAAGGGCTGGTGATAGGATGAGGGAGTGAAGAGGTTGAAACAAGGCTTACTATGGTAATTGATGTGACTGAAACTGAATCGATTAATATGCCCACATTTTCATGGTTTATTACTTACTGGCCATGAATGCCAAGGCGTAGTAGTGCCAGCTGTGCGGCAGAATTTTACAGCGTAAACTTGATTGTATTATCCATACAGAATTGTAAAACTTCTGCAATGCCAGCTGAAGTAATTTTGATGATTAATGATAATGTCATTATTATGACAGCGGTATTGATAACGGTAGTAGGCCTATGTGATGCTATATTTCATAATTGTATGTATTCACTCATTGAAATAAAAATAATTATGAATAGCTTAATTTTGCTTGTTTGTTAATTATAATGGGGAGGGATAATTCATAATAGTAGTATGTGATGCAATATGTTGCTGTTGTACTTCAGTTTTAATTGTAGATTTTTTTTTAATGATTGTTTCTCTATTAGTATGTAGAGAGGAGTAATTAATGACATTAGTATGTGAAGCATTACTTCATGTTTGTACTTCATTTCTGTAGTTATGTTCTGGAAATGATTTTTTTTTTTTTTTCTAAGGAGTAATATACTTTCAAGTGAAATTTTACAACAGTGGTCATGGTTATTGCATCAGTTATAGCTCTGAATAATATTTCAATATATGGAACAAGGTTGTCCATTGTATCATTTTGAGGCCTTCATTGGTATAAAAAACAGAAGTCCCACTTTGCAGTATTGTTGCATGAGTTTGAGTCCAACTCCAGGGGCAAAGACTTTGTACATGTGGCCTCTGCTGTGCCCAGTGCTAAAGAGATACATAGCTGTGTTGAGTGTTAGGGTAGGTAAAGCAGCAAGGGAGAGCAGATTAGCACTTCCTTCATAATGCAGGCTGCGAGAAAAGTTGATATATCTGCTGCCTCAGTTTCATATGACCTCATGGTTATGAAATGACTTTTCCTTTTGTTCATTTTTCCAGGTAGATCTTCATCTCCAAAAGTTGTTATCAGAGTGTCTAGTTGGGTTTTTTTTTTTCCATTTTTCCTGGAAATCTGTGATGTAATACGCATTTGGCATTAAGCATGAAATGTTTAAAAAAGGAATTACTTTTGTTTGTTCTTTGCACCTTGGATGTGAGCCCATCCATCTTGGATGGCAATTCAACCCACGCCAAAAACATAGGTATTGAAATGAATGTTTCAAGAGGCTTGCCTGACACTATTACGACAGCGGTATTGATAACGGTAGTATGTGATGCTATATTTCATAATTGTATGTATTCACTGATTGAAATATAAATAATTATGAATAGCTTAATTTTGCTTATTAATTATAATAGGGGGGGATACTTCATATAGTAGTATGTGATGCAGTATGTTGCTGTTTTGCTTCACTTTGTAATTATAGATTTTATAAATGATTGTTTAATTTTCTTTCTTTATTAGTATTTAGGGAGGAGTAATTAATGACATCGTTCTGGGCCTGGAGAGATTGACACAGATAGTCTCACCAAATTTCTCTGGTTCTCAAGAAGGACATTTTTTTTTTTTTTAAAGAGGCCATCGAATGAAACTAAGGAAGTTAACTAGGGGCTGGTCAGGCTGGACAGGTGTTGATTGGCTGTACCAGAACGAGTTCTGGGGACATCACTGTAATTGAAATTCTGGCCAACAAAGAGATCTGAACTTGCTTGAATAGCACATATTATACATTGTAAATGCATATGGCTAAATAGGGATTTGAAAACAAACCATTTTATGCAGATGCTCTTGCCATGTTTGATGTTAATTGAAGGACATTTTTTTTAGTTTTAGTGGAGAGGTTTTTGTTTTAACTTTTTATTTTGGTTGTAGGCCTACATAATATCATGACGGTTATGTGTTAACATGGCTAAACATGTTGACAGGACTTGTCTGAGAAAGTAATGGCTGATTCTAGGTCAGCATGGCTGAAACATGTTGACAGAACTTGTCTGAGCCATGAAAAATGTACTTGTTTTCCACTGTGTTAACATGACTGGAATATATGGAATGCTGTTGTATAAAAAAAAAAATACAGCCAAGAAAAATGTACCTCTCCCGCAACCCACCAATGACTACAGTTGAAAGACTGTTACCATCATCATCACCACCTGTTTCTGGCTTTCCCCATGAAATGTTGATACTAATTTTATCACAGAGTATTTGGTGTGTGTGTAAGGAAGAGACACTCAAGTGTCATGACATAAGATATAGTTATTTGTGTGTATATGTATGTGTGTGTGTGTGTGTGCCTTGTGTAGGTATTGTGTGATGAGTATGTGTGTGTGCTTGCTTGTGACTATGTACTGGTGTAGGTGTTGTATGGTTGTGTGTGTGTGTGTGCTGGTGTAGGTGTTTATAGATGTGGGTGTGTGTGTGTGTGTGTGTGTGTGTGTGTGTGCATGGGTGGACTGCTACTTAACCCCATTGTGTTCACTTGGATTGAATACGGGAAACTCATCAATGACGGCGTTTCCCCAAATGCAGGTGATACTGCATCTTCTATCGTTGACTGATTCAAACGTACACAGTAGATTTCCAGATTATTTTTTTCCTTGTATTAACTAACAACTTTTTTCCCTTGTGTGTGTGTGTGTGTGGTGTGGTGTGCGTGTGCGTGTGCGTGTGCGTGTGCATGTGCATGTGTTCATCTGTTAGTAGTAATTCAGTAAAGCATTCCAGTCTGACCCAAGTTGTATTGACTCTTATTTGTTGCTCAGTGCCAGTGTTTATTGTCACTTGTCAGGGTTCAGCAGATTTATTTCTCTCCTTTTTTTTTTCTTTTTCCAATTAACCCCTTTGTTGCCCATTCTTCAGTGGGATTAGTTGATTGACCGTAGAGCACACAACAGGTGGCAAGTTTGAATGAGGTCTGTTTTATTTTCTTGCTTTGATTCTAACATTTTTATATATGAATAGAGGTTGATTTTTGTGTGTTATTTTTTTTCTTTTTTTGTCTTTTTCTTGGTTTGATTTTTACTTTTTGTTGTAAATCGAATCGAGTCTGTTTCAAGGTCTGATTTTAACAGACTGGTGTGAAAGGAGTCTTTGATATTTTAATTTGATGTTTCAATTGTTTATATAAATTTGTTTTGTTTTAGTAAGTCTGTGTGTTGACAATGTGTGTTTTTGTTTATCTGTCATTGCCAAGCACAACAAGAAGCAAAGAGAAACATTTGTATAAAGAATTGGAGAGGCCAACAGCCTTTGTTCACACACCCATGTCCACCCCATCAGAAACGATTATGATAAAGGAAAAAAAACAGGTCATAACACTGCCAAACACAAAAAAATAAAAAAGGACAAGACATACTGTGAATGTTTATTTAGGTAGTGTAGAGGAGGCCTGTAGAAACCCAAAGGTGTCCAAATTGATGTATTCAAACTAATGAACAGCATGTGGTAGTGTAGAGGAGGCCTGTAGAAACCCAAAGAGTGTCCAAATTGATGTATTCAAACTAATGAACAGCATGTGGTAGTGTAGAGGAGGCCTGTAGAAACCCAAAAGTGTCCAAATTGATGTATTCAAACTAATGAACAGCATGTGGTAGTGTAGAGGAGGCCTGTAGAAACCCAAAGAGTGTCCAAATTGATGTATTCAAACTAATGAACAGCATGTGGTAGTGTAGAGGAGGCCTGTAGAAACCCAAAGTGTCCAAATTGATGTATTCAAACTAATGAACAGCATGTGGTAGTGTAGAGGAGGCCTGTAGAAACCCAAAGTGTCCAAATTGATGTATTCAAACTAATGAACAGCATGTGGTAGTGTAGAGGGCCTGTAGAACAAGTGTCCAAATGAGTTTAACTAATGACAGCTTTGTAGTAAGGGCTGTAGAAACCCAAAGAGTGTCCAAATTGATGTATTCAGACTAATGAATAGCATGACAGCAGGCAGTGGTCTGGAAGTATGACACCTCAAAGTTCCAGTGTATGTGAACATAAAGTGTGATACAACAGTACAATGGCTGGGACCAATTCATGATGAAAGGTCATTGTTATACAGTTGGCTTTAGGTTTAAACCTGTGACCACATCTTATCCACTGTCAGTTTTATCTGTGTCATCTGTAAATGGCTGAAAATCGTGTTCAAGTCACCAGAAGTTTTGAAATTTGTATGGCAAAGATATTCATGATTTTATGTGCACACATGGGCTCACAAGATCACAACAAAATGTCAAGTTAGAGAAGTTTGTCCATTTGACAGATTTTAGACTAGGATTGTTGAATGAGTTAATTGTCTTTTTGAGAGAATGGCTTGGGGTTTTCTTTTGAATAGTGAAATGAACTACTGGTCTTTTTTGAGAGAATGCATGGCGACTTCATTTGAATAATTAAATGAATTATTGGTCTTTTTGAGAGAATGCATACAGACTTGGATAGTTAACACAGTGAGATACTGCAGATGCAGAAATTAACCCTTTTATCTCCCGCACCCCACCCATCAACTACAAAAAGCTAACTCTTTGATTCCGTCACAATATCCACCAGTAGGAAGCTGTAAGATAGGGTCAGGGAGCCAAAGGGGTAAGGTTTTACTTTGATAGCATGGTTGACAATGCTTATGACAAATTCAGGGTTTTGCAGGCAGAGTTTGTCAGTGGTGGCCTGATTGGTGCACTCTCCTTACAGTCCGCAGCACAAATTTGCTGAGGTGTGTCGCATTATGTGCTTGTGGCCTCCAGTCTAGCTGGCTATGAATGGGTACTTGAATTCCTCCAAAATTAAGAAAGGTAAAGTAGTCAGGAAAAACAGATGGGCACCGCCTTCATAATATTGGGTCTGAGAAACCTCACTTCGTAAAATTTCGGGTTTATAGGAAAACCTTTACAACTTTTACAAATAGGTCAGCTGTCTAGTTCAGTGGGAAATTAAACATGCATACCTTTGAATGCTACTTTGTTTTTTCTTTTGTCTTTTATGATTCTATGTTTATTTTGTTATTGTTTTTTGTTGTTGTTGTTGGTTTTTTTTGCTTGGGAAGGGGCTAAAAATTTGGAGGGGAACTGAAATAATTTTTGAGACGTGAATTGAGTCTCTGTTCAAGAGGGATTCATCATACTTGGACAATTCCACTATGCGTTCCATCCAAACGTGCCAGCAGTTATATGGACAAGTCCTTGAGTGTGCATGAAACCCTATGCACTAGCAAGGTCTTTAGGTAGGGAGAGGAACAGGACAAATGAAATGATGACACCACCAGTATGATTGGAGCATAAAGATGGCCAGTGAACAAGCCAACTTTTTTTTAATGATGTAGAGTGAGCTTGAGCTTGAGACATGAGATCTGGGTCCACAGTTGTGTCAAAAGAGCCAGCCAGCCCATGTGTTGTCACACTGTGATAAGTGAATAGATAATAACTAGGGGCTAATGATGCGGACCAACAGTAATCACAGAGTTACTTTGTCTTGGGGTGGCATGAAATGAACAGAATAGGCACTTGACCCTGTGTGAACGTTTTTTATTGTTTTTTTTTTTACAAGGGGAGAGAGGAATTTTTTGCCTTGCGCTAGACCCAGCAGATAACTATGCTTACTGTGCCGTTCTTATTGAATTTCTACCCACACTGACAAACCTTAACTTCAGATGAAATAGGTCTTAAAACAAAAGATTCATTATCCAGTGATTTCAGTGCAGATGAAATAGATCAACTCTTTCAAGGATGTTAACGGAACAAAGAAAAATGGAGTGGGGGGCAGCAGTTTGACCATTTTGTTTCCTTCGTAATTGTGATGATTACTGCCTTGCGGTTTATGGAGGTTATATTCCAGTGATGTGTACTACACAAGCATTGATTTCATTTTGCTTGGATGAGGAACCGAGGTCTACCAGGGATAGTTGTTTTGCGATTGAAATGTGTGGGTGGTCCCATTCATAGGTTGCATACTCATTCTTTTTAGTTTAACAGTCGAATCATTCCTCTCTTTCTGCTCAAATTGTGTTTTGATAATTGTTAAACATTCTGAAAAAGAAGCAGATTAAATCTGCCAGACACTTTTGTTGTAACCTTTAGTTTTTTGTTCACTGTTCAGTTAGGATATGTTTGATTCATAAACAAGAATTTTAGCTTGCGATATTGTATGATCATGTCATTATTGCATAAAAATAGTCAAACATCTGACATATTATGCCTTTGTTTTTAAATTGTAAGTTTGGACAAGGATGTCTTGCATCTGAACAGAAAGACGCATTTTTAAAGATTTCTTTGACAAGCTTTATAGCCTAGTATAAGGGTCAGCCAGTAATGAGAATATGCTTATAAAAACAAAATAGAAATAACAGTGGTCAGTACCTTTCAATATTCCTTTCCTTTCGCTTGAATTATCAACTCACAACCCATTATTTGGGAAGACCCAAATGCCTGTTGTTAGGCAACCAAAGTTGATATGTTGTGCCAGCTTGGCTGCTTCTACTTCAAAGTCATGTAAGTCATAAAAACTTGCATCACAGAGGGGCTCTGTCAACTTAGGATATAGATCAAAGGCTGGGGGACCCATATCTACAGAATAGGTGAGGTATGGCAGAGCGTCCCATTGATAAGGTGTCATAGGTGATGTTATTATCTTCACTGCTTTGTGGCAAGAAGCATTGTCATGTAATATCAGTGGTGAATCATTGAACGGCGTTTTGTTTTTTTAGCATTGCAGGTTTTAGTATTTTCATCTGAAACATCCTGTAGTAGTTTCAACGGTTTGTCCCAGTGGAATGTGATAAGCTTTTAATACGCTCTTTTTTGTTATTATAGGCATGTATGGTCATCTTTAAATTTCCTTTCTTTCTCCTGAACTTCATATGTCTTGGAGAGACAGAAGTGTGTGCCACTCTTACCACTGTATTTTTCATTCTTGCTCATAGCGTCTGACCCAGGTTTCACCAGTGGCAACTGTCTGATTTAAAAAGCTATTGCCCTCATTTTCATATCTGTTTAACAGAGTTTGTGCAACAGTGATGTACACCCGCTTTTGATCTTCGGTAAGACTTTGCTGCAACACTTCTCATTCCACTTTTACTGGTTAAAAAAGCATGAACTGATCCACGATTAATACCATTGTCATGAGTGATCTCTTCAGACATGATTGGCCTTTGTTCAAAATTCCTCCCCCCCTCCCTCCCATTTTTCTCGGTAGTCGCTTGAATGATCCATGATAGTTGCATGAACTGATCCACAATTAATATCAGTCATTAGTGATCTCTTCAAACATTATTCACCTGTCTTTGTTCAAAATTTCTGTTTTCTATTGTTTTTTCTTCACTTTTTTGTTGTCAGTAGCTTCAAATGGCCTCCCTGGACAGTAATTGTCTTTCACGTCATTCTGTCTATTGGAAATAGTGCCCACATAAGAACTGCAGCCTTCAAAAAACTTGTGTCCCACACACACTTTGCAGTGTTTTTAATATATCTGGCCAGAACTTCCTTTGTAAAATTTAGTTCTATTGTAAGCACACTGTTCTTCAGTGTGAAACATAGCCATGTCACTAGGAAAAACTGTACCCAGTGTGACACATCATAACATTACATCAAAATATTTACAAGTAATTTTGTACATATAGGTCACAGAATAGTTGGGCCAGATGTGTGTAATGCTTCAAAGCATTGTGACAGTTAGATTGTAACATTGTGTGATTGTAAGTTGTTAGGTCATTCTTACTGTCTGTAAGATGACCCTCACAGGTTACAATATAGACTTCAACTGAAAGGTCGACCCTGTATTGGGGTATCATATGGGTAAAGGGAATTTTTTCTGATCTTTCAGGTTAAATAAATATACAGACTTCATAGTGCCTGACACATTTTTTGCGAGCAAAACATCAGATATGCATGTATTGATGTTTAGAAGTCATATGGAAATACCTAGCATGCACACCTGAGGAAAATGGAAGTGTGATTACCCATGGAAGATAGATGTTAGCATGCACACCTGAAGAAAATGGAAGTGTGATTACCCATGGAAGATAGATGTTAGCATGCACACCTGAGGAAAATGGAAGTGTGATTACCCATGGAAGATAGATGTTAGCATGCACACCTGAGGAAAATGGAAGTGTGATTACCCATGGAAGATAGATGTTGACTGTGTATTAGCATAATGCCTGCACAGTGTGGGCCAAACAGTCAGAACAGCATGCATACACATAACTGATAAACATTGCTCAGTATGACAGGAATGATTTGTTGATTCAGTTCAGTTCGATTCAGTTCAGTTGGTCTATTTAGCATGTAGTCCATTCTGTACAACTGCGCAGGGAAAAAAATCTCTCACTGCAGAAGCCTGCTATTCAGTCCCATTGTTGTGAACGAATGAGTGGGCAACTTCTTTTCCAATGAAAGATATTCTCTGAAAAAATTAATGGGATGTCATATGCCTTGTATACATGTGTAGCCTGTGTGTGTACATGCATGCTTGTGAGTTGACATCTGTCTGCACTGTAGTATGAAAGATAACTTTCCTGAAACTTGTCTGTAAAAATGAATTTTTTTTTTACCTTCCAAGGTTCAGTTTGATTGATGTATGACAGTGCCAGGCAAGCTGTCTTAGAAGGTATGAAAATGCCTTAATATCTGTGTACATGTTTATGCTTAGACTACATGAGTTGTGTGTGTGCATGGGTGTTGTGCTGCTGTTGTGTAGAATTATGGCCAGATGCTCATTAGAAGCAAAACAATGTATATGAATGATGATCTATCTTCTTCGTCCGTGCGGTATACAGTGACTGGAGTCGCTGCATGTGAAACAATCCTGTACAGTGTGATTGATATAAATACAACATGTAGGGAAAAAAATAAATGACAAAGAGAAAATGTTGCAGATATAGTGTGTTGGGTGTTTGTGTTTTGTTTTAGACTGGAGATGGAATAAAGTGCAATTGTTCAGAGTCTGGCATTCGTTCTAAACATGACATTCCAGTATCTGTCACAGAAAGTGAAATGCTTGTCGGGCACAAGGACCTGTGCTTTTATGTAAACCGAACCTCTCAAGTATTTATGTTTCTTAGATCTGGGTGTGTTTCATTTTTAATGATTGCCTTTACATCCGGTCTTGATTGCCTTTACATCTGGCCTTGCCTTGCCTCTCCAAAACACTTTGTGGTAACATTCTGTTTGTTTCCTACCTTTTTTTTTGTGACAGTTTTAATCAGACCTTTAACCTGTGCACCCTTTGAAAAAAAATGCCGATAATATTGGAGGGTGTTGTATGTCTTCATAGACTTCTAGAGGTGTTTGACAGTCTGGCAAGCAGCAGTATGTGCCACAGTAAAGAAACTTAACATTGGGCAAAAAGCTACAGGGTGCTATTGGAGAGCGGTTCCATACTTTGGTTGGACTTCATCAGGGCTGCCTTCTGTCCCTCCACTCTTTTCAACATATTCCTGGCATGCATCATGATTGATGCACTTCAGGTTCATATTGCTAATAGCCCAGCCAACTACTAGAGCTATAATTGAAAGACCATGTCAGCAGTCAGCAGAGAAGAAAGTACCATCACAAAGTTTTTTTTTCAGATGACTGATGGCTTGGTAGGCAGTGAGCAAGAACTCGCTAAACTCCTTGAAAAGACTGGATGAAATTTTGACAAGATGCAGCATGGAACTAGCAATGAGAAGACCACTTGATGGCCAGGCACACCACCATTATCACTACTGATAAAACTGTCCATGGACTGAAGGAACTCTTCAATAATTCACTTACCTGGGACCCAGCATTAGCTGTGAGTGATCCAAGCCAGAAATCCTTTCAAGGACAGCAAAGACAACATCAGCACCATCCAGGCTGAAACATCTATGGAAGGACAAGAATCTCTATGAAAGACAGGTCAGGCTGTTATGTGCAAAGGTGTATTCCATCTTCCTGTATGCATGCAAGACGTGAACCCTCTCAGTGGATTAGGAAAGATGAATCCAAGCCCTGGAAATGAGATGTTATTACAAGATATTAAACATCAGATACGTTGATCATATCACAAATGAACAAGTGTGCCAGACTCTCGAGCAGCACAGTAGATCATATGAAGATCTGCTGACATCAGTTAAAAAAAGAAAACTACATTTGTGTGGTTATGTAACAAAATACAGTAATGGCCTTGCTAAATCAGTCCTCCAGAGAACTGTTGAGGGAGACAGAAGAAAAAACGGAAAAAATAATGGACTGACATTGTAGAATGCACAGAGCAACCTTTTGCAGAGACCCAGGCTTTGGCACCCAACCAACAGAGCTGGAAGAATTTGGTAAACTGTTTTTTTTAGTGCAGCACCCCAGTGACTTTTCCTGGAGTTAGGGTAGAAGAAGAAGAGGAAGAAACTTTTATCAGATCAGTTTGATATCAGAAAGAAATGATTGTTGACAGCTTCATTCCTCAAAGTTTACTGTTTTTCATTTGCTGACTTTGACAGCATCTGTGTTTGTGACTTGCATGGTGCACAAAGATGAGGACTGTTACCAACCCCCAAGTGGCGAGATCTCAACTTTTATCAGGGCCAGCATTATGAGGGTGGTGGCCCTTCGCTACTTTCCTTTCACTGACCATAAAGGGGTCAGGCACTCATTCACAACTGGGTAAACTGAAGACTGCCTGTTCTAAGTTTTTCCCCAAGCCAGATTTAAACTCGTGCAGTCAGACTGGAAGAAGGGAGCTTTTCTATCAGCAAGACTCCACATTGTGTACTGATGGTAGACCAGTAGGTGAATGTATTTGATCTTCAGTACCAACTTGTCCTCCACAGAGACTGTGTCATGTATGAGTTTATGTGTGTGTGTTTGGGCAGTGTCTTTTCAAGGTTTTGTTATTGTGATTTCTTGATAGATCTTTTACAAGATTCATCTGCAAGTTCTATTTGTTGTCTTAGGCTCTATTCACTCTTGAGTACATAACTGCACACTGCATTCTTTCAAGCAGATATGGTTACAACAATTCATAAGTTAGTATAATAATTTATTTGTTCAACATTGTTATTAATATAATAAATACTCGAGTTGCAAATGTAAAACGCTCGTGAATATCTTTCATTCAACCTCACCCATTAGATCAATTCAAAGATGGCCAGAAATTTGAACAAGAGGGCTCACATACCACATTCTGCAACCATGTATGTTCATGTAATTACATAAATGACATATAAATGAATGAAACAAGCACAGAATTTGTCATTTACAACATTCTTACCAACTGGTACTGAATAAACAGAGCACAGAATCTTGTCGTATACAACATTCTTAGCAACTAAAATTGAGTGAACAAAATCATTCAGATTTCTGCTGAAAGATTAAAAAAAAAAAAAAAAATCTTTGGTGCCAATCCCACAGATAGAGAAGACATACCTTCCACCCTGTACTAACTTTCTACAGTCTTTTCACTGTTTGTCAATGATTGCATACATTTCTAAAGCAAAAGACAGGGAAAACAAGCCATATCAGTCTGTGTAATGACGAGTGCTGGTTGTTGAGTATGCTTTTTAAACACAAGTTTTGGAAAACAAAATACTTGGACAATATGTCTAGCAGAGACCCTGGGAATGATCCAGACTAAATAAATTTTAGACTTACATGAGATCTGAATCTGGCAAACTCAAATCTGCTGACAAATTCTGTATAATGACAGATGATTACACATGCACAAACAAAGCCAATTCCAGTCACTTCATTTTCTCTCACAATGAAAACGGATGAGGACTACGAATACCTTGAAATAAGAAATTTTGCTGACAAAGAAGTCAACAATCACTCTCTCCTAAAGAATATAGACACTGACGAACCAATAAAGAAGACACTGAGGTAGGCCTACCCATAATCTTTTACTTAATTGACAGTCTGCATGGTGCATTAATAACTTAGACTTAATCCGCACTTTGCCATGGTGCTCCAAAAACTTAACCCACAATTTGTTATGATGCACCAATAACTTCTGACTTGATCAGTTTGCCATGGTGCACTAATATGACTTTATTCACAGTTTGTATGATACATCAGTATCCTATGACTTGATACCACCCATAACTTATGACTTATTCCACACTTTCCTATGGTGCACAAACGACTTACCACTTAATCCACAGTGTGCATGGTGCACCAGTAACTTACAACAATTATCTACAGTCCATGAACGTAGAGAACATCACAGGGAAGTTGTGGTGCGCCGGAAAAATGACTACATAAGATACTGAAGACAAAAATCTGGTAGAAATTTTTCTAAGTGAATAGATCCAAGCTGAAAAATAAACCATAGTGGTAGGGATGGTGGAGTGTACAAATCAGAATCCTTACCCTCTATAGCTGAAATGGGAGAAAAATAATGTGAGAAAAGACTACAAGAAATGATGTTTGGAAAGGCATGCATGCACACAAGCAGTCGCACAGATACACTGCCCTCTTGGTCATCTTTTCGTACACATAATTTACAATAACTACAATACTTTTCAAGCCACTTGGTGAATTTATGTAGCTTTAGTTCGTTGTAGTGAAAGTTGAAATACAAATTTACATCCAAGTTTGTCAGATGACACAGATGACGTGGGCATAGAGGAGGTAGAAGAGCAGATTGGAAATACCTAAACAATACACTAACAAAGCTATCCTTACAGCTCCCTTTCAAGTTGAATATAAATGGACCAATCTCATTCAAACTCGGTTAAGACAAGACTCCAATAGTTGGGATGTACATATGACCTAAACTAGTCACAGGAAGCTGCTGACAAATCTACACAGAAACGGGTATATATTTACAGCTGCTGTGACCACATAAAATTAAGCGTTTGCATGTTGTACCACAGCCAGCCTTTGCATGTTGTACCACAGACCTGCACCAGTGGTCTAAATATGAAGATCCAGGCCATTAAGTGGTAAGAAATCCTTCACGGTCTTTCACACACACCAATGTCTCAAGCTGATTACAATCAATGGTAAAACTACCTATAAACAGCAGGACTTGGCAATACATAACAGTTTCCTTCCCTCTCCCCAAACTCCAGTTCTCTGAAGACAAACGCAGTACACTTAACTTGGATCAAAATGTACATCTTGTAAGTTGTCACATTTAATTTCTGGACAAAGAAAAATATGTACAAGTCGGTAACTGATTACAAAGACCATGGAATATGTTTGTAGATACGAACCAAAAACTACAGATAGTATATCTTGTACACAAAATATTTAAGAGATAAAACTGATGGGTAGACTGTAATGTTTGCAAGCAATACCTTTGAAAATGATGATACAAGAGGCACAACATGATTATGTTTAATACAGGTAATAAGTACTTGCTGACTCAATATTGAGGTCTTTGTTCAATTTTTCAATGGGTCATTGCTACAAATATTGTGGATGTTAATACATGACAGATGACTGCTACAATCAAGTCCTGCTCACAAGAAACCTTTCACTTGTTTGTATACATTCTTCTCAAACATGAGTAACAACATGCTAATTCCACTGGCATGCAAGAGAATACACACCAAACAAAAAATATGCCACAAACTGGCTATGTATTAATCTACAGTCCTTCCATCACATACAAAATCTCCTTACATTCAACTTTTTGGAGCAAGTAATTATCCATGTAATACACAATTGCGCTGTTTCAAAATATCCTATTTACAAATGAAATTTAAAATGACAGCAACAGATACACAATGCCAAGTTTTCAGCCAGTATGGAAATTGAATTGATCATTTATACCTTTTCCACATGATTCGTCCTCTTTTGCAATGACACAGGCAAGATTCACTTGATGGGCTAAAGCTAACGGCTTTAATATGCCACATACATTAAACTCCCAACCCACAAAAAAAAAAAAAAAAAAAAAAAAAAAATCACACAAAACAGACTGCAGCCAAGAAGTAAAGCTAAGTCCTCAATACTTGTGAACTGATTGCTCTTATGTGTAATGACTAGGCCACTGAAAGTCGTAAAAAAACGCACTATACTGCTTTCCTTACACATTGTCATTTTCACAACTGTTGGCCGCCAAGGAATCACAATCTCTGCCTTCACTTTATATCCTGTTCTGATCAGCGAGACAGTCAAATGGGCAAGATGTTGGACATCCAACTGGAAGGTGTGGGTTTGATCCTGCCTGGGTACCTCCAGCCTGGTGGGTAAAGGACGGAGATGTTTCTGATCTCCCTGGTCAACATGTGTGCGGACCTATTGGTGCCTAAACCCCCTTCGTGTGTATACATAAACGCATAACATCAAGTACACACTTTAAAGATCATGTAAGCCATGTCTTGTGTTTGATGGCTTAATATAAATATGGAATCACCCAGCATGCACACCCACCAAAGATGGAGTATGCAGACTGTGCAACACTGTACTGCCTACACAGTACAAACAAAACAAAACAAATTGGAACACACACAAAAATATATGACACAACTGACTGAAATTCAAGACTCAAGGTTGCAAAAGTGACATTAAATCACAAATGAAGATCGACTGGGTGGTGCTGTAATAAAAGCGCTGTACAATCCCTGAAACATCAATTTTACACAAAGAACAGACTAATCTGAGTAACAGAACTGCACTCACAGATGGATACTTTCCTGACTGTGAGGAAGTGCATGATCTACAAGTGAAGAGTTCTTAGGAGTCCATTTCATTCTTTGGACAGCTGTTATGGTGCATTATCATCATCATTACTGTTAGCATTTTATGCACTGCTGACTGCTCAGAGCCACACCAGGATTATAACCTCTCAAACGTAACTGAACACATAATGACCCTGGAAAAAAGAAAACTGGTAAAGAAAATGAAATCCACATAGGCCTATCATTGCATTCATGCAAATAATCTAAGAATTTGCTCCTGTTGTTGGCCACTCTACCAAATTTATCACCATGGGATTAGAAAATAAACCTAAATGTAAACACATAAACATTAAAAAGTACATAAAAACATAAACACTTATCTCGCCCATCAAACGTCAGCATCATCAAGTTCAATGGTAGCCGTCACAGGAAACACCACAACAACTCTCCCTCATTTCCTCTAGTTTGACTTTTCTGTGCTACTTTGTAGACCTTCAAACTGCAGATGTTGGTTACGTTGTTCATACAGGAGGTGGGTGGCCTGTTCGGATTTGTTCCGGTCTCAACTTGACCTTGTCAAACTGTTGCATTATGTCTGCAATCTACAGTACCTAAAACTGACACAGGCAGTTCGCATTTCCTTAAAGCTAAAAATGCAAGTAATATATGTGCCCAATTATATATTCTGATAGATAGAAAACTTTATATAAAACATGAAGGTGAATGGGACAGCAAGGCAGAAAATGAGAAACGAAGAGATGTCAGAAAGCAAAGATGCAAGGCAGAAACAAAGACGTTGCAGAAAAGAAATTTCTAGCACAAAATTTCTATTGGTGGTAATATCACTTTTTCTGAAAGAGCGCAGCATTGCCACGGGAGCTGATGCATGATGAGTGCAAAATATACTAACACCCTCCCTGGGTATAAATGCCTGAATTTCACATAATTCCACTGTTGCAACGAAACGCAAGGTGGTCAAGCCATTCTATAATCTCCCTTTTCATACCAAAAATAAGAACAAAAAGAACTATTCATTTCCAACACATTTTTCACTGTAAATCTCTATACATATGAGAACTAAATCAGATCTAGGACTGCATCATTTCATTTTTTGTGGCTGCATTAGACAAAGGCACAAAATAAAGCTTTGGATATAGTGTGTGTGTGTGTGTGTGTGTGTGTGTGTGTGTGTGTGTGTGTATGTGTGTGTGTGTGTGTGCGTGCGTGTGTCGTGTGCATGTGCGTGTGTGTGTGTGTGTGTGTGTGTATCCAGCCAGTTGTAACAAAATTTCAATCATATTTTAATACAATTAAAAGGTAAAACAGAAGACCTATGCTTGCCAATGCTTAAGATTTATGCCTAGAGGTATCTGTTAAAAGGCAGAAACAAGCAGCCTCAAGTTCTTCCAAGAGATCATAAACCTTCCTAAAAAAAAAAGTGCTGATTTCAGGCATTTTTTCAAAGTCTGTCTGGGCTTGACCTTGGCACTTTGGCTTTTAGAATTACCCTTTTGTGACTCTTCAACAGTCCACAACTTTGACACTAATTTGGTAAAGATCCATCCATAAAGAGCTGAGAAACTAGTGTCCACACATTTTTGTCTCAAATAGACAAGACAGACACACACACATATCCCTCTCTCCAGTCATATGAAATACAAGTCATCTCCCTTTTTTCAAAACAGATAATTACAAAAAACTGCTTCTAAGAAAAAGTAACTGGCAGTGTCCTATAAATGAGGAAAAGTAAATACAACCTGACTTATAGTATGAATGCAATGTGTGAAGCATTTTGAAGGAGAGTTCTGGAAATATGGAAAAGTAAATACAATTTAACTTACAGTATGAATGCACTATGTGAAGTATTTTGCAGATGATCACCATTATAAAGCCTTCCTAAAAAAAACAAACAAAACAAAAAACAAAAGGATCATATATTTCACTGATAAACCAGTTGCAACAAAATCAGCCCTCGCAACCAAACAAAATGTGCAGAGCTGCCAATAATGAAATATGTTGACTTTCCAAATGGAAGACTTCACACCAGTGAGATATTCAATCAAGCTCCTTGTTGTCCGCTATCATTACAAAAAAATCAACAACTTAAACATGATATCCCAAAATTAAATTTATAACTGTTCCTTTCCAGTACACTATATGCAAAGAGAAAAAAAACTATTACATAATTACACAACATTTCATGTCTCCTCCATGAAAAGTACTTCCATCATCTTTAATGAGAAGAAAAAATCGACCAACAGTAAAAGAAAAATACAATGCACAAGAAACTGATGAAGACTAAAAGAAAACGGGTCATATTATTGATATGACAATATCATGTACAAGGAAAACTCGGAGACAAATTGCAGGTCATTGTACCTGAGATACGGAGAAAGTAAGCATCACAATCGCACTTCCACTGCACAAGCAAAGATTAAATTGATGTATACAGCCATCACTCCTGCCAGGAGCACAACACAAGTTCCATTGCAGCAGATCTTCTTCCTACTTATCAGAAAGCAACACTGAAATGTCGAAAAGACCACAGCCTTTTACACATGCACTACAATACACATGGGACAAATCTATTATCAAATCTGCCATGTCAAAATTATCCACAACCAGCAAATTGTGCACAGGGTTTTTATACAGCTGACATTTTTCAGCTGCTCACAACCCAGTGAATATCTCAAGGAACTAAATACATTATCACCACCATTAGTACAAAATATTGCAGACAGTGAAATACTTTTCTACTCAATGTGTATGTTATCCTGGCTACATACAGCTATGGTAGTTGTGTGACTTTAGTCCTCACAAGGCACCACAAACTGGTTCACAGATGTTGTCATACATACAGACTTTCTCCATTCAGACACATGCTGGATCTACTCTGTCTGCCCAAGATGATGCGGGATATTTCAACCATACAAAAACCAGAATTTATTATCTGTGACAGCCATATTTCACAGCAGAAAAGATCTGTGTCAGGACACCATCATGCTGAAGTTATGTCAACTGTGGCTGGCTGCACAGTTTCTTGCAGTGTTCAATATGTGTTGATATATCAACAGTGGCTGGCTGCACAGTTTCTTGCAGTGTTCAATATGTGTTAACACCAACACAGATTTGACTTGGACGTAACAAGCGTACATATACTCTAGTCTCACTGACGTCTGAAATTTGAAAGGTGTCAAGCTGCTGACAAATATGACAATGGCCACCAACAAGTACACACACAGCCAACATCAGCAGCTAAATGTTTGGAAGACATTGTCTGTCACTGCAATCTTTCAATGGCATGTATTTGAAGAAATGCCTCAGTCAATCAAAGTGATTATCTCTTGGTCGTGAATGGAATTGTCCTATATAGGGCATTTTACATATACCTGAAACACTCTCAGCAATGAAAAAGATACAGTATTGTTAAGGTAAATTTGAAACACTGTCAGCAGATGAAAAGTTACAGTGCTGTTAAGTGAAATGATTAATACATGTTCAATACACAAGTCATCAAACTATCAAATTTCTATGCAATACCAGAGTCTGGTTTGTCCAGTCTTACACACACACTACAGCAGACACATACTTGTCAATATTTCCAACCATACAATATCTGTTTTTGTCTAATACATAAACCACACTACGATATGTAATGTCAAAAAAGTTTGTCACATGGAATTTGTTCGTGGCATCCAGCCAATAGACTGCCCCAAACTACTGACTCATATAAACAATAAAGAAAGAAAATTAGCAAACAAAAACAAAAAATCAAAAAAACAATATAAACAAAAACCCCGAAACACAAAGAAAACAGCAAACAAAAATTGTTACAATGTACTGGCCTGTGATGATATTCATGTACAAAACTTTACAAACGTAAGTAGCCTACACAGCAACTGATGTCAGATGACCCAATAAGCTGTTCACAAACCATGAACCATCTCTATCACAACATGTACTGTGAACAGCAGGACCCAGCATTTTTCAAGTCAAGTCTCAACTTACATCCCCTTCACACATGTGTTTGTGTTTTGAGAGAACAATGAACATGTTTGTGTTTTGAGAAATACTCACTAAAACACTTGTCTTGATAGATCAGCTAATTTAGATTTAAGCTCTAACTGACTGTTATCACCAGAAAAAATAAACATTTTGTATGATACTAGCTTCCAGCTTCAGATTCATGTTTTTTGTCATTTATTTCTTTTTGTCACTGGTGAGTTTCTGTGTGACCTTTTAATTGGAAACAGAAATTATTCCACTATCTTGAAATTTCAGCAGATCAATATTTCTGACCCTGGTGCTGTAGCCTATGATTTCAGTAAAACTCAAACACAGCATCAGAGAACACACGAGTATAACAATCTCATTCTTACAGTGTTATTGGAGGCTTTGAATCTCTCTTACTCTGTGCGTTACTCACAAGCTTTAATGTCATAAGCTGTACCAGTCTTGGGGGAAGGGCATAAAGGGAGACAATTGCACAAAGGGAAGGGTGATGCAAGCTAACTGTGGTGAAGGTACACGGAGATAAGAGTTAAGTGAGTGCAACTTATGTCCACGTACCAACACAGCAGCGTTAACCCTTTGATGACTGCACCCTGTCCACCAGCATTCTGTATTGCCAACCATGCTAGCAAAGCAAAAACGTAACCCTTTGACTTCCTCATCCAATCCTTCAGCTTCCTACAGGAAGTTGACGGATAGGGTGAGGGAGTCAATGGGTTAAGTTTTTGCAGTTGGTGGGTAGGGTGCAGGAGTCAAAGGGTTAACTGAATGGCTTATGTCGATGTACGAACACAGCAGTGTTAAGTGAATGCAGCTTATGTCCATGTACTAACACACCTACTCATGCTATAGTTTAAAAGGAGAATGTAGAGATGTATGTACTAGCATTGCTACTAGTGCTGGGGTATAGTAAGTAGAATATAAAAATGTATATACTGACATTGCTAATAGTGCCACAGTGTATGGTGAATGTAGAGAAGTATGCATTAACACTGCTATAGAATAGTAAGGCGAATGCAGAGATATATATGTACTAACACTGCTACCAGTGCTAGGTGTTGTAAGGTGAATACAGAGATGTAGATACTAACAATGCTACTAATGCTAAAGGTTTTAGCACTCCAATAACACTATCAGAAAGAGTACAGAAACGATCCATATCTCACAATCCAACACCAAAATGCATGATAACAAAATTACAATCACTGGGATAATTTCTATGGCAACTATGATAATTTACTGGCAAAGTGGCTCATTTGCTACACGGCCTCTTTCCAACTCTCAACTCCATCTCCCTTCCCCAAAAGAAGGCAATAGAAAAGAAAAAAATAAAGAAAAAATAAGCAAAGTGTATGTTCTCTTTTTACACACACACACGCACACACACAAAAAACATTCACAGGCACACACACACACTTGCACACACTCACTCACAAATCCACAGCCTCTTCAAGAGTCGTCTAGTAGTAAGTAGTATCAATATGTGCCGAGTTGTGTCAACAATGATAACACGCTTGCTCTTTGCATTTTGACTGTCAAATCAGTGAATAACCACCAGACCTGTTTAATACCTGAACGTGCACAGAACATTAAAGACCCACGTTACAGATTCTTATGCCATGTCAATGTTTGGTGGCTTACAGAAACACAGAAACAGCCAGCGCACACATCCCTGGAAACAGGACATCACTGCCCTAATGGTGGGGTTAAAAATGGCCATACACATGTAAATGCCCACTCATATATTTAAGTGTACGTGGGATGTGCAGCCCAGGAAAGCAACAAAACAAACAAAAATAATGATATCTATACAAAATACAGGACAAATATCATAGTTCAAAGTATATGTAGATACACTCACACATTATATCTGAACCATGAAATAATGTAAAACTTAAGGTATTCAGCAATTTCAAAATTTGTTAATAAACATTTGATAGAAGTCTACTATACATGGACATAATGAAATTTTAGTTGAAGAGATCTTATTCACTTAAGTGGACTTTTTTCTACCTTCTTAATTAACCACATACATCTATATCCCTGAACGATTAAGTAGTAGTCCCTTAGCAGCAGGAATACAATTAAGCCTTTCACATTCTTATCCTGAAGGGCCAGGAAGTGAAAGAGTTAAAGTAAAGCAAAAACACACTGTTTCTGACAGACTGTCCACAGGCTTACCATGTCCATGAAATCAGTTACTCCTATCGGTCAGTGATCAATTATCATGTATATCTAACCCTTTCTCAGCAGAGGTACCTTACATATCTTACAAATAATATCATATATACAATAATTACATTTATCTTTATATATGAGTACTTTGCATCTGGTCAAGTCTGACACAACAAACAGCGCAGCTTTCCTATTTTTATCCCACAATTTTAACATGACAATCAACATCTCACTGATCCATCTTCTGACTACTTGCTGGAACACAAGCAATGAGAAGCCCTTTTTATTAATCAATAAACCATTTCACTCCCCCACACTATCCACCAGCTTTCTTCATTCTGTCCATCAGGTTCTTGCAGGAAGCTGATAGATAAAGTAAGGGGAAACTGATGAAAGGAAAGTAATGAATAAGGTGAGGGAAAACTGGTGGATAGGGTGAGGGAAATTGATGGATAGGGTAGGGGACACTGGTGGATATGGTGTGGGGACACTGGTGGATAGGGTGTGGGGACACTGGTGGATAGGGTGAGGGACACTGGTGGATAGGGTGAAGGGACACTGGTGGATAGGGTGAGGGACACTGGTGGATAGGATGAGGGGACACTGGTGGATAGGGTGAGGGGACAATGGTGGATAGGGTGAGGGGAAACTAGTGGATCAGGGTCAGAGGAAACTGGCAGACAGGGTGAGCAGGACCGGTGGATAGAAGGAGTGAGTGAAAGGGTTACACTATAGTTTACGCACAACCCATACATATATACTCTTCTTTCTTACAAGCTTTCTGGACACCGAATGCTGCCACCAGCATCTTCACCACATCTTTCATTCAGACCAGGAAAAAAACACCCTCTTTTGCTCAAAATCTATCAGCCACTTTCATTTCATCAATCACCAATTAACGCCCTGTGTTGAGAATGCAGCTGGTGCTAGCTGTGGGATTCTTTGCGGATGGAAGCGATGATTTGTTCGTGAAGTTCATACATGTCTGTGATCTTGGAGCCCAGTTTTTCCTGAAGGGTCAGTATCTCTCTGGACTCTGTCTCCCGACCACTGTGCGTGTCTTGCAACTGTCGCTGAAGTTCTTGGACTTTTCCCGTCAGGCCGTGGTTATCTTCTTCAAGATCCTGAAAGTCAAAGGGACCATCTTGAGTGTCTAACTGTCTGATCCGATGGCATGATAGTAACGGATAGGGAGAGGGGATTGCTTTTAAATCCAATTTAAAAATGCACCTCTTTCCCTAACAATGAATTCTACAACTACTTCTTTCCCTCAGTCGGTGTAATATATACTGTAAGGTGGTCTTTGTCGATTGTATGCATACGCCTGGTGTGTGAGTGCGCTTTGATTTGAATTGTCAAGATTTGGCACCGTATAAATACTGTAATTATTATTATTATCACAGTGATCTGGTTCAGTGAAAGACAAAACAACACTCCCCTCAATCTCTAATCCTGCCCCCTTCCACACACACACACACACAACACACACACATATAGTGAAAAGACGTTAAATTAAAGAACGAATGAACGAACATACATACACGCACACATATACATACACACATACACACACAAACTCATACACACACACACAACATACATACACACACACACACGCACACATATACATACACACATACACACACAAACTCATACACACACACACAATAAAGATACAAGTCTTTTTATTACCAAGAGTACATATATGTGTCACAAGGAATTTACTGCAGGATAGTACACATTATGGTCAAGGTAAGCATCATACTTAATACAGGTCAAACTGAACAGCCTGTCTCTCCCCCTCTTCACATATGCACATATCCACTCACGCAGATCCACTAACTTCCTTTCTCTATCACTACTACTAAATAATTTGTTGTAGAGGAATGTTGAAGACCTAAACTTTCCTTTGGGACAACATCACAAGATTGTGCCCATCTCCTTTCCCTCGCGCTTTCTGTAACCCTGAACATAATCAGGTACCCATTCACAGCTAGGTGGACTGGAAGCAGCACACACAATGTGTTTTTGAGTCAAAATGTAATCCCAGCAGTCTTGATTGGAAGGCAGAGCTCTAGCTCTATACCAACTGGGCCAATGTCACTATACAAACACCTAAAACATTAACCCTTTGACTCCTGCACCCTGTCCAGTGGCATCCTGCATTGTCAATTATGCTACAGGGAGCTGGTGGATAGTGTGAGGGAGTGAAAGAGTTTAGTTTTTGCAGTTTGTGGATAGGGTGCAGGAGTCAAAGGGTTAACAATACTAATACTACGGTGCCATAATCAAGTGAGTTAACCTCAGACTTCCGACTGGAAGGTCCTGGGTTCGCTCCTGCCTAGATATCTCTGCTTTGTGGGTAAAGCAAGGAAATTTGTCAAATGTTCCAGGTCAACATGTATGCAGACCTACCAGTGCCTACACACCCTCCGCATGTATACACCTACAGAATGTCAAATATGCATGCTGAAGATTCTGTGAGTCCTGTCAGAATTCGGCACTAATGGAAACACGAAAACATCCAACATGCACACCTACCAAAGCTGAAGTATGCAAACTGATACAGCAACATACTGCTTGCACAGTGTTGGGCAAAAACAATGAGTAAACATGCAGCTGAGAACATCAAAATGCTACCAAAAACAAACAAAAAAGCATTGAACATATTACCTGAATCCTCCTCTGAAGAGTGGTGATCTGTGTCTCTTTCAAGCCGGTATCTTCCAACTGTTTCCTGAGCTGAGAAATTTCCTGGAACAACATTTTTCTTTTTAGAATAAAGACACTAAAATTTCAATACAGTACTTAAGTATCTTAATTTTTGTGCGTCATAGACAACATATTGTGCCATCCCTGGGTACTAGACAGAGCCAAAGCATACTCTATAAACATGTTTGTTTACCTCCTGCACATGGGGACTTCAGTCTCCCCATAAAAATTACCACTCAGACCACCAGTCAACATCTAGTGGAGGAGGAAGCAAATGTGCTGGTTGAGATGGAATCATATCTAGAACTTCTTTCTATGTTAACAACAACAATTATAACAATCACAATAACTAAAAATTTATACAATGCAACAACCCAGGAAACAAACTCCAAAGCACTTGGCACTTTACAGCACATAATATGCAATAAACTTAAATCGACAATGAAATCAACCACAGAAGCCTGACGTGACAAAGAACAAGAAAAGAAAACAAAAGTATAACCTCACCAAAAGAACTGTACAAGAACACATTACCAAATGAACACACACACACACACACACACACACACACACACACACACACACACACACACACACACACAACACACGCATGCACACAGACACATGCACGTGTGCGCGTGCACACACACACAGAGAAATAAACAGGGGCTGATACAACCACAAAGAAGAAGTGATGGCTGACCTGCAACTGAGACTTGCTGTCCTGTCGCAGGCGAGAGGCCTCCTCATTAAGGGTGTGCATTTCTTGCTGTAAGAGTTGAGAACTGGCGCTGGCCACACCCCCTTCCTGATCCTTCTCTGCTGCCTGCTTAAACACACACACCATCATTCACCATTTCATTCTCTTACCCTATCCACTAGTAATAAGAAATATGTATTAGGAACAAACAGCAGCAATCAGAATAGAAAACGATACAAGCTCTTGCCAAAATATCAAAAGAGGGGTCAGGCAGGGTTGTGTTTTGTCGCTTGATTTGTTTTCACTTTACAGTGAAAACATCATGAGAAACCTAGAAGAATGCCCTGGGATAAAGGTTGGAGGAAAAATGATAAACAACATTCATTACGCAGATAACACCACGCTAGTTGCAGAAAATGAAAGGGACCTACAAAACCTTGTGAACATAATACAAAAAGAAAGCAAAAATAAAGGTTGGAGCTAAAAGCAAGAAGACTGAAGTCATGGTAATCAGTAAAAAACATGAAATCCCCTCATGCAAAATAACAGCAAATGGCACAACTTTGAGACATGTTGATAAGTTTAAATACCTGGGAACGGTCATCTCACCAGACGGCAGATGCACATCAGAAACAGCCAGCAAAATCGGCCAAGCCAAAACAGCATTCAAGAAGATGAAAAGCATTCTTACCAACAAATGCCTATCAATTAACATCAGGAAGAGAGTTCTTGAATGTTATATAGAACCGATACTGTTGTATGGTTGTGAGGCATGGGCAGTAAACATACAAACCAGAACAAGATTGAGGCAGCTGAAATGTGGTTTCTAAGAAGAATGTTGAGAGTTCTATGGACAGCAAAGAAGACAAACGAGACAGTCTTGATGAAGACAGACACAAGAAGATCATTGATAAAGAAGAATAGGAAAAGACAAGCAACATTTGTAGGCCATTTTATGAGGAAAGGGGAATTTGAGCACCTAATCACAACAGGAAAGCTGAAGGGAAAGAGAGCACCAGGTAGACCAGGGAGAAAATACTGGACAGACTTGCAGGGTGGCTGAGGACAGAGAGGGTGGAAGATGTACTTGCAGTGACAAGGGATAGAAGCATATGGAGGACCATGATCGCCAACGCCATGTGGCAGGGAACATGATGATGATGATAACGATGATCCTATCCACCAGCTGCAAAAGCCTTTTCCTTTCACCACCTCATCGTGTAGGAAGCTGCTGGATAGGTTGAAACAGTGAAGGGGCTTTTGCAGGAAGCTGATGGATTACTGTTATCATTACTGTTTAAAGCCCAGCTGATTGCACAGAGTGACATCAGGACTATAACCATCTTAACACCTCTCTGAAGCTAGAAAAAAAAAACCTGGAAAAGAAAATCAGGCACACATATCAATGCATCTGTGCACATAATTTAAGGATATGCCTCTGGCGTTGACCACTCCGTCCAATTAAGCAGATGGATAGCGTGAGAGAATGGAGTTCAGTTTATACTTTGCTGTCATGGCGTATAATACAGAAAGCTGGTGGATAGGATGAGAGAGTAAAAGGATTTTGTTTTTGTTTTTCTATCATGGATGATAAATGCAGGAAGCTGGTGGACAGGGTGAAGGAATAGAAAGATTAACTTTATACTTTGTTATTATGGACGATAATGCAGGAAGCTGGTGAACAGGATGAGGGAGTGAAAAGATTAAGTTCTACTTTTGCTATTATGGCTGTAATGCTGGAAGCTGGTGGACAGGGTGAGGGAATGAAAGGAATAAAGGATGACAAAATATTCTATTCAATATTTTCCATTCACATATTCATAGTAAATGAAACTAAAACTACTGAACCAAAATCAATTTCATGAACATTGAATACAAAAATGTAACCAAAAAACATTAATACAAAAACAACCAAATATACAAAAGTAAACAAAACATAAAATCACCACCATCAACAATATGCACTTTTTCTAGAGGTCAGATTTTTCCAAAAACACTTTGACAGGCATACATATGCATGAGCACAACACACACACAAGCAAACAAATAAAGACAACTAAATACAACATAAAATCACACACTCACCTTTTTTCTAAGGCGAGCATTTTCCTCCTTGTATGTGGCCAGCTGTTTTTTCCATTCTTCAACATTGGCCGTACTTTCCTGTAGTGCTGCCGTCAGTCGGGCATTGTTGTTCTTTAGTGTCGTCAGCTCCACCTCCCATTTCTTGGCGTTGGCCGAACTGAGATCAAAACTGCTAGGTTGATTTTTTTTATATACTCTATGTCTTTATTTGCATTCTATGAAAGCAAACAAAATCAGCAGACCAAACAATCAAAACAGACAGACAGAGCAACATCATAATCATAAATCATTTATTGTTGGATTAACATGAAAGTCAGTATCACAAACTGTTTCCAATGTCTTCTGATTAAATTCATCTGTTTTCAACTACCTTCTGATTAAATTCATATGTAGCATATCATCTTTATATCTGCATTTATCAATATAAAATGGAGCCTTTTAAATCTGATACACTGTCTGATCTAAAATTAAGGTCACATCCAAATATTACAACGGTGTCTGATGCAAACATTATTACAAATGTTTGGAGTTGTTGCTTGATGGTTTGCACCATTCTATACCTCGCTGGGTTTGTTTTGTTAACAGGGGAAATAACTAGTCATCAACCCTGTAGCTAGTGTGGTCATAGACTGAATTAGGATTGGACTGGAGTAATTTTTTTGTACAGTGGAATTTTTCCATGCCAAATGAGGTTAGCATGTTAACAGGGTACCATATAATCTTTTTTCCCTCTACTTTCCTTTATCTTTTTTCTGTGCACATGTATTTTAAAATACATATAACAGTAACCAGAAGAACAAGCAAACCAAATTGAACGCGTATTAGACAAGACAAGACAAGCGCAAATTTTCGGCCAACGGCCTTTGTCAAGCCTGAATGCACGGTCACAAACAGACCACAAACAACACCAAACAACGAATAATAAGAAGAGGACTAATAACTTCCCTGCCGCCTCGTCCAGTGGATAAAAAGGGACGCAGGCAGTCGCACTTGTTTTGGATCACATATAACAGTGTTGTTTTCTACAGAATTCTGCCAAGGACACTCCTGTTGTCACTGGACCTTGCACATATGCCGAGTCCATGCTGCACACGGACCTGTTTATCATCTCATCCGCAAGACTGACGGGACACAGCATCAGGCAGGTCTTTATATCTCCCTCTCTAGGGTGTAGTATCACACAGTCAGGAATACTGAGGCTGGTCCTGTCTTTGATGTTTGCCATCCAGTCCAGCTCTTCCTCCATGAACCTTGGTGTTATATACACCAAGTAATACGCACTGATGTAGACTATTTTACCTGTATACAAAAACTGATGTAGAATGTTATGCCCTTTTAAAGAAAAAAACAAAGATACCGCTCTGTCAGCAGTAACTAAATCTTTACTGATTGCTTCCCTTACATTACACCTACCTCTGTGCGAGGGCCAACTTGAGTCGGTCATTCTCGTATTTGAGCTGTGCCTCAGTGGGGTTGGAGGTGTTGTTGACTCCGTTGCTGCCCTGAGTGAATGAGTTGCGTCTCTCTCGCAGGTTGCTGTTGTCTGTCTGTGGACAGTCTCTCTACCGTAAAGCACATTTTTATGACATGGTTTCCACTATAATGTCTATGTCAAATGAGGAAGTGTTAAAACATGAAACAGCATCTCAGGACAACATATTCTGACTTTCAGGATGAGGCAACATTTGAAATTTAAGGGCTGGTGCGGCCTGAAATACCAGAGAGAATGTTTGATAACAAGCCACCATCACTGGAAGAAGTAAAGAAAATGGTTAAAAAAGCCAAAGCCAAATCATAAGCCAGGCCTAATGGAATACCTTACCTATTGAACAGTAAAGTCCTAGTATCCTTGAATGGCTCCACAAACAGATAAGATCAGCATGGAGGGACCTGAAGATGAGGAATTGATGGATGACAGCTGACGGAGAGTACATTCCAAAAGAACAGAATTTGAGTGATATCAGCAAGATGAAGCACATATCACTGAACATTAAAATTTTGTCATTGTAGCATGGCTGACTAAATACCACATACAAGTGAGTACCTGGAGGGATATTTTCCAGTACAGAGGACAGACTGTTGTGGAGGTAGATTGATATGCTGAATATTTACCTGTATGGAGGAGAGACTGTTGGTGCGCTGATGGAGAGAGGATCGTGCAGGAGTGGGTTGGGGTGAGCCATGCACTTCCACACCCCCGTTGATCTCAGCTGTGGGTTTGGAGGAGGCCACAGAGCGTCGCGTCAACTCCTTGATCTCCTTGAACTTGTCGATGAACTGACACACAAGCAGAGTAAAGATATATCCATAATAACAATCTGTATTCTGCCAACTACAAAATATACAAGTCTTTTCAAATATTGTACAGAATATTTCACCCAGAAGCTGATATAAACATGCAAGCATTACGATCAATAAGCTATATTCATATGTTACTTGAAAGTGCATTTGTGAACTGGTGAATCTGAAAGAACCACTGAAAGCTGATGAAAGGGACTGGCAAATCCATGGCATCAGACTCATCACAAAGGTTACTGTGTACTAAGCAGTAGTCCTGAGTACACTGCTCTCCTACTGCAAGACCTGGATTACTTTCCAACAGCCCATTCAACAGCTCGAATGGTTTCACCAAAGATGTTTTGCACAAGATCTACAAAATCACATGACTAAATCCATGTCCAACCTTCCAAGCTCTTGACAAGTATAGTTTCTCCTCAAAAAAAAAGAAAAAACAAAAAAAAACCCAGCTTCATTTGACAGGACACTTTGTCAGTATGGAAGACAACTACATCCGAAAGATGCTTCTGCAGCAAGGATATCATGGCCAGGGAAGACCACTGAAATGATGCAAGGATTCTCTCAAGACCAACTTCATCAGCTGTGGCATCAACACCACCACCTGGGAAGACACTGCCCGCAACCGAGTAAACACAATCACATCTGAACAGAGCAGAACAGTTGTTATTCAATAGAAGGCAAACTTCCCAAGCAGCACCTGCAGAAAAACATGTGCTTCATGTTATCTGTGTTGAGGGTGAGTTCAATCAGTAATCTCTGTTGAGGGTGAGTTTAATCAGTTATCTGTGTTGAGGGTAAGTTCAATCAGTAATCTGTGTTGAGAGTGAGTTTAATCAGTTATCTGTGTTGCGGGTGAGTTTAATCAGTAATCTGTGTTGAGGGTGAGTTTAATCAGTAATCTGTGTTGAGGGGGAGTTCAATCAGTAAATCTCTGTCGCGGTGAGTTTAGTCAGTAATCTGTGTTGAGGGTGAGTGCAAACTCTGTTGAGGGTGAGTTTAATCAGTTATCTGTGTTGAGGGTGAGTGCAAACTCTGTTGAGGGTGAGTTTAATCAGTTATCTGTGTTGAGGGTGAGTGCAAACTCTGTTGAGGGTGAGTTTAATCAGTTATCTGTGTTGAGGGTGAGTTCAATCAGTAATCTGTGTTGAGGGTGAGTTTAATCAGTAATCTGTGTTGAGGGTGAGTTTAATCTGTAATCTGTTTGAGGATGAGTTTAATCAGTAATCTGTGTTGAGGGCGAGTTCAATCAGTAAATCTCTGTTGCAGATGAGTTCAATCAGTAATCTCTGTTGAGGGTGAGTTCAATCAGTAATCTCTGTTGAGGGTGAGTTTAATCAGTTATCAGTGTTGAGGGTGAGTTCAATCAGTAATCTCTGTTGAGGGTGAGTTTAATCAGTTATCTGTGTTGAGGGTGAGTTCAATCAGTTATCTGTGCTGAGGGTGAGTTCAATCAGTAAATCTCTGTTGCGGTGAGTTTAGTCAGTAATCTGTGTTGAATGCGAGTTTACTCAGTAATCTGTGTTGAGGGGGTGAATTCAATTAGTAATTCATAATGAGGGCACCTCAACAATAAAAGCTTTGAATATTAAGAAAGGCTTTCACACATTTCTGTCCTCTCTTTTAATGGATCTTCAGCAATTTTCATTCTTATAATTTTGTTTCTTTCTTAACAACTGGTTTATCTTCACATGGATTTATCACCTCAAGTCTTAACCCTTTGACTCCTGCAGTCTATCCATCAACTGCAAAAACTTAACCTTTTGACTCCCTGTCAAAGGGTTCAGGTTTTTGTTTTGCTAGCATAGTTGACAATGCAGGATGCTGGAGGACAGAGTGCGCAACTCAAAGGGCTAATAATACCGACAGCTGTTCACTTCCTTGTCTGAAACATCATTGCATAAGCAAAACCCTCATCTCAATCATTTCTCAGCTGGTGCATGTTTACTCTTTCTTCAGTATGAGAAGTACCTTCAGGAACCCCACATCAATAAATTTTAACAAAGCCTCAAGCCTAGAAATAAAAAAAAAGGTATGATTTAAATGAGCTATCCAATACCTGAATGTGCACGTGTTCACATGCAGTGTGCAGAGCCTGGAATTGCTAAGAAAAAAAAAAGAGGAAACTTCTAGGGGGGTCCGGGGGCATGCTCCCCCGGAAAATTTTTAAAATCAAGACTAAAATCTGTGCATTCTGAGGCATTCTGGAGACAAATTTAAAGGCATCTAACACATTGAAAATCACAATGAATATCAGTCAAAAGAGTATTTAATAAACATTGGGCACAAGATCAGGATCCATCATACACAGCAGATCGTTTCAGTGTGTTCATACACAGACATATTCATCAAAACTTTTTTTTAAGTATGGTCATCGATTTTTTTTTTAACGCGAAAAATATTTTTTTGCGCGATTTTCGATTTTGATTTCCGCGGAAATCCTCGTTTCCGCGACGAATTCCAGGCTCTGAGTGTGACTTCACTTGATCAGTCATGCCTTTACCTTTGTAAACTGCTTTTTCTAGAAGCAACAGAAACACACATGTCAAAGATAACAGCACATGCTCCCTATGGAGGATGCCTGTTTACTGATTGTACATCTGATTCCAAGACCAACAAGCTGTCAAGCATTACCCACGTCAAGCCTTTTTTTACTGCTGGAAAGATTGTGGACTGGAGAACATCTTAACCCTTTGACTTTGGCATCCTGTCCACCAGCATCCTGCACTGTCAACCACGCTAGCAAAGCAAACACTTAACCCTTTGACTCCCTCACCCTATCTACCAGCTACCTGCAGGAGTTGCATCTGTTTAAACTTAATGGCCTCGATGCTTGTGCTAATGAGCCCAAAATTTTCAAATGTAACTCTGCAGTATATTAAGATTTTATGGCAGAAAAGGTTATTAAAATTTTTTCAACCAAATTCAACAACATGGCTACACATTATTAAGTATAGAAAGTGAGCCAATCATGGTTATCCATCACTGCCACAGACACAGATGTAAACATGCAGGAGAGTGCTTTTCTTAATGCTTGTATATCCCTTTCATCCTCTCACCCTATCCACCAGCTTCCTTGATAGTGTTTCCTATCCCTTGTAGAAAGTACTTGACAGGGTGAGAGAGTGATAGAGATCATACACGGGATATAAAAATCTCTCCTTTGTGGACAGGATGAGTGAGTGAGAGGCACATCATACACACAGTGGTTCTCACCTTGCTGAGATCACCCTCAGAGGAGAAACCAAGGCCATAGACTGTGTTGGCCCGTGCATCTGACCACTGACCAAACTTGTTTGATGTCTTGGTGAAGGTCATGTTGGGGGTAATGGTGCTGTTGATAATGGCCTGAAGAATTGGAAACATACACACACATCACTTTCCACAGCCCACAACTTGTGACAAGGCATTTCTTTGATTTTGAAATATGCATACACCAACTTTGATTTTGAAACGTGTTCAAACCACCTTTGATTTTGAAAGAAACATACCAACCAAGAAACTGCATAATATCTAAGGAATGGATTAGAATGACAGAATCAATCCTTTTTATTAGTCATATTTCTTGAGAAAGCAGTGGAGTCCATCTGTAACAAACCGGCTTACAATGAATTTCCATTTCCGGGAATAAGATACTCTTTTATTTACCTGCCCACTTGCTTCTGTTTCCCTCTTGTGTAATACCATTAATAGTGAACAAGATCAATTATTGCTCATAACGAAATCCTCTTTGTATAACGATGTGTTGTTTGTCAATGGCCAAGCTTGCTATGAATGATGATGTATAGTCTTAATCTACGATGAACAAGCATGAGTAAGAGCGTACAAGATTATTTTTACAGAGAACAAAAACAAAACAAAACAAAACAAAAAACAAAAATCCCTTCCAATTCACTGTCAGAGGCTGTCACAGCAGTTAACAGAGCTCATGTTGGGAGAATTATGTCACCATATACAGAAATTGTAGGGTGTGGAATTAGGTATATTTTACTTCTCAAGCTTGAATGGAAAAACCAACACAAAAGCTAAAGTAAACATTTAGATCAAACAAAGAAATTCCTTCAGCATGATCATGTAAAGGTAGTCAAAAAGAGAGGAAAATGTCACTGCCTTATCTAGTTTATGACTTTAGAATATGCTGAATACAATCAATCACACCTTACCTAGTTTATAACTTTAGAATATGCTGAATACAATCAATCACACATTATCTAGTTTATAACTTTAGAAATATGCTGAATATAATCAATCACACCTGATTATAACTTTAGAATATGCTGAATATAATCAATCACACCCGATCTAGTTTATAACTTTAGAATATGTTGAATACAATCAATCACACCTTGTCTAGATTATAATTTTAAAATATGCTGAATACCATCAATCACAACACAGGCAGAACAAACGTATGCAAAGTAAACAAGTACATCTGACGCATGTACAGAACAGTTTTCTGTAAGCAAAACCTTTTTCAAAGATAATGTAAACTACAATCGCTTTACTTGCTCTCCTCCCTCTGACACTCACTCAGCCCTCTCGAAATACACGCATACACAGCACGCACAAACACACACACTGAGAAAGAACAAAATAAATCACAAGACGCCAAAGACAGCCAGGGAGACTAGAGTATAAAATGACAAGTTAACACGTCTGCAGCTGCTAAGTCCGTCTCAAAACCTTTAGTGGTAAGGGAGTGAGATAGTGCTCTCTCTCTCTCTCTCTTGCTCACACACAAACACACACACACACACACTGAGAAAGAAAAAAATGAACCACAGATGGTAAAGGCAGCCAGGAAGGCCTTAAAGTAGATTACCACAACATGCGCGCAGCTGATAATTTTGTCCCACAACTCTTGAGGCTGTCCAGGAGCCAGGTGGTAGACATCTCAACTTCTGTCTGGATCTGAATTATGGAAGTGTCTATCTAATCTCCCTTGCTGCTTTCCTTCCTAAACCCTGAACACATGTTTGGTGTTCATTCATTGCTGGACAGATTGAACATCGCAAATACAAAGTTTTTCTCAAGCAAAATTTCCCCCCACGGGGATGCCGAGGGCTTTTTCAGTATAAATAGCACTCCCCACCTTCTGGAAATTCTGTGCTTGAAATTTCCTCCTTTTCGTCATTCTCTTTATTTCTTCCTTCCTCTTTTGCTTTCCGTCATTTCTTCCCATTATTTTCTGCCTAGCTGGTCCATTCACCTATATACGTTCAATAAAGTCTTACACACTTTTCTCTTAGGATTGATAATTGGGTACATATTATCAAGTGCATTTTTGGCTCTAGGGAAATGGGATATGTGGATGCAATTTCAGGTAATTTAGGCCCGTTTCTATATGTCTTACTCTTAGTGTCCTTTGTTATGTCTTAATTTGTATTCAGGTATGTTTTCTAAATCCCCTCTGTGATAGATTAGATTGTTTGCATGAGTGCACTGATATGTGTTCTTAATTTTCTTATCTTTTTCTCCCAACCCGTTGAAGTATTGTATGTTTTGAAACAGTTATAGCCGTGATATGGCTCTATGCAGTCGGCTGGGCTTTAAACAAAAGTAACAGTAACAGTAAGCAAAATTCACACCCGCACAAACCTATGCAGACGGGCAGTAAGGTGGGAGTTCAGGCCAATGTGGCCTCTGCATTGACCTCTGCACAGAGAGATCAGGTAATTTTACAGAGATCACCTAGGCTAAGGTGATGTGCGGAAAGAAAGCAGAGAAGGAACAATTGTGACATTTACTGACAGCCACTCAGTGTAAGCTATAATCCACTTCCTCATACCCCGAACCAACACACAACAGGAGGAAGCTGGCGGACATGATGAGGATGTCAAACGGTTCAGTTTATGCAGTCGGTGGATCAGGTGCGGGAGTCAAAAGGTTAAATCAAAAGAAAACTGTAAGCGCTGTAAACACTGGCCAATTGATGCAATTCAAACTTAAAACTAGCTATTTCATTAATTGTTAATATGATGGAACACACGACTTTTCAGTTGTCTCTATCTTATTCTACACACAAACTTAATTCATCCCAAAACTTTTTTTCTTTTTTAGCTGCCCCATCTTCTGTGCCACTCATATCGTTGAACACACCTCCAAAGCTTCAAAAGCTGAGATCATCATGAAATCATGGTATTAAGGGATACAGAGCCTAGGGCAATAATTGACAATACTATGATAATGAGAATGGTGATGATAGTAATGACGCTAGGGAATTCCATTTCAGATTGAGACTGTGTGGCAAGGTTGTACTCTATGCTCATTTTAATAATTTATACAATAGTGTCAACCTGGCCTGAGAGATGGTTGCAGTGTTGGTAAGAAAATTTGAGCAACAATCTCATTAGCATATCTGTAAAGAAGATGAGACTCGACTGTGAGGTTGCAATCAATCTTCTCAATGAATATGTAGCATTCTGAACTCTGCCTAGGAGCTAGATGTGGTAAAAAAAAATCTCTGTTTTTGGGACAAGGGTTTGAATCCATGATTTCCCAGTAAGTAGTCCATTGCACTAGCCACTTCACCTCCATTGCGCTAACCACTCCGCCACGTTGATAGTTAAAAAATCCTTCAAAATCTGTGGAACATGTTTTATACTGTCATTACTATTGTTCTCATGAACTGTGGCTAATAAAAGCATCTGATTTTAAACCCATGTTAATTGTTAATATTCTGACAGAATCTGTAGGATATATGTTTTACACTGTCATTACTATTGCTGTCACAACTGTTTGACAAAAACATATCGTTTAACCACTTCACTCCTTCATTCTATCCACCAACATCCATCCGGTAGACAAAGTGAGTGAGAGAAAGGGTTAAAGAATTGGGGAAGAGGAGGAACAATCACGCACACTGATCAGCTAAAAGATTGCAGCCTCCTACCTTGGATCCATCAACACTGATGATTCTATAGGTGCTGCGTGTGCTGTCATAGTAGTAGGACACACTGACTGCCACTTTGCTGGCTGGAATCCAGTTCTTCTTCGTTTCTGGATCAATCTGGAACACGTGAGCTTTCGTGGAAAAGATGGGCTGCTCCCTGAAACACAAAGAAACCAAATCTTTCGTTGGGCAAGAATTTCAATGACGGTTTTCATTTTCGGGGGGGGGAGGCGGTAAACAACTTTGCCTGCCCATCATCTTGACAGAGCAACCTTTGGATGAAAGGCAGGACACACAAACAAACAAGTAGTTGTGAGTGAAATGAAATGAAATTATTTCACAATGGGATACATATAAAAAATACTAAGTAAATGATAATAATGATGACAATTCCATTTGTACAGCACATAGGCAACTCGCACAACATATATCTCTTATTGCTAATCTATATGTATTAAACCAACAGAAAATAGGATACTGCAAAACAACTGACATTCAACCAAAGCCCCCCCCCCCACCACCCCCTGAAAAAAAAGAAAGAAATAAAACAATTCACTGTGAAGTATGTAAGACCTGGAATGTCAAAACTAATATGTGATCCATGTAAAAATCTTGTTTAATGAAGGAAAGGTTGTTCCATAACCTGGGGTTATTGGAAAGTGTGGTGACAGAAGTCTTCAACGTTTCTCAGGCCCAGCATTATGCGAGCACTACTCATCTCCTCTGACTCACTGCTTCTCCTCCCTGACTCTCAATCTCTTAGTGATCCATGAAGGAAAGAATGTCAATCATGAAAATATACCACATTTTAACACCAAGAATCTCCAAAGTCACAAACTTGGAGACACAAACTGGGGGTGGAGTGGGGGGAACAAAAAACAAGCAATGTAATATTAAAAAAAAACTGGGGGGGGGGGGGGGGGAGGTTACCTATGTGACAGAATCACCAATGCTCCAACATCATCCTGTCTTCTGTAAGAACTTTTTTGATACCACTGATGTCTAAATAACCCAGTTTTCCAACTCTCTCTCTCTCTTTCTCTCTCTCTCTCTCTCTCTCTCACCACACACACACACACACACACACACACACACACACACACACACACACACACACACACACACACACACACACACACACACACACACTCACTCTCTCTCTCTGGCTTCATATTTTCTTTCCATGCCCATCTGTTATCAGACTCGCATTCCACAAGTAGATGAGTCACTTGCTACGTCCCCAACCATGAAGAGATCAACATAAAACATACATTCGTGTGTGTGTGTGTGTGTGTGTGTGTGTGTGTGTGTGTGTGTGTGTGTGTGTGTGTGTGTGTGTGTGTCTGTGTGTGTGTGTGTGTGTGTGTGTGTGTGTGTGTCTGTGTGTGTGCGCTTGCACGCACACACGTGCGCGTGCGTTTTGCGTGAGTGTGCGCGCGCATGTCGAAGTGTGTTTTCATTCCTACAAATGAAAAAATAATGTCCCTTTCATGTCCATCTGTTATCAAGCACGTTTTCCAGCAGTGAATGAGTTGCTTACTTGCCCCTAATCATTAGATTAAGACAAAAAAAGTTCTACTTGGGCGCATGCACACGCATATTTCCATGTCCTGCTGTTATCAGACGGCAGGGTCTATCATTAAACAGGTCGCTTGCTTGCCCCTAACCATGAGGACATTAAGTTCCACTCCATAACATAGCTATTTAACTACTGGTATCTACCAAAGTCAAATGCCATCGACTCTGAAAAGACTCATGGTGATAACGCCTGGAGTTCCAGCTGATTTCTGCATGTCACATTTTGCATCCTGCTGCTCCAACCCTGGCCCTTACACGCCCAATCTCCTTCCCACCTGCTTCCCTCCAGCTGATGAACTGAGATAAGGCTTTCCAAACTTGGTGCCAGCTCCCGTATTTCTGGCTGCTTCCCGGTTAGATGGGAACATTTCTGCAGACAGCACTAACTCCTATCTAAACCCGTTATCGCCCCAACTCGCATTTCCTTTTAACTCGAGTACTTCTTGTTCCACACGAGCTCTAGTGGTGCTCGGTGTGTGAAGAAAAATGTCAGCAGCAGCCGCTGTAAATCAAAGAACTGTAAGTAAGAAGAATTTATGCACATTAACATCAAAGAGACGGCCTCAACTCAAATATAACATCTTTCGCCACATTCGGTCCAATAGCTATGCCGCTTAATATTCCCGTTACCTATCACTAGTACCAGCCAACTCCTAACACTCTCTGCACTGTACTAGATGATCTATATGATCATCAATAAATTTGTTTGTTTCTGAGAGAAATGTTTCATCTGAGATTAATGAGTTATTGAATTTCCAGTAACCTGGGCCTCTCTTGAATTTATTTGTACTGATGAATATTTTCACGTCTCTTCTGACTGACGAGGCTCTTCACTACTGACCGATGAGAAGAAACCTAACTTGACTCAAAGACCAGCGGTTTTTTTTTTTTCAGACCAGTAATTCAATATACAGCTGCTGTGCCTGTAAGACACATGTACAGCCCCCATTTCACTAAACACGTTTCACAAACTGTTCTGACAAAACCCTGGTGTACACTACTGCCCTTGACCACTGTTAGAAAATCCATGCTGCACAAATTCTTAACTGTGATATTGTATCAGGACCATGTGCATCCATTATCTACAAATTACTGAGGTTTTGTTTAATTCATCCACACAGATCGACTGGTTGCTTGGAGTTGGACTGGGAAGTTAAACGTTTGCAGGTTGAACTGAAAATCAAATGAATGCAAATAAGGTAAACATACGCACATTAACATCAATGAAAAAAATTAACCATAGAAATAACTTCCTCTATTGCTTTTCTCCTGTTTGTAAGTCCTTCAGCACATGATGCCATCTTTTGCAGTCTATCTTCGCTAAGAAATCAAGAACACACACACACACACACACACACACACACACACACACACACACACACACACACACACACACACACACACACTATACACGTACATACACATACACATGTTTCGGCCCAACACTATCTCCAACCAAAGAGTATGGATATCATCACCATTAACAGACCATAGAGACAGGTTACGCGCATCATCGGAAGGGGGCACAGTCTAAGCTCTCTCCGGGATACCAGAATAAAGATGCAAGAGAGGAAGACCCAAGAACATCTGAAAACGAACAGCAGAACTCAAGACCCTGAAAATCACCCACAGTACAAACACAGGCTGGCCAACAACAGACAGGAGTACAGGACCTTCGTTGCTACACTTCATGGCCTTGGCATAATGGGCAGTAAGAAAGATGTGATACACCCTCACACACTAAATTTGAACTTAAGTCAATGACGTGCATTTCAAAAGCCAACATTTCATTATAAAAATACATACAGCTGTGCAATGTCGGTCAACATGTTAAACACAAAATCAACTCTCATTTCTTGCTGAACATCAAATTTTCGAAATTGTTCTGACAAAATCTTTTGCCGTTCTGCCTATAAAATCACTGAGAAAATCCCTGACTGATGTACACTAGTGAGAATATCTACATTTTGATTTCAAATATGGTTTAATAAAGCTTGCTGAACTGAACTGAACTGAATCGAATCCAATCAGATGATATTTGCTGATTCTTTCATTCTTTCTGTTATCTTCAATATGAATTACGTGAAAAACATCATATTCATAAACGATCAAAACTCTGATGAATTCATCTCGATTAAAAACAAAAAATTGTTCATGTACATCATGTACAAATGTGCCAAAGTAACCCCTAAAAACTAGGGACATACATTGTGCCATTCAAACTGACATAAAACTAAAGTTATGCTATTCCTTTTCCCCGAGGCTAGATCAACAATTTGATGGATCATTCAGTATCAGTATTTACTCATTTGCAATGTGCAGTTCAACAAAGTCTGAACTCTTTTGCTCCCTTGCTCTATACAACAGCTTCCCGCTGAGAGGTTTTAGGAGTGAAAGGGTTAATAAAGTAAACCAAATTGGACATCTATCAGCACACATCCTTATCTTCATCCTCATCAATCATGACATTATCATAATTTATGGCACTGTCCTATTTTCTTGACCTTCAATACCATGACCTTATGATGACCTAGCACCTTCCTCGATCTAGGTTTTACAGCTTTACTTAATCTGGAGTTCGATGTCCGGTCCTGGGGGCGTTTCATTGCAATTTGTGAAACATCACTCCATCCATCACTAAGAAAGAGAAGGATGGGGTACCGGCTGCGGCGGAGGGGGGTGGGGGTTGGGCAATATCTGCAGCGCCTGTGAGGCTGGGGCTGACAGAAGCAGGCTAATGTGATGTGTAACTAGATTTACAAGGAATGCACGCAGTATTTGTGTTTACATCAGTGTTTATACCCTATATATCATAATGCATGGAGTTACAGAAGATATTCTTTCAGTTTTTATGGGTAACAAATTATCCCGTCTGCACCCAACCAGAACCCGCCCCCCCCCCCCCTCCGTGGATATGCCGGGGGGTTCTTTCAATATAAACAGTATCCCCACCTTCTGGATATTCTGTGCTAGAAATTTCCTTTTTCTGTACTCTTTGTTTTTACATTGTTCCTTGGCTTTCTGTCATTTCTTCCTATCATTTTCTGCCTTGCTGGTCCATTCACCTGTATGTGTTCGATAAAGTCTTATGTACTTTCCCTTAGGACTGACAATTGGATACACATGTATTAAGAGCATTTTTGGCGCTAGGGAAATGAGATATGCGAAAGCCATGTCAGATAATTTACGCCTCTTTTGTATATTTTAGTGTCCTTAATGTTTACATTTGTATTCAGGTATGTTTTTTAAATCCCGTGTGATAAATCGGACGGAGTGGTCAACGTCAGGGGCATCTCCTTGATTATGTAGGCGAATGCATTGATATGTGTGTACTTAATTTTCTTTTCCTTTTTTTCCCCCTGTTGAAATATCGTGCATGTTTTGAAACGGTGATAGTCCTGATACGGCTTTTTTTTTTTTTTTTTTTTTTTTTTTTAAGACCAGCGTTGTTTCCCTAGTTGGCTGGGCTTTATATAAAAATAACAGTAAAATAACTGTAACCAAAGACACAGACGGCCGTGCCTATGACTCACGGAAGAAAGCGTGGGGGTGTGAAGTAGTGTGAGTGTGTGTGTGTGTTGGGGAGGATATGGAATCTACACGGGAATGGGGGTGGGATGGGAGTGGGGGAGGGGGATGTGGGATCTACATATTAGCAGTGACAACGTTCCTAGCATGCTCTCCAAGGGACGCTAATGCTGTGGATCCCTGATACTGCAGACGACACTGTTTCCAATCAAATGAAGCAGACATCAAAGTACGCTAATACCATCGCTATGAACATGGTATGCGCCGTGCACAGCATTCTGTTACCTAACTCCTCATTCCCCTGTCTGCCTTCCTTCTCTCAAACAAGTCGAAGATGTAATGGCCCTCATCTGGACGGGAGCGTCCCGCTGTTCCCCCCCCCCCCCCCCCATGCCGCCGTTTCCCCGCACAAAAATGAATGTATCATGAACGAATGAATGAATGAATGAATGAATATAGCAACGTATCTATCGAGAAAACATCTCAGATCTTTGAGTTTTAGATCTATTTGCATGGTTTACCCAGCATTTACATCTACCTAGGTCTATTACACGGTTAAATTCTACAGCGTGGGAAAAGAGTCCCAGATTTTTCCCCCGTTCCCTTTCAAACTTACATCTAAACAGGGGTGGGGGGTGGGGGGGGGGAGGGGCGTGGATAAGTAGATAGATAAGATAGATAGATAGATAAGATAGAGAGAGAGAGAGACAGAGACAGAGACAGAGAGAGACAGAGAGAAAGAGAGAGCATGAAACTTTTCCACTACCACTATCATAAACTGTTTAACCTAAACAATAGCGAAAGAGAGAACATGCAACTCTTTCCCACTACCGGTATCATAAATTCTTAAACAACAGCAAGTATCACAACATGTTAACATAAACGACAACATGGTAAAGAATAAGGAAATCAAATGGGCAAATATTTACAAATTAGATTAATAGGAAACGCAGAGATGGAACATCAAAGCTTTCCCATTACAAGTATCGTAAATTGTTAATATAAACAGCAATGCAAATAAATAAGATAATCATGAATGGACATATCAAATCAGATCAGCAAGAAGGGAGTAAACAGTGAGAAGAGAGAGAGAGAGAGAGAGAGAGAGAGAGAGAGAGAGAGAGAGAGAGACAGACAGACAGAAGAGAGAGGGAGGGGGATTTTTTGTATTTTACTGTAGAAAGATAAAGCTTAGAAGTGGGACAAAAATGGATCCATATGTAGAAATGAGGCTGACTAAAGATTTTATTAAAGCACATGTGTGTACAATTAGAAAAGAGGTTTCAATGAAAATAATTGTTAACGTTATTTCGAAGCAGTATTTGTTTAGGTTTCATTTAAAGCTGTACAGTGATGTGTATATTTTGATGTTAGTAGGTAATGTATTCCAGAGACACCCACTACTAAAAGGAGATGTTTGCTTTAAACATGTCTAATTTTGGTCTTGGCAAATGAAGGTTGATTTTTGAATTAGTGTAGCGTGTTTGGCATGGCGTGGACAGCTGTGTTAAGCATTTGGGGGGGGAAATCTGCCAACAGTTCACTGTATTTGCGTAGTTTTGTTGTACAAAGGTTGGTTTTTGAGTAATGGTATGCATTTCCACATTTTTAAGTTTCAGTCTGTGGAACCAGTCGCCGTGGTGTAGTGGTTAGTGCAACGGACTGCCGACTGGAAGGTTGTGGGTTCGAATCCCCATCAGTACCTTCAAAAATCACTGTGGGATTTTTCGGCTCTAACCCGACTCTTGCATAGAGTTGGGCGTGCTATGGGCTCGTTGGGAAGACTGGGACCAACACAGTCCAGTCTCATCCACTTCACAGATGCGTCACTGAGGGTGCTGGTTGACGCCAGGATAGTAAGCGTAGAGTAAGCCCTATCACGCAGTCTCAATCCTAGATGGAACTCCACAGCATCATGAATATCATCCTCATCGACATCACCATCATCGCACTGTAAAAACTGTTCCAGCTTCTGTACCATTAAGGTGGCATAGAAAAAAAAAAAAAAAAAGGGGGGGGGTATACTAAGTAACCGCCCTGAGTGCAATGATCCTTTAAAAAAATGTAAAGATAGCTTTTAATCTGTGGTAAGGGAGCTGTCAGATAATAGTTTTCTGCTCTTCTGTGCAGTTCGTTCATTTTCGAATAGAACTTTACTGCGACCATCCCATACTGTTGATGCATAGTCAATATGAAATTTAAGATGAGCAGGGTAAAACTGGTTCTTCCCTTCTTCTTTCAGTGTTGATGAAGCATGAGAGCCTACTAAAAGGAAACAACTGTTAGTTTTACTAGGATTATTAACCCTTTGACTCCCGCTCCCTATCCACCAACTGTTGCAAAAACTGAATTCTTTGACTCTCTCATCGTCGCGTATCCACCAGCTTCCTGCAGGTTAACTTTTTGCTTTGATACCATGGTTGAAAATGCAGGATGTTGTTGGTCATGGTGAGGGAGTCAAAGAGTTAAAATAGACCTCACAAGTGAGTTTTTCGTCTATGCATACACCAAGTGCATAGCATTCAGAAACTTGTTATATATTTACACCGTTTAGAATTAACTTAAGATACAATTTCGATAGTCGGTGTTTGGAGGGGGGGGGGGGGGGGCAGCAAGTTGCTTTTGCCACTGCTTTTTTTTTTTTTTTAGGATTAACCTGCACATGGTTTGCATTACACCATTCTGATACTTGGGTTATACATAGTTGTAATGTTTCTTGGATATTGTAAAAAAAAAAAAAAAAAAAAAAAAAAAAAAACTGTCGTCAGAAAGCATATGACAATCAACAGAGTTTGATGTTGTGCGTAAAAGTAGTTCACTGATGTACATATAAAATATGGAATTAGAATTGAACCCTGTGGTGCACTAAACGACATCCTTCCCTAAGAAGAAAGACTGCCATAAGCATACATGTTGTACCCTTTCCTTAATGTAGGACGGAAGACAGGAATGATATGAGGGTTATTTAGATACACATTAAGTTTTGAATAAGGTTCAGGTTTCAATGAAGTCAAATCCTCTTATAAATTCTAAGAAGAAAAATCCGAATAGTTCTGTTTCCTTTAAGTGAGGGGAGAGAGAGAGGGGGAGGGAGGGAAAGAGAGAGAGAGACAGACAGACAGAGAGAGGGAGAGGGGAGAGAGACAGAGAGAGGGAGAGAGAAACAGAGAGAGAGAGGGAGAGACAGACAGGCAGAGAGAGAGAGAGAGAGAGAGAGAGAGAGAGAGAGAGAGAGAGAGAGAGAGAGAGAGAGAGAATGCCCCTTAAATCTGTATACTTCCAAAGTTTGAATCTGAAATCGGCAAACAGAAAGAAAAGAGCCAGGCATTGGGACCTGTGTCAATAAGCAGTGGGCAGACGTGATGAAGACAATGATAAGACGCATCCATTCTTCACTGCCTTGTGTTTATAACCACCCTCCCAACAAATAGCTTGCTTCTCTGCATCAGCGGGGAAGGAGTGGTGACGCTAAGGTACAAACACTGTTTCAATGTCCCGCCCTCCATCGTACAAGCTTCAATCAACTTAACGACTGGGAAGGGAGGCAAGGATGTGACGCATATTGACACAAGTTTCAACCTGGTTACATGTAAATGACATGTGTATCTGTGTATCTTATCTTCAAAAACAAACAAAAAAGTCATCACCAATTGAATTTACTAAACATCACAAATCTATGATACGCTGATGACATGCACAGACGTTGGACACTATCACTGGTATGAAGAGAATTCTGCACAGAGTATATGCAGAGGGCAAGAAGGTAGGTCTAAATCTAAATACCAAGAAGACATAAACAATGCACCAAGGAGAAGACAATCAAGCATATAGAGATACAATAAGACTGCATTAGAACATGTGAGTAAAATAAGGAGAAGACAATCAAGCATATCGAGATACAATAAGACTGCATTAGAACATGTGAGTAAAATAAGGAGAAGACAATCAAGCATATCGAGATACAATAAGACTGCATTAGAACATGTGAGTAAAATAAGGAGAAGACAATCAAGCATATCGAGATACAATAAGACTGCATTAGAAACATGTGAGTAAAATAAGGAGAAAACAATCAAGCATATCGAGATACAATAAGACTGCATTAGAACATGTGAGTGAAATATATCGGCTCAGTTAAAAGCTCATGATGGCACCTGCTTATAGTGAAAAGACGTTAAATCAAAGAACGAACGAACAAAAGACATCAAAATAAGAGTAGGAATGGCAAAACAGAAAATGATCCAACTCAATAACATTCGGAGCGACAGAAGCATGCCAACAGTCCTTAAAATCAAAATTCTAAAACGTCCGATTTGGCTAATAATGCTATATGGCCTGGGCATACAGAAATGCAGATGAAAATAAGATCGAAGCAAAAGAGATGTGGTTCCACAAGCGACTTGTCAGTCAAATGTACCAATAAAAGAACAAATGAAAGCATTCTGAACGAACTCACAGTCCAACACCAACTGCTGGCTAAAATCAACAAAAGAAAAATGAAATGTTCAGCCATGTGTGTATGTGTATGTGTAAGCATGCATGTATGCTTATGTATAAATACATGTATGTATGTGTATGTGTGTATGCATGCGCAACTAGCAACACCAACACAACCCTAAAGACAACAGCTTTGCAAGGAAAAGGCCGAAAGAACTCCGGATAGACCACCCACGTTCTGTACGAACACCATCACCAACACCAGCGGTTTTAAGGTCTACAAAATAGCACAGAAAAATCAAGACCCGACTAAATGGAGGAGAGCTCTTGAGACGTCTGCTCCGGTGGCTACTATCGAACTCGATAACGCTAACAGGTGACGGGTGACAGGCCGGGGCATTGATATATTCTCTCTCCCTTTCTCTATTACAGTGGCTTCTATGCGAATATCTATACCGTTGGAAAATATACCCCCCCCTCTCTCTCTCTCTCTCACGCGCATGCATACACACATACACATACATACATGTATTTATACATAAGCATACATGCATGCTTACACATACACATACACACATGCACGCACGCATGCGCGAGCACACACACTACCTCTGTGAAAACATTTGTTGATAGCTGTCATCATTATCCTTGTACGGTATGCTTAACGATCGTCTATCTGGCGGTTGGACAACTGTGAGAAAGGGAAGGGGGTCGGGGTCCGTATGATATCCAAATTATGAGATCGTTATCAATGAGACACAGAGAGAGAGAGGGAGAGAGAGAGAGAGAGAGAGAGAGAGAGAGAGAGAGAGAGAAGAGAGAGAGAGAGAGAGAAAACAGACAGACAGACAGACAGACAGACAGACAAACAGACAGAGAAGAGAGAATTTATCTGAAAGTAATAAAATACAGAGAACACACACATACACTCGCGCGCGTGTGCACGCACACACACACAAACATACACACACACACCATCTGTCTGTCTGTCTCTCTCTCTCCTCTCTCTCTCTCTCTCTCTCTCTCTCTCCTTCTCTCCCCCCCTCTCTCTCTGTGTCTCTATTTGATAACGATCATTACGTTACCTTTTTGGTGCTAATTCAGTAGTAGTAACATGTGTAACGTTTGCCCTATCCCATCAAGTAAATTGTTGGAGAGGAACAATACCAGAAACAATACTACCACTACCGCTACTTCTACTATTACCGTACCACTATTGTTATTATTATTACTATTATTATCATTATCAACACCACATCATCATCATCGTCGTCGTCATCATTAGAGTAGTTCCTCACGATTCTCAGAGACCTCAGCACCTAATGCCGCCCAGGATTGTACACCATTAATAATAATAATAATAATACATATAAAACATTGTATCAAACAATGACACATGTGGCGTTGCACGCACACTACTACTACTACTACTACTGCTGCTGCTGCTCTACTACAGCTTCTGTTACTACTACTTCTCCTTTTACTATTAATACTGCTACCACCGCTATTTCTACTGTTACTATGCTACTACTAAGGCTAAAACCTATTTGTGCAGTGTGTTAAAAGTACTTGTTTGCATATCATGGATTTTAGTTTGCCTCAATCAGTCCCTCTGAAATTCCACGCAGTCTGTTTTTCCAGCATAAAGAAACCACCAGATTCACAACGTTTACAAATCATTCCACGCCAGGCAGTAATTAAAAACAAAAATGCCTTGAAACACTGCCAACATCAACACAGGGTTATGCCCTTCCCCTTTACCATCTGCACCTGTTTCAAAATTTTCCCTTTGCACGATTCACTCACTCATTCACTCACGCGCACACATAAACGTTTACACGATAAAGTATCTTCCCCATTTCCAAAGATGCGCGGACATGCATGCGACTATGTGTGTGTACTGGATGTTGTGAAACTTTTGCTGATTATTTACTCAACTTCATGCATCTGCTTTACTTACTCTCTCTCTCTCTCTCTCTCTCTCGCTCGCTCGCTCCATGCGTGTGTGTATTTTCTTCCTGTTTATACTGCTTCAGTTTTCTTCTCTCTGAGCAGCCAGTCGAAACACTCAAGTCATTCACTTGAGACTCAACAGAGCAAATTTAACTGATGACAACCAGACTTCAACGACTTTAAGCCGCAGCAAAGAAACCAGCTGTTTCAGTTTTAGTTTCTCTAGATGGCATATCCACACTTGCAATAAATCCACATACATGCTGCCACAGATACTATGGGATGGACAAAACCCAAAATAATTATGGCACAAGTCGTACATGTGCACAAAAGCTTTAGGTGCTAGAAAGTTCTAAGGGTCCTACTTAGCTTATGGTTTCTACGTCTATTACTATATTAAACAAATGCATACAAAACAAACAAACAAAAACACTATTATGACAGCACGGTACTAACACGTCATTTTTTTAAATGTCTTTGATCCTGACTCAGAAAAGTCCAGAAATTTTCCATTTTATGGTGCAGGAGTCTGCGCATTACTGGTTTTGTGACAGCACCAATGTTAATGTGACTGGTGATGGCTCCTGATTTTCATTTCATAGAGAATATTCGGCCACTCTCTAGCTACTTCGTTTTGAATAAGACCATCAACAGTACGATGATCCATATTATATTCGCAGATGCATGATTTCAGGAGCCTGAGGACCTAAGATCTTCCAAGATGCGTTATCTGTCGTACTGGCTTTACCAGCAGTTTGTCGGTACATTCAATTTTCCTTTACATCAGTGTCCAGGGCAGTAAATCCTATTCCACTTTCCATTTTTTGAAGTAGTTACATCAATTTATCAGAATGAGGATTTGGTTGTCTTTTAACTCATCATCTAATAAGGTTAATCGTTTTAAAGCATGCGCGATTGCCTCAGTTTCCATCACTAGACTGAAGGCTGTGGTGTTATATGCTGCATTTTCTTCAAGTATGGTGCTTCCATTCTGTTTGGTAATAAAGCCCCATACAGATTTTTTTCTTGGTAACTAAGCCATCAGTATATGTGATAACATCTTTGGAATTATAGCTTAATTGCTCGATGAGTTGTTTGATTTCTGCATCAGTGTTACCTTCTGGTTATTCACGGCAATGTCTTCCCAGTTATTTAACCCTTTGACTCCGCCCTATCACCACTGCAAACTTACCTTTGACTCTCACCTATACCAGCAGGCAGCTGGTGGACAGGGTGAGGGAGTGAAAAGGTTAAGTTTTTGCTTTGCTAGCATGAATGGCAATGTAGAATGCTGGTGACCAGAGTGTGGGAGTCAAAGGGTTAAGCATGACTTTTTGCATAGGCCTTTGAAACAGTTTGGATAATTTTCCCTTTTTTTTTTCTTTTTTGAGTTCTGTGAGTTGGCGTCCTTACTAAATGGATTCTTCTGTCTGTCCAATCACTGATTTTCCAAGTTGTAGTTGACTACCTTTTGTTCTATATTGTGAAGTGGATTTTCCGGGTTTTCCAGCGCCCTGAAATATACTTACTTCACTAGTTCTACATTCTTGACTGTATTAAAGGAAGGTCAAGTAGCTAATTAAACTAACGATAAACCTGACCTTTTAACCGATCCATACACGAACGGCAGAAGATAAGTCTATGTGGATCCATGCCTGATCCTAAACACTGAGGACCTATAGATCTATTACTTGTTTGCAAAGTCCCCCCCCCCCCCCAAAAAAAAAAAAAAAAAAAAAGATATAGGCGCATGGACGCACACACACACACACACACAGATACATGTGACACACACAGATGCATGTTCAATGGCATACGCTGGGCCACTCTAATTCATGAAGTTATCATTATTATTGTTATTGTTGTTGTCGTTATTTGCATCCCACAGTGGAACAGGGCTCAACCAATTCACATGCACGAGTACTCACGAAACCCATTGTAAACAATCATTTTCATTATCATGATTTCATAAATGATGTCTGTAAAATCTTGTTTATCAACACATAAGTTACTACAATGGCTTAGTATCCGTGTAATGTCTGCTCTGGTTGGTGGCTCAGGATGACTTGATGCCAACAGCCTCTGTGGATCCTGATACACCCAAGCTAAAAGCTGACAGCTGTGTTGAAAAGCCGAAGTTAATAGTACAGAGACAGTGCCACTGAAGTTGTGCGGAATTCTAGAAATGGGGAAGCAAACAAGCAAGAGACTTCTGAAATGAGCTTGGGCGATCCCTCCACAAACATCTGGATAAACTTTTGATGATGTTTGGAACATAACTCCACATGAATCTTTCTCGTAAAGTAATAAGAAAAAATGTCCAAGTTGAACAAACATCAACAGAAGTGGTTTTTATGTATGTGTGCGTGCGTGTGTGTGCGTGTGTATGCGTCTGTGTGATGTGCACTTTATATTTCAGATTAAGTTTACATTGCATGTTATTTTAATGTACAGTAAATGTTTCAAGCGTTTGTTTTGCATTTTGTGGAAGACCACGATCAAAGTTCTCTTTTGAAGATAACACTGTTGACTTGACTTGAGATATTTTCAGTTTATTCAAGACAGCATTTCGGTGCTTGGCAAACATTCTACATCCACCAATGACGCCAGTGCCAGGTGATGGAAAAAGATATCAAATGATCAAGGAATACGCCAGACACATAAATAGATAAAACAGGCACTAGGCTGAGAGACTGCGAAGATATTCCACAATGAAATTAAACATTTCTCTCTGTCTCCATCCTTCCGTTTGTTTCTTTAGATACACATATTGAGACAATAATCCATAATATAACCATCTCTCTCTCTCTCTCTCTCTCTCTCTCTCTCTCTCTCTCTCTCTCTTCTCTCCCTCCTCCTCATTTCTCCCCATCATGACATTTAATCAGCAGCAACGATGAAAATATCATGTGTCATTAGGAAGGGAAACAGATGAGGAAATGTATGAGAGATGTGAGCGCGCGCGCGCGTGTGTGTTGAGAGTGTGTGTGTGTGTGTGAGTGTGTGTGAGAGGGAGGGAGGGGAGGAGGGAGGGGAGGGAGAGGAGAGAATATCTTATGACTGGATCAATGCAGGTTACAATAAAATTTATACTAACCAGCATAAATGAGAGCTGGCTAAACGATCAAGTCACTTCAACAAATACAACGTTACGGGTTGGAAAGGAGGAGGGGGGGGGGGGGGGGGGAGGAAACAGACAGAAAAGGGAAAAAAATGACTACACAGGAGATTACTCACGATAGGGATAGTGTGAAGGGATAAAATCAGGGAGGAAGCATATGGGAGAGAACAGAGAAAAATGTGGAGGGGTGGAATGGGAGTCGCGGTGGGAAGTGGATGGAGGGTATGTTTCCAGAGAGGAAGAAGACGGGGTAGGTAAAGAACATGGAACGACTGAGCTATGGAGAGAGGGAAGGAAGGAGAGAGACGGAGAGCTAGACAGTAGTGTGTGGGAGCCGTTGGGTGAGGTAAGGGTGGGTCAGAACGCCTCGCCCTGCAAACTGTAAAACAAAACGATGGCAATGGCACATGCAACAGAGACATAAGCATCTCAACAAGAATGCAACGCCTATTTGCCGAGTCTTGCAAACAGGACGCTCAAACGAGGAAATTGTTTAATTCCAACTATAATTCGAGAAGCAAGTACAATCTAACTGGCCATTGAACTCGGCAGCCCTTCGTTTACTCAGTTCATTAGCTGAACGAACACAATGTTCGTGGTTTAGGGATCAGGTTTCTTTTTCCATTTGTTCTCTTCTCTCTCTCTCTCTCTCTCTCTCTCTCTCTCTCTCTCTAGATGACTTGAAGGTCACATGCCCTCCATCCGAACCTGACAATAACAATGTGGCAGACTCCTTGCACCTGAACAAAACCTTAAGCACAGGCAAGGCGTTGAAACAGGGAGGTGGAGTTGAACAGTACCTAAGAAAACTAAGCTGACACCACCAGTTTGGAGATGGGAATTTATTTACGAGTGATTCATCACAATCCTACAATATCATATATGCTCCACCCAAATCAGCCAGTTTGGCAGACTCTTTGAGCTTGGGAAAAATACACATGCACTAGCAAGTCCTTGAAATGCGGAAGAAGGAGGGGAGAATGGATCTATGAAGCATTTTACACTAAGCTGACACCAGCAGAATGACAAAGAACATTAAAATGAGCTGCGAACATTCCAATCTTTATGCTGAAGCTGCGACTGAACTCGCAATACATCACCAGAAAGACTGAGCATTAAGATGGGCAGCATACAGACCAAGTTTTATGTTGATTGCCGGGAACGACCTCGAGACATCAGATCCATAATCCATGACTGTAAACAGAGCTAGCTGTCTGTCAATTGGCCCGTTAGCTCATGTTGCTCAGTGGCTGAAGTGCCATGCTGGTAATGCAATGGTTGTGGCTCCATCAGCTCGCTTGGTTTGACTGAGCACAACGTACAGTTCCTCGACTTATCTGCTTTAAACAAATTCTTGAGTGGCAGTCCTTGACACAGCTGCTGCACAAGAAAGCCAATAACTGCAGCTGGGTGGTCGTTAAGAAACAATTTGACACAGCAGAAAAAAAAGCATTGGTAAACTCCACCCAACTGATCCAGCCGCAGTGCTGGGTTCCCTCTGATGAGTGGCCCTATGACAGCTTGACATCGCTGGGCGTCCTGGCACTAGGAGCTCCACTGAATGAACACAGGTTTAGTGGTGTACTGAGGAGGCAGAATGAGCGGAATGGGAACAACATTAATGAAGCTATGCAGAAGATAGTGCAGCAAATAAACAAACACCCCCAAAGAAACTTTTACAGTCTGTACACACACACACACACACACACACACACACCACACACACACACACACAACACACACACACACACACACACACACACACAAGCCGATTGAGCAAAGACACATCAGGGCTATAACAATCTCAAACACACACACAACACCACGCTGAAAAAAAACATTTAAGAAAATATAGTACACATGATTATACCAATGCATTCGCGCACTAAGTCAAAGGGTATGCCCTTGGTGTTGACCATTCCACCCAATTTGTCATCATGGGGTTATACAAAGAAACCTGAATATAAATGTATATGAGTAAGGCTTTATAGAACACATACAGGCGAATAGATGGCGAGGGAGCGAAAGGATCAAAGCTGGACAGAAAGGGCAGGACTCGGGCAAAGAAAGTGGGGGACAGGCAGTGTACTGAATGGGGAAAATAAAGGAAAAGCCACGATGGCTGAGGAACAGCATACCTGATGCCCACTGCGGGACAGAGTGGTCCTCAAATGACCCTCTGACCAAACAGGCCCGACAGAAAACAGGTCAGCTCTCCAATAACAAGACAATCACCGGTCGGCACACACAAAGTAACTTTTTCCTTAACCCTTTCACTCCACTCCCTTGAGGCCTGGATCATGCAGAAGTACAGCTCCTGCTTTCCAGCCTGACTGCACAGGTCCCAGTCTGGCTCCAGAGAAAAAAAATGCGTACGACCTCCAGTTCACTCAGCTTTGAACAAACATCTAGTTCTGTTCAGGATTGGGGAAGGTAAATTACTGATGGATGGTGAGGGAGTGAAAGGATCGAAGCTGGGCAGAAAGGGCAAGACAGCGTCCACACAATGCTGACCAAGCTAGAAGTAGAGGTCTCTTACCACCTCACTCCCCTACGATACCGGGGTTAACGGGACAACCTTTACCTTCTTTGTTGTTGTTATTGTTGTCCTTATTGTTTTGTTTTGTATTGCTTTGTTTTTACCAGGTCACCTTATCCACAAATTCCTACCATGTCTACCAGATTCCTACCGTACCAAAAAAAGCTGGTGCGTAGCGTGAGGGAGTTTGCCGTTTTGTTCAAGTGTGAGTGATCAAATGCAATCAATTCTGGACGCACTCCACCCATACCTACCAGCAGTCATCTGGCAGATTCCCTCAGCCTATTCTACGATTTGGTATGGTCTTGAAACGAGGATGGACATGATGTGGGTAGGGGGGGAGGGGGGGAGTGACTCATGAAATACTGACACCACCAGAATCTTTGGAGCATCAAGATGGATAATGATCAGACCAGTTTTCCAGTTGCAGGCTGAAACTGAACTCCAAAAATCATACCTTCAGTCCAAGGACCCATTAAATAAGCAAGCAAGCCCGCTTGGGCGGGGGATGAAAGGGTTAAATGCAAGGTAACCTTTCCCGTTCTGTTAGCTGAAGCTGCCCAAGACAACACAGGCCTTGTCAGGTGACAGAAGAAAGGCACTGCATTGTCAAACACTACAATTATCGCTCCAAACAAGGCCGCAGGTTTGCTGGCTAAATAATGGCCCTGAATGAAAAAGAAGAGTCTCTCAATCTCTCTCTCTCTCTCCCTCCCTCTCTCTCTCTCTCGTACTTGTGTGTGTGTGTGTGTGTGTGTGTGTGTGTGTGTGTGTGTGTGTGTGTGTGTGAGTGTGTGAGTGTGTGTGTGTGTGTGTGTGTGTGTGTGTGTGTGTGTGTGTGTGTGTGTGTGTACGCGCGCGCGCGCCTGCCCACGCGGGAAAAAAAAATCTCAAACATGGTCGAATTACATACGAAAGCTGCAAGATTCCTATGGGAATTGTACGGCACATCGCTCTCTCATTGGATATCAAACAAGCAAGCAACAATATCTTTTTTTTAAATCTGTCACGCGATTGCAAATGTTCGTGTTTTCCTTGTCGAAAATTAATCTTGCTTTGAGACTAGACAAGAAAAACAATTTCCACCTTTAGTCAAAACAACACAGACATGAGCATGACTCAGGAAAGACTTGATCTGTAAGATGATATAATACAAAAGATACCGTCAATCACTCGCTCAATTAATCAATTATACCCATGCTATACCATCTAATGATACTCGGTGCAAATGTACCATATTATGGAACTCGGTGCAAACAAGTCACATAAGACAGACAGAAGCACACTCCTGACCCCCAGGACTGATGAACGTTAGGCGTAGGCAACAAGCCAATGTGTAGCACAGATTAAAAAGAGACACCCCCCCCCCGCCCCCCAATGATTCAATGTGGCATGGGAAAGTCAGCCACGTGTGCAGCAAAACGCTCAATTTTTTGCACTATGTGAGCGCAACAACTCTGTGCTGAAAGCACGCAGTACTATGCATGCAGCAGTAATAGTACAAGTTCCTCGAGCTTGATTCAGATCCTAGCTGTTACATGAGATGGAAAGCAGGAGTGTTCTACCTCTACGCCAACCAGACTCATACATGCAGTACAAGTGCTCAATCTATCAGCTAGCTGGATACTTAATACATGCAGTACAAGTGCTAAATCTATCAGCTAGCTGTATACTTGCCCACTATGTTGCTGGCTGCCGGGTCCAAACTCGTTACCACAGTTACTGAGCCAGTTGGGGTCGACAGGCACCCCGAAAGTATTGGTGCCCCCAGCACCCAACTCCCGCCAGCTGCTGGCACGACGCATGACTGTTGGAGGGGCACCGGGCTGTAGGTTCTGACTCCCCTCTGACCACATCTTCACACTCTACTCTGTGTCTCCTCAGTGTGGTCGGTCAGTGAACACCAATGTCCGGTGATTACGGAGTCTCTCAATCTTTGGTAAACCAGTCAATCACCTCTCTCTCGTCCGTGTAGTCAGTAAAGGCAACCTTCCAATCAGTTACTCCTGTCGTTTCAGTGGTTTCAAAGCAACTTCTTATTCCAGATTTCAGATAACAGACTGACCAGCACAAACGTCTGGAGTGACAATCAGTGAGCGCCACTACGTACTGTACATCACTGTCAACAACACGATTGTAACACTGCTGTACCTTAATCCAGTTATTTGACAGTCTGATCTGGACAGACGCCCACGTTACGGGTGATCAATGACCATTCTGTGCACTACTATCAAGTTTTGTTCACAATCATTCGGGCACACAAACACATGTACTCAAACACGGCTGTTCTTCACTTCGGGCGTTTCACACAGCTTGGAAAGACATGCTGCTAACGGTTGGCAAACAGATCACAGGTGACTGACTGCTGCAGATTTATAGCCTATGGCATTGATAGACTTTTCTGTTTTTTAATGCTTTTAATGCATCTTGTTGCATTACTCACTGGAAAACAAACAATTCACCATGTTCGGGCCCTAAGGCAGAATAAGTTCAATTTTTCCCATGTCCACGTAATCACCAGATAAAAGAATATTCACGATCCTACCAGCCCAATGGCAACACGAATCGATTTTCTTGTATTGGTACACCATGAACAACCAGTACTTCAGACATTTATAGTTTTGACTGTTCTCAAAGCTGACCAGATTGACTTCAAAACACAGCATCAACCGCCACTTCACAGATGTAATTCAAACCTTCAGACAGGATTGTGTTCGGGTTGGAAGTCAATTACTCCGTCCCGTCCTACGAAATACAGAACTGACTATTTCATGCAAAACTACTTTGACTTTTGTCATTCTGATGTTTGGCTTCAGTTCTGTATACAATCTAATGAAGGCAAACTATCCTACTAAGCCTTCTAATAGTACTCTCTTCAAGATGTCACTACCTCTCTGAATTTGTGTTTGGTTGACAATGTCCATGATGGAGCTACTGTAAATTTATATCCAAATAAAACGATGAAAAGAGATCTACCAACACAAAATGCCCATAGTATTCAACTGTCCGGCAATTATTTCATGCAGGAATACAAAATAAATGTGGTACATCTGATCAAAGCATTAAATGTGTACAATGAAATAGTTCCCACAGTTCTAGTTCATATCAGATTTTAACTTTCCCAAAACAGAGCATCACATTCTAGACTTGATTGTTTCTGTTTAGAAAGACTACAAAGAAAAACGTACACACATCACAAAAGATTAATGTCAGTAACACCGATTTTAATTCACCTTAAGTCTGGTTGAAGAAAAATCTATTAAAAAAAAAAAAAATCAAAGAAAGGGAGGAACAAGAAGAAGTAAAAGATTAAACAAGAAGAAAGGGGATGGGAGGTAGACGTAAATACAGGGAGGTTTAACCCTTTTAACTCCCACACTCTATTCATCAACTGCAAAAACTTAACTCTTTGACTTCCTCACCCTATCCACCAGCTTCCTACAGAAAGCTGGTGGATGGAGTGAGGACGTCATAGGGTGAAGTTTCTGCTATGCTTGCATGGTTGACAATACAGGATGCTGGAGAACAGGTTGCGGGATTTAAAAGGTTAAGATGAAGACAAAAAAGAACCATTGCACTATGAAAGCTGCAATTGTCTTGTTGACAGGCTGGGCAAACAAACACCACGCTAAAACAGCTATTCAAACCATCCCGGATGGGGCAGTGTTGGTTCTGACACAATCCTAAGATGTATCAAAGGACTCGGCAAGTTGTGTTAATTCTTCTGTCAAATACACACATCCTTTTCCTTGGCATTGGTTTCATTCTTTTTCTCTTCATTGACTGTGTCGGCCTTCTTCTTCTTTTATTTCTTTATTTCTTTTCTTTCTTTATTTTAACAAAGTTCGGTCTTGCTTCAATTTCCAACTGCATGGCACAGCGTCACAAATGTGGCGTAATTTAACTGGGCGACCATCAACACAAAACAAACGTACAGTAAGAGCGTCTTAATGGCTGATGTCACGGGTTTAATGTTTTGACTAGTGACTGTGCTTCTCGCCTCCCCTTTCAGCCCACACCGTTGGCTAGCACTGCTGCCTGCAACCCTATGAAAAGGCGAGCAGAATGCGCATGTCTCTCTAAGTACAAAGCCTTTCCATCAGCAAATCCCTATGTAGTGCCTCCTCGTGGTGACACGGTAACTGAGCACCTCAAGGACTCGGGCTGAACTATTGAGGGACTCGGAAGAGGTGTGACCCTAGACGTGCGGCACACAGGTCCACCAGCGTGTGGACACGCCCTGGTGCTCAGGAATCAGACCCTCAGCTATGGGTAAATAGCACAACTGCCTTGTTATGCAGTTGCCTTGAAAGAGACCGAGGCTACGGGAATAAACCCTGACAGAAAATCAGCCCCTACTGCCTTGTGAGTAGTCGTGGGACCAACAAAGGCTAGCGAGAAGTTCATACAAAACCGATGGCAGGCATCAGGAAGCCACCATCGTATCCTCCCAAGAATATCACGATATGAAATACGAATAAACAAGTAATCGACGTGAACAGGGACTCCACAGAAGCACCTTCGTCTGGTAGGAATGTCATGTTAAGCAGGTAACACCGGTCTGTAATCAAGCTACTGCTACTAGATTAAAAGATATAAAAATCGCAAATTGGAACATCAAAACAATGCTCCAGAAAAGAAAACCAGAAAATGTAAGGACAGAAATGGAAAGATTGAACATAGAAATTTTAGGACTAGGTGAGGTGAGACGAAAGGGAGCAGGATAACATCGGGCAAGCATAAAATTATATGTTCTTAGAGGAGACACACATGAAAAGGGGATAGGCATCATAACGGTCAATAACAAGTCAAAGTCTATCAGAGGACACTGGATCAAATCAGACCGCGTTTTACTCGCTAGATTTTATAAGGAGGTATACTGCCATGTCATGAAACCCTAAGCACGAACACATCCTCTAAGTCTCGTAGGCCTGATGCTCCCAATCAACCAAATCAATTTTGACTTCTTCTAAGAGGATGAAATGGTAATAAGATTCCTCACTCCATATGAAAATTTACAGATACAAATGAAGTTGACCATGAAAAAGTAGGCATCTTTACCGACGGGCACGAATGGGCATCAGAAATTAATGATAAATACAATGGATGTCAAAGTCAAGTGATTACACTTTGAACTTCCAATCGGAAGATCTTAGTTTGATCCTGCCTGATACTGTGATAGTGCTTGACAGTGCTCAAGGAGGAAATTCCCCCCTCTCCTCCCCCCCCCCCCCCCCGAACTCCCAGGTACAGTTCCGCTAATGCCTGAAACCCTCTTCATGTGTATAAACAATCATCAAATACGCACATTAAAGGTCACGCAAGCCATATCAGTGTTCGGTAGCATATGGAAACATGAAAACACCTGGCATAAACATCCACCGAATATGGAGTATGCAGACTGCCTATTAACATAACGCTTGCATACGCGGATAAAAACAACGCGTTTCTTAAAGAAAACAAAACAAAACAAAATACAAAAACAAAAACACTTATCTGAACAGACTTTAAAAGAAACAACGAACACACACACACACACACACACACACACACACACACACACACACACAGAGTTTAAAACAGGTTTAAAAAATACAAAAACAAACACACAAACAAAATCCAGATGGTCGAGATGTTTTAGCAATCTCCCTTTTTTTTTTAGCAATCTCCCTTTTTTTATTAAAAAAAGAAACATGAAACGCCCCCCCCCCCCCCCCCCCCCCAAATCAATCCCTCTGATATGTTTCCCTTTATCACATGCAGATGAAACCAGAAAGACATAGGTGACCTTGGAAATAACTCAAGGTCAACTAAACTTGAACATCTTATAAAAAGTTGCCTTTCACATATTCAACCTAAAATACTAAAATTTAGCTCATACATTTCAGAGTTCAGGTGAGATATGAATATTCTGACAATCTGAAAGTAGTTATCTTGGATATGTGCTGAGATCAACCAAACTTCAGCATTCGTGAGTCTGAATCAAGGTATTGCTCAAGCTATGAAAGCAATTATGAGCACTTTAATCTCTAATGGTAATAATGCTGTTCACATGACAATAATAAGCCTTCTGACAAAAGGGAGACAATTTATATGGGTCGACCCATTCTGTAACAACGGTTCAGATTGCTTATAAAACACAACCACTCTGCCAAAATTTACAATAGATTACAATCATCTGACAAAATTCGACTTGAAATTTGGATGCCCGGAAGAGAATCCAGATTTTCAACTGACAAAGGTCACTGTGACCTTGGAAAATGTTCCGATTAAATAAAACTTGGGGAACCGTGAGGGAAATGCCAGAAACGTAGAATCACTAGAGCAATGTACGCTAAATATTTTGAGAAGTTTCTGAGAAAGTACTGTTCACACAACACCCTAACAAGTGTCGGGTTTTGTTCGCTTGTTCTTCTCTTCACTTTCCTCCTTTAATCCACAAGATTTTTACCTTGGTCCTCTCCTTACTAAACTTATGAATTCACGACTCTTCGACAGTCTCTACACTTGATTAAAATTTGGCAGTGATCCGTCAAAAGACAAGCAAGAAAATCTTGCGAACACACTTTTGTCACACACTCACACACAGATGTACATACCTCTTCAGTCAATGTGATAAAATGTCTTTTTTTAATTAAAAGAAAACAGTTGAAATAGTTAAACAGCACATCGTTTTTATTCATAAACCTCTCGTAAATGAACTCAATCCACTGAGACTCTAACCCAACAATTCAATGATAAAGTGCACTTCAGTCTATTATGCAAATGGACGACGGAATTCGGCCACACGCTTGGAATCCTCTCAGAGAAAATTGGACAATGAAGTCGAGATGACGGCTGTTAGGCATAACAACTAATGCCATGGGCACTTAATGATGATAACGGACGATAAAAGACCGTCACTGCCACACATCGGCCACCGCTGCTAGGACAGCTCAATCCGCTTGCCGTACGTTGTATACCCGCTCCTTTTCCTGTCTTTCCTTCACAGAGACAAAGTCAACTTTCATAAAAAGAGTGACATGAGCATGTCTGGAGTTTATCGACTTCAAGTGGGACTCGTTGCACTCAGAAGAAAGACCTACTGCAAGATTTTTTAAGACCAACTGCAAGATTTTGCCTATCACTCACTTGATCGATTTTTTTAAGACCAACTGCAAAATTTTGCTTATCACTATCTCACTTGATCGACTGGACAATGACATGTCCTACAGGATCTTTAACGTACACACTTAAATTAATGTTCTGCGTGCATACACACACAAAAGGGGTTTAGGCTTTACCCATCAGGCAGGAGGAACCCAGGCAGGATCGAACCCCAGATCTTTCCAATTGTAAGTCTGCTGTCTTACCTACTTGACTACCATAACCCGAAAAAAAAATTATACTGTCCTGTCTGCTAAGCACTCTGCAACGCTGTGTACGATGGGCTGTGGGCCGCTAAAGCAAGGTAAGTTCAGACGCGCGTGCTTCAGAGTAATCTACCTGTCTGTCTCCGTGCGTCTGGTCCCCCACACTCATCTCACCTCCTTGCCGCTGGTTTTTGGATCCCAAGTCATCAACTGGGTTCTCTTCCCGAATATCGTGAATAATGCATCATGCACTTCTCCTGGTTTTTGATATCTGTGGATGATTCTAGAACCCCATCCCTAATCTCGTCTCCAGTTAACCGTCTCCCCCCCCTCCCCATCCCTCCCTCCTACTGCAGAGGGCCACAGATGGAATCTTATCACGAAAGGGGAGATACAGCTCAGCCGGTGGTCGTCTACGTTTCCCGTTGAGCCTATCGTGCTTTATCTGCGGGGAATATTCAAGTGATGAGGTCTTCTTTGCATGGACGGGTTCTAAGTTCACTCTTCTAAAATGATAACTTGAAAAATAACTTGATGAAGAAGGCAGGATGCACGGAGACGGTGAGAGTGTTAGCGTGTGCACGAACAAGTTCTACTGCTTTCTCGTCTTCCTTTTCCTGTTCATTTTCTTTTCTCCCCACCCCCCTCGCTCTCTCTCTTACTATTATTTCTTCAAGTCTACGTTTCCAACACTATTTTCTTCAGGTCTACGTCTCCAACACTATTTTCTTCTCTACGTTTTCTTCAAGTCTACATTTCCAACACTATTTTCTTCAAGTCTACGTTTCCAACACTATTTTCTTCAAGTCTACGTTTCCAACACTATTTTCTTCAAGTCTACATTTCCAACACTATTTTCTTCTCTACGTTTCCAAAACTATTTTCTTCAAGTCTACGTTTTCAACATTGTTTTCTTCAAGTCTATGTTTCCAACACTATTTATTTTTCTACGTTTCCAATACTATTTTCTTCAAGTCTACGTTTCCAACATTATTTTCTTCAAGTCTACGTTTCCAATACTATTTTCTTCAAGTTTACGTTTCCAATACTATTTTCTTAAAGTCTACGTTTCCAATACTATTTTCTTCAAGTCTACGTTTCCATACTATTCTTAAAGTCTACGTTTCCAATACTACTTTCTTCAAGTCTACGTTTCCAACATTATTTTCTTCAAGTCTACGTTTCCAACACTATTTATTTTTCTACGTTTCTAATGCTATTTTCTTCAAGTCTGCGTTTCCAATGCTATTTTCTTCAAGTCTACGTTTTCAACATTATTTTCTTCAAGTCTACGTTTCCAACACTATTTTCTTCAAGTCTACGTTTTCAACACCTCTACTACGACATTTATCTGTAAACTGGAAGAGTATACACTTTTACGTTACAACCATACTACAAAATATCCATTTTCACACACAACAGTAAACAGACAGGTTTATAGCATGCCAGATGTAGCGATTCTGGGAGGCAGAGGAGGGGGGAAGACTCGGCAGCTTGAATAATTTGACACCCATTAACGAACAGCCCGGCCCTAATTGCCATGTTAAGGGCACGGAACCAACGGGTCGTTACTCTTGGATAATAGGGGAATAGGCCTACCGGTACTCTTGCTATCATCCTCTGATTATTTAATATTTGAAAGCGTATAGTATGCCTGTGCAGTTCAAACTTGAGCCACGCCATTGAAAACAGCCGGGTTGAAAGAAAAAAAGTTTACGATTGCATAAAATTAACCCATTGACTCCCACACCATGTCTACCAGCACTCTGCATTGTCAACCATGCTAGCAAGGCAAAAAAGTAGTCCTTTGAATCCCTCACCCTATCCACCAGAACCCTACAGGAAGCTGGTGGACACGGTGAGGGACTCAAAGGCTTAAATTTTTGCAATTGGTGGATAGGGTATGGGAGTCAGACGGTTAAACATGGCAGTAGCAGCATAATAAGGAAATGGATATTTCAACTGGCTTGGGGTGTAGGTGGGGGATTGCATAACTTGGTTTCATACCATCTTAAATAAGTGTATTACTTTTTCTATACCCAACAATTATCTAATTGCTGACTAAACATTCAACATGTCAACTGATGAATCATTCAATTGATGAATCATTAATAATACGTCAATCAAATATTGAACCAAAGCAAAGAGCTAACACCATGAATGTCGCAAACTACATTTCGATAAATCAACCAGACCAATTCATGTGACAAGCCCTAACAATTTCCAAACTCGTACTAAAAAACATAACAGACGAATCATATCACAGCACCTGCAGGCTCATCTTTTGACTAAAACAACAACTGCGAAACCAAACAACACCCCAGCAATCACTGATTTACATCAAAGAAAGCTTGTTCACACCCCTAGCACCACACGTAACATGCTAACACAAATCACTACACGTCTTGGTCGTCAAAATTGGGGTAACCACAGACAGCAAACACGTCAGGAACTCACACTTGATTAACGAATCCTGGTAACAGATATCTGACATCTGATCAATCAACAGTATGATATAAAATTACAGAAACACATCCTGTTCACACTTCTGAAATCACACAAGACAGAAGTAGCATAAAGACCAGTTCCTCTCACGTCCCTGTCGTCAAGACTCGAGGAGCCAGAAAAATCCGACTACAAACTCTCAGCGAACCGAGGTAAACACTTCAGCCTTCAAAATTTCACTCACTACTGTACAAATCTTGATAACATACTAGCCAATGAGTAACATTACTACAACAATCGCATCACAAATGTTGATTAACTGATAACCTACTAGCCACAAACACTTGACTGATCATGGACAACACGAATGCAAGTGACATCTTATATTTTAGTCACAAAAACTCGGAAGAACAGCAGCACGATTCTAAATTCTGGGCATTACCCTTGTCACTAAACCTTCACTAAACATCAACACGGTTTTTCATCACATCCCTATCGCTACACTCAAAAGCTGGGAACTGGCACACAAGAGAGCTGAATGAAGCCCGACAGAGCCTACAGACTTGTAGACTTCACGCCGGCAGCTTGGCTCAAAGCTTGACTGACTATGATGCAGTACACGGTTTGTAAGCAACGAACTCTCAGTGCAGTTTCCCCCTCATCTATGCCCTCCCAAACATCTCCTCCACATCACACCCCTCGTGGCAGGAAAACACTTGGACGGCCCGACAAAACAGCAGGCAGAAAAAGGAAACAGCCATAGTATAAAAAGCTTGTGAAATCGTATGCCCACTCTTCCTCCAAAGCACCGGCAGTGGCGGTAATTACGCACAACATAAAAACAATAAAAAAAATAACACAAAAACAACAACAACAACAAAAAACCGTGCTAAGCCTTCCCTACTCGACTCCTCATGATTTCTGGCACTGTCACGTATGCAGCTCAGTGGTTAAGATTTTGGCTGCGCCAAAAAGGAGAAGGGGGGGGGGGGGAGCGAGATGGAAGGTTCAATCCTTAGGAAGTCCGGTGGTTGTTGGTCTCCAGCCAATTCCCGGCTGTTAGCATCATCACCCCCGCTTCATCTCACGTCTGCTGCAGTTATCATGGAGGGCGGTATGAGGTGATTACCCTTTGTGTTGATTCCCCGAACCGATAAACCCCCTCCTTACCCGTAGACTTCCTACGATGTCTAAATTCAGAACGGACACGGTAATTACATGACTATTTTGCTGAACGGCTCTGAGATAAAACATTTCCATAGAGGAAGTGGCAGATGATGAATAATTTCTGTAACGAAAACAAAAGTATACTGTCTATATTCCAAGCATAACAAATACCCTGCTATGGAATAAACAACGAGCGTTGTTAATCACAAGAATAGTATTCATGAACCATGATATTAATCAAAGGTTATACCAGTCTGTTGTCATTTCGTGATGGGCAGAAACAAAAAAACAGCCTATTTTTGCATGTATGTGTTTTGAGAATGTCTGATTTCAGATAAACAATCCACATTAAAGGCACATGTCTGAAAACAGGAGGAAAACATATTCGACATTAAATGGGAAGTGTTATCATACCTGAAGCATGCAACGTACACAAGCTGTGAGCGTAAATAAAAGACTCCATATTTTCCGGGAATCGACATAAATCTACCTGTCATCATGGATGATGTGTGTGCATTACGTGACAAGTCACCATCCCAAATCCTTTTCTTCTCTTTCCTGGCTGGCTTCTACATACACTACTGTTCCCCTTACTGTCTGCACAAAATACTGCCTCCGCCACCCCTGCATTCCACTCTGCCTTGTGGTAATGGATAAGAAAACACAATCCATTTCAGAACACAGCACACACAGAGACATATTCTACAGTCTATCACTTGATTTCTATCGTCTTTTGGATACAAACTAGAATTGTGGTTTTTATAACTGAAAACAGCCGTCGACAAGCTACAGCACAAAACAACAGACTTCAAGAAAACTACCTTCTGCAAACTGCGACATACCTTCAACTGAAAAGATCTGGTACAGCTCCTCTGATTTTAATAACAATTATTCATTTCAAACTCAAGCAGTAACGTACTTCAGAAATTGAGAAAACATCGTGAATCAATGCAAGATGTAAACGGGGGAAAGCGAGATTCGGTGATGCTGACTGCAGTATTTGCACTGTCAGCCAAAACCCCAACCAGCCAATGACACATTTATAGGCATACCTCATTACCAAATATGAACAGGCTGGCAAATGAAAGAACTGAAAGTAGACTAATGTGTACCCGACATTTTGACAAAAGGCAGAGAGAGTAAAGAATAACTTAGTATCGAGATCTACAGTAAGAGGGACGAAGACTATGTTGCCCACAGACTTGAGAACGTTTTTATGCATGAAGTTCGGTCAAAGATAAAAGACGAGTCAAATAAAAAAAATTCAATCAATGTCCAACATACGTGAAAAAATACACAACTACTTCTCCCCTAATATTCATCCTTCAAAAACTCCACAAGAACTTCCCCTACTCAATGTTCACACATTTGGAAATCAACGTTCACACTTTTAGATAAAGTAACGTAGGTGGTCGGTTGGCAGAATGTGGCATGGGTCAGCTCTCTGTGCTAAACAGCAACAGTATAGAGCGTGAAGTACAATGACTGGGCTTACTGTCAAGAGCAGAAGCGTGCGTGATATATGGCATTTGAGTACTAACCCCAGTACTGCAGTATTGACTCTTTTACTTACCGTCGTATATGGTCCAGTCTACTACACTGTGGCTTGACTTTCAGACTGAACACACGGTCCTATTCGTGATGTCTTTTCTGATTTAGCCCTTGTTTAACCTTTCTAGCAGTCTATAAATCAAGTGACCAGAAAGGTTATGAGTGAGGGAGAAAAGGGGAAAGGGAGACGCAAAGAATAACACAGAATGTACATTAGAATCATGAGCACGACTGCATTCTAACTTTCTCCAACTGCACGTCAAGTTCTACTCTCTAGCTTCGAATTATATTCACTGTATATGCAGTGACTCTTCTTATTCTGCCTACAGTTCATTTAAGCAGGCTTATAATAATAATAATAATAATAATTACAATATTTATATAGCGCAAAATCTTGATAAAATCAAATCTAAGCGCTGAAGCAGACACACACGCAAGCACGCACGCGCACGCACGCACACACACGCACACCACACACACACACACACACACACACACACACACACGCATGGCTATAAATGGGGAGAAAGAATAAAAGCAATAAAAGCAAGAATAAAAGCAATGGAAAATTATAGAGAGCATAGCATATACAATTATATATTATAACCATGTGATTCCCCTCCGAGCGGAGACAGGCTGCAGGGGGGGGGGGGGGGGGGTGAGTGAGGTTAGGATTTTATGCGGAGGAGAAAAGGTGAGTTTTCAGAGCTGACTTGAAGGAGACAAAAGTAGGTTGCTGACGGACTGAGAGAGGAAGTTTGTTCCAGGAAAGTGGACCAGAAACAGAGAAGGCTCGTGGACCATAGGTATTGAGCTTAGTGCGTGGAAAGCGAAAAGTCAGAGGATCGGAAGCAGAGCGGAGGGTACGTGAGGGAAGATAGATCTCAAGTAGGCTTGACAGGTAATCGGGGGCTGCGTTATTGAGGCTTTTGTAGCACATGGTGTCTAGTTTGTACTGTATGCGCTTTGATACAGGGAGCCAGTGAAGTTGTGCCAGGAGAGGAGATTGTGGTCAGCTTATGCCTCATACAAAAGAGAAGTTAGAGCAAAAATAGGTGGCCACTTATGCTCAGCACATAGTTCAACATACATCTACGTAATAGATGTCTGTGCACAAAACTGACCGATGCCAGATGGTTCCCTTCAGTTAGCCCCATCCCTCACTCTTATCTCATATCAAACTACGCCTGCTGTCGATACCTGCATCCCCCTCCCCCCGGACCCCCCCCCTCTCTCTCTCTCTTTCTCTCTCTCTAGCATACAAATTCAGTACAAGAATGTGCACAACAAAGCAACTGATCAATTGTGCATATTAATTTAACCTAACTGGCTGTTTAGTCCAAAACGTCGTCTTTCTGCAAACACACATGTACATGCATCCAACAAGTTTCATTGAGCTGCAGTCCTTAGGACAGGGACCTGTGGTCCCAAATAGATGCCTGTGACTTTTCGATTTCTTTCTTAGTTTGCGTAACACACAGAAGACAGTAGAACTTAAGCAAGTCAAGATGTGCGTATATGAGGGTGAAGTTTCAGGATGAATTCTCTGTTCATTCATTCTCTTCGTTAAAGTGAATCATGTGTGATTCATATCAGCGTGTGGTTTGCCTGTGAGGACACGCGTTTAGCCATGTATATTCATAACACAACTCTCTCTCTCTCTCTCTCTCTCTCTCTCTCTCTCTCTGTGCGTGTGTGTGTGTGTGCGCGCGTGCGTGTGTGTGTGTGCGCGCGTGCGTGTGTGTGTGTGCGCGTGCGTGTGTGTGTGTTTCTTGTGTATAAACAAATATTAGAGCAGCACAACACATCTCCAATTCCCACATTCATCTATAAGACCAAAAAACAAAAAAAACAAAAACAAAAAAGAAAGAAAACATACACACACACACACACACACACACACACACACACACACACACACACACACACGCTATAAAATCACCTCTTTTCATAAATCATCACCACATTCATTGTCTTCATGAACTAAAGTTCCCAAAACGCTAAATAGCTGGGACGATGGTGTTCTTATGGCGGTTATATAATCAATATAATTATGCTGCAACGAAGGTGGCTCTGGTAAGTAACACAATCAGCATAACCATGAAGACAATGCAGACTGTCAAATCCCAAAGAGAGCAAAAGAAGGGTTGTTTCAGAAAGAAAAAGTAAAAAGAAACTAGACAAGAACCCCCCCCCCCCCCACACACACACACATACACCTTTTACCCGACAGAAGAAACTGGTCTAAAAGCACTAAGTCTAATAGTTTCATTCATTGTGGTTCCCCCCTCCCACCCCCCCCCCCCCCTCAGTTGTTGAAGCCCCATGCTCATAATGAAAGGGCTGTGGGGTCAACGCTTTTTATGCAGGGCTGGCTGATTCTTTTAAGAGAACCATGGATTGGAGATCCGATATCTCGACTTCAATCCCAGCCCTCACGCAACATTACAAACTGATCTGTTTGCTGCCATCTTAACATTTCCATCATTCGGTGGTGTCAGCTTTGTGTTTAATACGTCCATCTCCCTCCTCCCCATTTCAAGACCTTACCAGCGCACAGGGTTTTGTGCAGGCTCAAGGAATCTGTCATATAACTGATGGCAGATTTGGGTGGCGCGCATGTGGAATTGTCCGAGCGCAATGAATACCTCTTGAACAAACGCCAAACTCTTCTTATCAAGTGTTTTACTACATGGTTCTCTGAAACAATTGTCTGTTTCTCAATCCTAATCTTTTAAGTTGCACGAAAAACCACAGAAAATTTTTACATCGTTAACATTCGTGAAGTCCATGCTGCTTCTTCTTCTTCCTTCTTCTTCTTCGCAATTCTTCTTCTTCTTCGCATTCTTCTTCTTCTTTGCATTCTTCTTCTTCTTCTTCGCATTCTTCTTCTTCTTCGCATTCTTCTTCTTTTTCGCATTCTTCTTCTTCGCATTCTTCTTCTTGTTTAAATTCACTATGCAGTTTCCATTTTATGCACTTCTAGTCTAAAAAACAACAGATAACAAAAGAAGGAAATGTCTGAGTTTTAACATCCAACATAGATTTCATCTCCTGTGTGCTCTCTCTCGCTCGCTCGCTCGCTCGCTCGCTCGCGCGCGCGCGCGCGCACGTACGTGCGTGTGTGCTGTGCTGTGCTGTGCTGTGCTGTGCTGTGCTGTGCTGTGCTGTGCTGTGCTGTGCTGTGCTGTGCTGGTGAAAAGGAAATTACATTTTAATTAAGCGTACTCAAATTACAATACTCGTAATGGGGAAAAAAAAAAGATAAAATGAAACCTGCTGACATCTGGAAACAGATGGTCACGATTTTTAAAAACGAGTTCCCCCTGCGCTATCCCCCACATCTCCTGCTCCCCTCGTCTCCCTAAAACCCTAAACGCCCGTCTCATCCGGGTTCTACTACCATGCACCGCATATCAAACCTAGCCTTGGTTCAAATAATTTTCATCGTTGTTTATATTAGTTAACAAACTTATTCAGAAGATTTAATTACATATAGTAACGAAGAGCATTAAAACACAACTGCGCATATTCATCAGGTTTCATTACACATAGAAACGAAGTGCAACATTCAGTGCTACCTGAAGCCTTGGTTTTGACAGTATTTGACGTAAGTTGGGGAGAGATGTTGCTCATACTGTAGGTAGACTCTCTTACTCTTAGTCCTGCTATCTATCTCTGCTCACACTAAGGTTTGAAATGGTTTGCTGAGGGCTAGGGGAAAGACTCGGTTGCCTTTGACGCGAAGTGTTTAACGGTACAACGCTGAAAAATAAAGGAGCTTCGGGCAATGACATTAACTGCCGTGATCGTGCCACTGTACTGGGTAATGTTAACATTACTGGACTGAATAATGTCAATCGTAAGACTGATGATAATCAAATGGTTTTGTTGAATGACGATAATCAAATGGTTTTGTTGAGCGTTTAGTCGACGGCAAGAACTCATAACATGGGGACTTAAAAGACCCCCTCCCTTTCCTCACCCTCTCACTATTTGTTTCCAATGGTCTGGATAGTTTCACATATTCAGTTTAGTTTGCTCAGTAAGAGCCAGCCTTATGGTGCTGGGATGATTACGTCTGCGCTACACTTAAAATACCACATGTGTGTGTGCGCGTGCGTGCGTGCGTGCGTGCGTGCGTGTGTGTGTGTGCGTGCGTGCTGCGTGCGTGCGTGCATGCGTGCGTGCATGCTCGCGAGCTCGCGTGTGTGAAGTGTTTTAAAAGATGGCCTAAATTTGTTTTTATACGGAGGAGAGACAGATTAAACGTAAGAGTTAACGTTTCCAGAACAACCTAGCTTCACTCACTAGCATACCCGTCATTAACCAATCAGAAGTTTACCACGTGAGTCATCCCACTGACTGCTGACTGCATCGTATAATTTGGGTCGTGTCACTGGTCTACCTCAATCTGACGAGCAATTCCGTTCAGATAAACTTTATAACAGAAAAATATCAATGGTTTACTAAAAGCATCTTCCCATCAATGTGGACGTGAAACACAGACGGCAGCTGCAGACCCTATTATCCAACAATCAGCATCAGGGACTGGAGGGGACAGGTGGTCATGAGCTGGACCAAAAATATGATCACTTAGTCGGCCTGTGGTCATCCTCGTCAATGTCGTTATGTGATGGCTGAATGAATGACCATGCAGTCGATATAGCAAGAGTTCTCTACATCTTGATTAATGATGACCACAAGCGGTACGTTGGCATAGTTTCCACATCTTTCTGCTTAATGAAGACCATAGCAGTACTAGTACAAGTTCGTCTACACTTTGATATGTACCACGCGGTACTGTAGTGGCAAGAGTTTGTCCACATCTTTCTGCTTAATGAATGACCCACTAGCAGTACGATAGTAGCAAGAGTTCGTCTACATCTTTCTGATTAATGGATGACCCACAAGCAGTACGGTAGTGGCAAGAGTTTGTCTACATCCTGCTTAATGGATGACCCACTAGCAGTACGGTAGTGGCAAGAGTTTGTCCACATCTTTCTGCTTAATGAATGACCTACTAGCAATACGGTAGTGGCAAGAGTTTGACGACATCATTCTGCTTATTGGATGACCCACTAGCAGTACGGTAGTGGCAAGAGTTTGTCCACATCCTGCTTAATGGATGACCCACTAGCAGTACGTAGGCAAGAGTTGTCCACATCTTGCTATGATGACCATAGAGTCGTAATGCAGAGTTGTCCATATCTTCCCTATCTCTTTGACTCCCTCATCTACCCAAAACGTGCAAAACCTTCTTACAGGAAGCCAACAGAATCTACGGTAAAGCAATGGCAGGGTTAACCTTACCAGCAATGAAACAGCAATGCTCTACAAACAAAACTGTAGTCTGAGCAGTGATGTAAATCTTGTGGTAGATACAAACGATCACCTCGTCCCTAACCTACTACCAATGATACAGCAATATTCTGTGAACGGTAATACCATCCGAACGGAGCAGCAAATCTCATTTTAGCTACAAACAATATCAAATTAGTACTCTGATTCAACGCAAATAAACCAGACATCAAAGACTGAAATCTTTGTAAACTGACATGCATTCCATTTACACTGGTCAATCTAACAGACAAAATTCCATCTTTGATCTTTGGCAGGGTATACCACACCATACCACAGTAACTGATATCACCTTTGGCAGTGTATGTCAGATGTCTCCGAAACATTCTTCCGAAAGCAGAGTTCATACATCACGAGAATCTATCGTCTTATCAGTCTCAGTGTAAAGTGCATTTGGCACAGACAGCGTCTTCTGCATCCACAACTGTTAAGATAAAAATAAAACTGTGAACTACGTCATTATAACCAGCCGATACGTTTACTCACATTAGCAGTCAACCTAACATCTACATAATCCCAACCACGATATCAAAACTGTAATAACAGAAGAGATGAAAATAAAACGTACACTCCAATCACACTGGATCACACGAAGACCTCCTGCAGAGTTCTACGAGACATGTAAGCACTTAGTTGTGCGCTGTGCTGAGCGGCAGGCGGATTCCTGCATATCAAGGCAATGGCAAACATAGCAGTTTTCTACACAAAACTCGTGGAGCCGAGCCAGAGTGATAGGTCACGAAGTTCTTTTATCTTCCTCCCTCGATCAGAAAGGGAGGTCTGACACCTGTTGAGAACTTTCGCTTGGCGCCATACCCTCGTGTACCGTTATTTGTTCAGGTCGCGCTCACTTTTCACTTGGAAGGATTACCGTCCTTGTTGATCACGACAGGAGATCGGGCACGTGGACTATGAGAACAGTTAAATGCCTGATGACAGTAATTTCTCCTCCAAGCTACAAATAGACTATATGTCTATGAGAATAGAATACCTGATGACAGTTATCTGTCTACTACATACAAATATACTATATAGCTATGCGATTAGTTAAATGCCCGATGACAAGTTAATTGTCCTACTAAATACAAATAAACTATATCTATGAGAAAGTTCAATCCCCAGTGACAGTTATTTGTCCAACTCAAGTACAAATACATTATATGCTTTAGCTTACTGTTTTCTCAAGCTTTGCTCTATTGTTTCCTGATTATGCCTGGTATTTAATAGTTCTACAAAAAATGCAGAACCCTGACTGCAGGTACAAAAATTGAATTCTTATTCAACATCTGAATTATCACTGTTTTACATCTATGCGTATTTAATTAACGTATTAAGTGCAAATTTTCCACCAAACAGCCTTTGTCAAGCGTACGCAAAAGACAAAACCTAAACAAATCCACTACATTTAGTACAAAAACAATGTATCAGCTAATTCCCCTAATGTTTTGTTGAGTTGGACAAGGTAACTCCATTCCAAAGTCATCATCATCAGGTGCCATGCCCATAACGTTCGCGATCATGGTCCTTCAAACGAATCTATATTTACTTGCTGCAAGTATATCTTCTATCCTTTCCATCCGCACCCACTCTGCAAAACTGTCTATATATTCTCCCTGGTCTACCTGGTGCTCTTTTCCCCCTAGCTTTCCTGTTGTGACGAGGTGCTCTAATTTCTCTTGACTCATAAAATATCCCATACATGTTGTCTTTTCCTAATTGTTTTCATTAATGTTCTTTCCGTGTTAGCTTCTTTCAAGACCGTCTCGTTTGTTTCCTTTGCTGTCCATGGAACTCTTAACATTCTTCTTAGAAGACACATTTCAGCTGCCTCAATCTTGTTCTGATTTTGCTTGTTGACTGTCCAGGTTTCGCATCCACACAATCGTATTGGTTCTATAACACTGGAACACTTTCTTAATGATGTCAGTTGATAGGCATTTGTTGGCAAGAATGCTTTTTATTTTCTTGAATGATGCTTTAGCATGGACAATTCAGCTGGATATGTCTAATGTGCTTCTGCCGTCTGATGAGACGACTATTCCCAGATTATTAAGCTTATCAATTTGTCTCAATATTGAGCCATTTGCTGTTATTTTACACGAGGGGATTTTTTTTACTAATTACCACACCTTAGTCTTCTTACTATAGAGACCATTTCTGCTTTCTATTCCTATTAAGTCATAAGATTGTGTATGCCATTTTCTTTTTCTGCGATTAAAACGCTTTTATCTGCATAACGAAGGTTGTTAACTTTTTCCTCCAGCATTTATCCAAGGGCCTTCTTCTAAGTTTCTCATGATGATTTTGCAGTAAAGTGAAAACAAATCTGGTGGTAGAACACATCCCTATCTACCCCCTCTTCTTATACTGTATATTGAAAAGAGCTTATACCATTTTTTACACTCACAGCGGCTATTTGTTTCCGATACATATTCCTTATCTTTAGATCTTTCCCGTCAATATTGAGCTTTTCCATTTGGCTGATCAACGAGTCACTCCAGGTCAAAAGCCTGGAAATGATCAACTCAACTTATCTGTCTATGAGAATTTTCAGGATATATGTGGTAATTAACAGCTCATTTCCCTTCAACAAATCCCCATTCCGAAGTACTGATCACTAAATAACATTAAGTGACTATCATTGATAGAGATGACTGCTGGTTTTCCACACCAACAGACAGTTAGCGAGAACGGAAGCGAAATACAGTTTAACACATTACGCAGCTCTGGAGACTGTTTTATTTGTACAACTGACAGACTTGCCGGTCCAACACTGCCAGCTTTCCAGACAAGCAGTGGAGGTACTATTACAGAGTGGTACCAGCATATGGCTGGCAAAGCAACAGTACCCCCCTAAGTTTAGGATGACGAGTCTTAAAAAAAAAATTCAGGTGAGAAAACACGGTCTGACAACTCCTTGCTGTTCCACATCACCTGTGAGCCGAGGCCAGCGGTTTCCGCAGCCAGTTTCGTTCTTTCACTCCTTCACCTTACACATCACTTCCCATCGTTTTTGACTCGTTTACTGTATTCACCAGCTTTCCAAACTCTTTCACTCCTTATTCCTACCTATCAGCTTTTTTAAGTGTCAACCCTTTCACTCCCTCACCCTATCCACCAGTTTCCTCTTTCAATCACTCACTCTACCCCTCACCTTACTAACCCTTTCACTCCCTCACCCTGTCCACCAGTTTCCTTATCCTTTCACTCCCACAACCTATTCACCAGCTTCCTAACTCTTTCGTTCCATCATCCTACCCGTCAGCTTCCACGACCTTTCGCTTCTTCGCCTTATCCTAGCAACTTCCACCCGGAAGCGAGGGAGTTACAGGGTCAGGACGCTGCACGAAGATGGCGGGTAAGGTGAGGTGTGAAAGGATTACATTGTACAGTCGGTCATTCCCACCTAAATCTGTCCCCCCGGACACAGACCTAAAACACAGTCTACTTTCCTTGTGTCTTAAGTCAACAGATTGCTAAAAAGAGGAGCCCTTTACTGCAAAGCTACTTTATACCCAAAGCACCCATTCGTGATGACTGTTTTATTCCAGCACGACCACATTCAGCTTCAAAATGTGTGTGAAAAGAGCATGCTACCTGTCTGCAATACCTGTACTGTTTACTAAGTAAACTGCGAGAAAGGGGTAAGATCTATCCAGGGGGTTTGCTATCTTCCCTCTAAACCAAAGCTTGAAGGGGAAAAAAGCATTCTAGCATCCTGCGGTCATCTTCACCTTCCACCTTTTCTGAATCTCTTTGCTTACCTTCAGAAAACTGTCTCAACTGTTTCGGTGGTTCCCAACTAAGGCTGAAGGAGTTGGGGTGGGGGTGGGGTGAGAGTTGCTTAGTCAACAGGTAATACCTTTAAGTAAAAAATTGCAACAGAAACAGAAATTTTCTTGAAAATACCCCATCGTCTTCAAACCTCTTCGACAGTGTTTGTGTGTGTGTGTGTGTGTGTGTGTGTGTGTGTGTGTGTGTGTGGTGTGTGTGTGTGTGTGTGTGTGTGTGTGTGTTGTGTGTGTGTGTGTGTGTGTGTGTGTGTGTGTGTGTGACAAAGAGAGAGACAGAGACAGAGAAAGAAGGAGCGAGAGAGAGAGAGAGAGGGAGAGGGAGAGACAGAGAAAGGGGGGGGGGACATCCTGTGACGATGTTACTGTAGGTCTCTGTTGGTAAACAGTGAAGGACCACATTCCATTGATGACCAGTCACTACAATCAGATCACAGAGGGAAGTCAGTGACCAATGTTGTTTCTCCAACCAAACTTCCAATTTAATCGATTACTTCATATATATTAGCCTATAAACAGCAGCATATCATGATTACCTGACTTTGAAAAACTCAGCACAAAAGTTTTCTTATAAACTTTCAGAACTCTGAAACTCTACCCACCACCCCACCCTTGGGTTTGTTTGTTTTTTTTTTTTTAATTTGCCCCAATTTTTTTTTACGACAGTCCCAGACCACACACACACACACAAAGTTTATATCAGCACGAATGGTGGTTTGCTGGTCTGGAAGAGAGCGCACGGCTGAAATGCAAGTCACACTCACGGAAGATGTGGACAAACTCTGACCACTGTCATCATGTCAATGGGTCATCCAGTTACCCACTGCCGACACTGATGACGATGACCATTGGTAGGTTAATTGAATTCCATCAAGAGTCAGCTGATCACTTCAATGTTATTTCTGCTGATCACTTCAATGTTATTTCTGCTGATCACTTCAACATGACTACTGCTAATCACTTTAACCTTACTTCTGTTTCAACTTCTAAAAATCATGTCAACATTACTCCTGCTGATCACTTCAACGTTACCTCTGCTAATCATTTCCACATTACATCTGCTGATCAATATATTTCAGCTGATCACTTCAATATTACTTCTGCTGATCATTTTCAATAATATACTTCTGCTGATCACTTGTCGCTATGTCTTCTGATCACTTCAACGTTATTGCTTATCACTTCAATCTGATCACTTCAACGTTATTGCTTATCACTTCAATATCACTACTGCTGATCACTTTAACGTTTTTTTTCTGTTTCAACGTTACTTCTAAAAACCATTTCAACATTACTTCTGTTCATCATTAGTTCTCTACTCACTTTAAAACAATATTTCTGCCGTTCACTACAACGCCACTGCTGATCAACATTGTTTCTTATTACTTCCATGACACTCCTTCTACTCACTTCAACGGTTACGTCTGCTGATCCGTTACAGCACGTAGGGGTTGGGTCACAGGGTCAGGGAATATCTGTGAAAAAGTTGCATAAACTGCACTCGGTTTAGAGAAGCGTCCGTACCTATCTACCCCCCTCCCCACCACCCATTTCCAGCCCTTTTCCCTTTATTCATTCTTCTCGTCCCAGTACCATTCAAAGCTCGTGCTGGACTGGACACATGCATGCGCCAAATTCTGGTTAGTCCACACTGTGCACATAAGCTATGCCTACTGTTTAAAAAAAAAAAAATAGCAATGGCCTGATGGAGTAACTCCAAAAGAGGAGCTTGAGGGCAACATGGAGGACCGGTTGAATATATCTTTCATTCATACCGCCAGACTATTCTGTGAAGTGTGATCACTCTTGAACGCGTAAGAAAAAAAAAAAAAAAAAAAAAAAAGGTTGAAAAAAATTACTAAAATAAAACCAACCGCATACACGAGAATTAACGAAGTTAAGCATGGTTTGCAATCAAAGGAATGGTAGTAGACACAAGACACATCAGCTCGGTCTAAAAGAGAACAAACTGGCTCCTGCCCTCCCATGGACAAGGAGATGTAAATTACTCAGCAAGCACAAGCACGCAGTCTGCGTCTTCTGTGGCGGTCTGCGGCACGGCGTTCTCAGCGCTCTCGGAAAGATCCAGCAAATGAACAGCAAAGGACAGTGTCTGAAGTCTGGAGTTTGTTCCAGGATTTATCGCACTGGAACAATGCCATATGCATTCCATCCCAATCTGCCAGTGCATACTCGCAGACTCCCTGAGCCTGCACAAAACCCTATGCGCCGGCAAGGCCTTAAAATGGAGAGACAGCAGCGGGACTTATGAATCACTGACACCATTAGAATGATTACAGCATAAAGATGGGCAGCGAAAAAGTCAACTTTTAGGGGAAGGACCGAACTCACTGTCACTGTCATTGTTATTTAAACCCAGCCGACTTCGTGGAGCCATATCAGGGTTATAACCGCTTCAAAACATTCAAAACTTCATCAAGAAAAAAACAACAACAAAAGAAAAAAAAAAGAAAGTTAAGTACACATATCAATGCATTCACGCACATAATCTAAGGATATGCCCCTGGCATTGACCACTCCGTCCAATTTATCGCACAGGGGATTAAAAAAAAACACCGCATATCTCACCTCCCTGGAGCCAAAAATGCACCTATTACATGTACCCAATTATCAATCTTAAGAAAAAAGTATGCAAGACTTTATCGAACACATTCAGGTGAATGGACCAGCAAGGCAGAAAATGATAGGAAAAAATGACAGAAGCAAAGGAATAAGGCAGAAACAGAGAGTGACAGAAAAGAGGAAATTTCTAGCACAGAATTTCCAGAAGGTGGGGATACTATTATACTGAAAAAGCCCCCGTCATCCCCACGGGGGGAAGGGACTTAACTCGAAAGAGATCTTGAGTCCACAGATTTATGAAAAGGATCAAACAGCCT
>JAPXFY010000013.1:51308066-51315566 GCA_030674185.1 Monoplex corrugatus
CGAGCCTCCAGGATACTGGCGATAAAGGACTAGTATGCCTACTCATCCGTCGGATCGATAGGAAACGCCATCATACACCTGTCAGTCTGTTCCTGTTGCTATTCAGTCCTGTCCATGACTGCACAGTAAAACGATCATCTACCCTTTATTTCTATGATGTATATATCTCATCTGTCTGTCCGTTCCGGTTGCCTTTCATCCTCTGAGTACGTTTCAGAGTATAACAAAGATACTGCTCATAAAAGACAAATCAAACCCTTCCTCTTCGATTATTTTTAACTATGTGTATTCACAGATTAACAAATGCACTGATGTTGTTTCTTCTGTCTGGTATAATAACAAAGTAGGAAACCACAACTAAAGATGCTAACGTGAATGGCCAAGATATCCTTGTTCAGTTGCTGAAACACTATATTTGGTAACTCCCTGCTTTTCTCCAACCCTGCTGAAACCCTTGTCGGATTCAATATCCCTGTTTACTAAACAAACCACCAAACAATAAAAGCCACTGCAAAACCAGTAACACCACCATCATCCCCAAAATGGTCAAGTCATTCTAACAATCTTTCTTCTACGAAAATCGTTTTTAAAAATTCAGATTTACGAGCATACATCTCGAAGTCACACTGGCTTTGAATAAGCATCAAATTAAATTCTATCTTTACGTAAAGCAAAGACAATCGTGCAGGCCTGAGATCACCACCCACTAACATGAGGTAGGCAGCCAGGCTACTTCCAGCCAGGGAAACAGAGACAGCCTCACAGATAGCCAGATAGCCCGACACAGACAAATCGAGTTAAGGCTGATTTTTTCCCTTGTTCTGGTCCGGAAAGTTTCAAGTTGCCAGTTGAGCTACCTAGATTGTAAACTGAAGGAGCCCGACATGATTCCAGCAAGTCATTGCCTACCTGGCTACCCATAAAACAGCCCTGATAGAAGACAATCTCAACTTTCTCATTTCTCCGAGGAAGTGATGTTCACAAACTTTTTCTCAAAATGCTTTGCTTTCAGGTACTTCATTTGGACCTGTGTGACCTTGACCTAGGTGCCACGCCTTTCAAACTCACGACGGAAATTTGGTAAAGATCCATCCAGAATTTGCTGAGGAAATATTGTCAACAATTTTGATCACACACACACACAAACACACACACACACACACACACACACACACACACACACACACACACACACACACACACACACACACACACACACAAACAAACAAATATGCCCGTGCGCCTCCAGCCAATACATTTTTTTCTCCTTTTTGTAACGGACACTGAAAAGAGAAAATTTGGCTGGTTCTTGACATGAGTCCTTTCAATCCCTCGCCCTATCCCCCAGATCTAACTTCGTTTATTTTCAAATTGATATGGAGTCGCCTCTCTCTCTTCTCCAACATAATTATCAGCTGAGGCAGGTAAAACTGTTAAAGGTGATGAAGAGCGAAATCCAAACGACCCAAGAGAGTAAACTGGCAGTCCCTCCGACCTTTGGGTAACGGTTCACCTGTCAATGTTCCACACACTTCTTTTCCATCAACTCCACGCAGTCATCGGGTCCCTTCGTTTTGCATCGTTTGCTTCCTGGCACACCGACAGACAGTCCATCAGATAGAGGCGAGATTGAGGCTTGTGTGTGTGTGTGTGTGCCTCTTACTGATTCTACAAAACTCTGCCTGCTGTTACCGTTTGTTACACTGGCAAACAAGATAGTACCGATTAGCGAAGTGTAAGTTCCTTTTCTTTCTTTCTTTGCTTTCCTTCCAAACCCTCAGCCTGATGCCATCTGTTACATAGGCTAACAAGCTCGAACTGATCAGCAGTTCTAGTCTGCAGCCTTCTTCTTTTCCTTCATCGGCTATTTCTTTTCTTGCTTTCTCGTTTCCCTCTCTCTAGCACCAAATAGTTCTGTCGACCGCCACAACTGGGAGTTACGACAATGTAGGTCTGATCACAGACATAGACAGGCATGTAGTAGACAAGCAACTTGCTCTGTCGCCTTCTGTGAAATAATCGCCTCGCTAAGCCAAGGGATGCACGAACGTGCAGAGCTTGAAGTAACACATTACTGTAATTCAATCAGATTCAGTTTAACTTTGGGGCAAAATTCCGTTACTAATGATTAGCAATAACCTTACAGATTAATCTGAACGAAAAAAAAAAAAAACCCATCAAATAAACGAAAAAAAATTACCATCAAAATTATCCAAGTTTGAAACAGAAGACAAGAGACCATTGGTCAATACTGTACCGAGTACACAAATACGACCAAATTATCGGGAAAAAAATTATTCACCATGCATTAATCTCAATGGCATTTCAAAGTGTTGTCAAGCTGGTAAATACCAGACTTCCAATCGGAAGGTCTAAGGTTTGCTTCTTGTTGGATACCTCCGCCTGATGGACGACGGGTGGAGATTTTTCCCTATCTCCCAACACAAGAATACGCATGCAGAATATCAAATATGCATGTAAACGGTCCTGTAAGTCAAGTCAGTGTCTGGTGGCTTATGGAAACATGAAAACACTCACACACACGCCCACCGAAGATTAAAACTGTGCAACAACATGGGTGTGGTCAGTTTGCCTAACAACTCGAGTTCTCCTTGCTCCATTTAGTCCGATTAAGTGTAATGGTTAGTGAGTCCAAATAAGTTGGAGAACAGCGCGATAGAAAAATCATTTACATGTATAATTGAATAAAAACTTTAATATCACAAGAAGAGTAGGAATCACTGTACAGGCTATGATCATAATATCATGAGCCAGACGTCCACCGAGTTGCCATCTACCTATGCTCTGAGCAAAGCCTAAGTTCAGTTTTCTTTAAAGTAATATAAAACGTGCTTAACGAAATGACAAAAGGCAGAATTATTTGCAGACCTATGGCAAAATCATTTGTTCACATTCAGATCAACTTATGGCGTTTGCATATTTGTACTGGCTCTTGTGTGTCTATACACGAACGTGTGTAGACGGATCTGTGTCAAATGTGAACCAAAGAAACTCGATACGAAGTCATTAAGTACGTGTAAGTGGACGTGTGGCCCACCGTTTAAGTTAGGGCGTGGAAAATGCTGAGTAGCTGAGGAAAATAAAAGAGAAAAAAAAAAAAAACTGTGTGAACTGTAAAATAATAAACAAATAACAAATTTTAAAAAAGGACAATGACTGGTCAACCTTCGATTTTATAATTAAAGGAAACTTACTTTGAAGCAGAAGAGGAGGCAGGTCTTCCTATCAAACGAAATAAAAATGAAAATGTGATTACACGCATTGGTTTTCGTGTCAAAATCAGTTATCGATTACGGTCGCTTCAGTCAGTAGCAGCCTGCATCTATGCTTCCGAAATGAGTTTACAGCGCGGCAACGGATGGAAAATCCTTTACTCTTTTACCAGGTTCTCCTCATTTAGACGACAGACGATTACTGCCTACATTAATACAAAGTGCATGCATTGTTCAACATAATCTTGTTCTTTCCGTACTTGGAGAAATGTTTTGGTTGATTCGTTTGTGTGTGTGCGCGCGCGCGCGTGTGTGTGTGTGTATGTGTGTGTGTGTACACACACATATATATATATATATATTTATATATATTTACATATGATATATAAAAACACACACACACACACATACATACATACATACATACATACATACATACATATATATATATATATTTATATATATATTTACATATGATATATAAAACAGTCCCTCGAGTGTATTCACAGAAAAAGTCATGAAAACCCGGTGTTCGGTTACCATCGTTTCTGACACTGCTTCCTGCTTGTTTCGTTTATATCTAGATCTTTCTTTCTTTATGTTTGTTTGTTTCTCTTTCCGAAGTCCCGATATCACCACCACAAGACAGCTGCATCCAACTTCCATTACCATCCTCCCACCAAGTAGATTCTTATCTCTCTAACTGCCACACAGCGTTACATCTGCTACACTAAATCAACATTCTGTACTGCCTCCATGTTTCGTCATGATTGTTTGCGCTCAATGACGTCTACAACTACATCACCATCATGATAACACTCTGTAATCGCTCATCTTGCCCGAAACAGAAAAAAAGCTGAAACTAAAAACTAAATAATAAAGAGGCAGTTATAATGTGACCAAAATGACTAAATATTGAAAACCTGTGCTCAATCTGAAGTATACAATTAAAAGATTGTAAAGTATTCAACTACAGTCGAATCTGGTGGTAAAAATGTACAACAGAGTTTACTCACTTTTTATTGACACAAAATAACGACAGTAATGATGATGACGAAAACGATGACGACGACGACACGACGACGATGATGATGATGATGATAATAACTACTTTCATTTTACAAATGCATGCCAAGCCCCACCCTTTCTCATCCTTTCCTCTTTTAGCACAATCAAAGCTGCGCTGAAATAAGTGTCGACCAAAATCACATGCGCAAAAGAGGCTTACCCATTCTCCATTACCAACCCCCAACAAACAAATGTGAAGACATATTTTTGATTTCACGTACCACAACCAAATCCCTTCTGTCTCCTGGAGCAAAATACTTTTTGTACTCTTTGTACTGTACTCCCCTTACTTGTTTACTGAACGATTTTTTTTCTAATTTCATCAAACCAAAGCAGACGGGAGACGCACGTGGTGGGGACGCCCACCAAATGCAAGTGAAATAACTATTTTAAGTGTTTTCAACTGTCCTACACAAGTAAAATGAGCATTTCTCCCACATGAGGCAGACGAATTAAAAAAAAAGCATCTTAATCACATAAATCTGCGTACCCACATGCAGCACTTAAAACAAAACGGGTTGATCGATTGATTGATTGATTGGACTGGAATGGATTGGATTGGTTGATTGACTGATTGATTGGTTGGTTGATTGATTGGACTGGAATGGATTGGATTGGATTGGTTGATTTGTATTTTCCAACGGTGAAGACAATAACACAATAAAGTACAGTCTGCCCGACTTTCCTTCGCGTTTCCGGTTTTGTCTGCGGCATCATGGTCATTGCCAGAAGCGAGTGAACGCCAGGAAAGAAGTGAGGGCTGCCTTACAGGGCGGTCTAATGAGCACTGCAGATCTACTTGGAATGTCATGTATTGGGGTCATGATTCACTCGGACTGACTGTGATCGATTGGAGCCATGACCACAGAATGCCACCAGGACAACAGCAGGCAAAGAGTAAGAAAGAATGCGTGTAGAGCGAACTGCTTGTCTGTGGAGGAGAAAAACTCTCGTTTTCGTAGAGAAAAACCTAAAAAGATTCTAAATTATACTATGTACCTTTACCCTTATTAGCCCCAAACATACTGCTGGAGACTTCATCACCTTAGAAAGGGCTGTGATTCAAGTTCATATTGTTTATAGCCCAGCCGACTATTAGTGCTAACACCACATAAAAAAACCAACAACCAGGTTAACATAAAAGACAACAGTGATTATTCCAGTAAAAATTCTGCTCTCAATACTTCATTACAGAAGCATTAGAGGGTCACCCTTTGGTGCTGGTATGCACGACTAATTGTAAGCAAGGTTCTGACATCCCATAACCATTACTACATAATGTAAACTATCCATGCCTCTGTAAAGATGAACACATTTTTATCCCAACCACCACAAAAAGTAGCCAAACTGACGACAAAAAGTGAGGGTGCTGGAGATATTTAATAACAACTGCAACTGACAGTAAAAATCCGATTTTCCATGAGAATTCTGGCTTTCCAGACTTTGGAGGCTAGTACTTTATTAGTGTAAGTGTGTGTGTGTGTGTGTGTGTGTGTGTGTGTGTGTGTGTGTGTGTGTGTGTACGTAGTTACGTAACGTATGTACATGAATGACTCTGTGTGTGTGTGTGTGTGTGTTTTGTGTGTGTGTGTGTGTGTGTGTGTGTGTGTGTGTGTGTGTGTGTGTGTGTGTGTGTGTGTTTATCTGTATGTGAATGAGTGTGGGTATATGAGTGTGTGTGTGTGTGTGTGCGTGCATGCGTGTGTGTGTGTGTGTGTATTGTGTTGTGTGTGTGTGCGTGTATCTGTACGTGACTGTGTGTGTGTGACTGTGTGTGTGAGACTGTGTGTGCGTGACTCTGTGTGTGTATGTGTGTGTGTGACTGCGTGTGTGAAGAGGATATATCGGAGAAAGGAGGATCAGGATAACAATGGAGGACAGGCAATGCCGATGGACAGAGGATTTCAGATGGCATGATCGATCTGTGACTTGTGTAACGTGTGATGATGACCCAGCGACAACAGTGCGTTCGTGTTTAGAAGTCAAGAACAGAATACAGTCGACCAACAGAGTACTATACACAGGACATTTTGCATAAGAGAGAGAGAGGGGGGGGGGGGGGAGAGAGAGAGACAGAGTGGGAGAGAGAGACAGAGAGAAAGAGAGAGCGAGAGAAAGCCAGACACAGATAGGCAGACAAACAAACAAACAGACAGAGACAGACAGACTGACAGACAGACTGAGAGAGAGGGGGTGACGAGGGGATAAAGCAAGGGAAACGAACGGACATATAAACAGTTGACCAGAGTACTGTTGTACAAGACGACGCTTTGCATAGAAAGAGAGAAGGGGATGGGGAGATAAAGCGAGGGAAACGGACAAAGAGGCAGAGGAAAAAAGAGATGGAGGGAAAGGGAACCGATGGTGAGGGGAATGGGGGTTAACAAGACGGGAGAATAACCGATTCATTGATTATATTATATTTCCTATGATAAAGGCAATGAATGACACAAAATCAATAGTTTCTGGCAAATTTTCCACGTCTGCCGTTGTTAAAATCTAAAAGAGACAGCGCACGACAAAAAGCAATCATTGACAAACAAATCACTGCATCTAGAAGAAAACCAAAAATACGCTTTCGATTTTTCTTTGTCAAAAAGTTATACTGTTACTGCTGCTGCTGTCATCATTATCATCATCATTTTAAATATCCAGCCCTCTGTGTTGGAGATGTGGAGGGAGGAAAAAAGAGAAAGAGCTCCGATTTTTATCTCTTTTACTATGTGTGTGTGTGTGTATGAGAGAGAGAGACAGTAAGAGAGAAGGGGGGGGGGGGGGCAGCGTCGGGGGAGAGCGGGACCTATGAAAACACCAAGGTGACGCCACCTGAGCGAACAGGCCAATTTTTGTCCCCTTTCAGATGTTTATATGTGTGACAGTTGTCTTGCCTGTGCGTGTATTATGTATGCCACACTCACGTTCTGTCTCTGTCTCTCAATATCAATGCATTCGCGCACATGATCTAAGGATTTGCCCTTGGCGTTGACCACTCCGTCCAATTTATCACGGGGTAAGGGTAGGGGGTGGGGGTAAAAAGCTTAATTGAATACAAATGTAAACACAACTAAGGTTACTAAAACACATATATGGGTCTAAATGATCTAAGATTGCCACTGTACATCACACTTCCTTAGAGCCAAAATGCACTTTATACATGTACCCCATTATCAATCCTAAGAGAAAGTATGCAAGGCTTTGC
>JAPXFY010000013.1:51318066-51455566 GCA_030674185.1 Monoplex corrugatus
CCCATTACTAACCTTAAAGAAAACTTAAGCCAGGGGTTCAATAACTAAACAACCATATGACTGTCATTTAATAGATATACAAACACAGCAAATGACAGTCCTCTACTGACATGTCTGTACACGCTATTTTGCAGTCACAAATGGTATACACGTACATTAGTATATTATATACAAGTGTTTGCAACTGAAACCGATTCTCACCATTGATGTAAAAAAGAAACAAAACAAAACAAAAAATACTAAGCCAAAGATTTTATCCTTAGATTTCCTCACCCTCTCCAAAAGCTGCAAAATTCAACCCTACAACTTCCTTAGCCTATCCTCGAGCTGCAAAAACTCAACCCTTTCACTCCCACGCTTCCTGCAAGTGAACAGGATGAAAGGGTTCAGTTCTCATCTACTATCATGGCTGACAATGCATGATGCTGGTGAAAAGGTCGAATGTCAAAGACTGAGAGAATAAAGAACCACGTGACTCTCGTTTAATCAGAAGTATAAACTCGGCAAGTAACATCTGTTCCCTACTACGTTGTCACAAACATTCAAGTCAAAGGCTTGCCACGAATTAAACGAGGTTAAAACAAAAAAAAAAACTGCTGGGTATTTCGGAGAGTAAACAATCACGGTTTCACACATCAGTCATTTAGTACACACGCAAAACACGGCAAGAATGTGTCTTTTCCTGATCGCTAGTAACACCATCTAATGAGCAAGCACAGAGAAAAGTTTTTTTTACACAGTAAGAACGGAGGTGAGCAGGCGAACTAACGTCTACCTCATTATAAGCACATCACCCCTGACGACACTGAAACTGGACTGTACAGTAATTCAGTCAAGCTGACGATCCTGTCAAAGTGAGATGCTTCCGCCGCTGGTGATGGGCGAGGGGCAACCACGCGACAATTTCACAAGCCTGTATAAACTACGTGCCTATAAACGACACACAAAAACTGGGCAGGCTATATCCATCATCGATCTAGTGTCAATTCCGTATTTCCAATAAATCAGATTGGAGGAAGCCAATTCCCCAAAGAGAAGTTTCATCGATTTCCTGTCACCTGTGTATATACATATACTCTAAACTGTTGTGAAGACTACCACTATTATTATTATTATTATCAAGTTTCATTTATATCGCTTTCACTTATGAACAACCATAATTACAGAAGTTTTTGTTTCATTACATGATTTTCATCTCTATCTCTGGTATAATCGACTGAATTTATGTCCCTTTCTTTTTAAACAAATGCACCGACACAAATCATCAACTCGTTTCATTCTTTGCATATTCTCTCTGTCTCCATAGTCACTTATGAGTCAGTTCAGTTGGCAATTTAAAGGAATTTTCAAAACCTATTTCTCATCCCCACCCCCCACCCCCCAGAAATCTCCCTTCTCTCTTCACGATTTGCAGTGATGACGGGACTTGTCATAAAAAAATCATTTCATGAAAGAAAAACGGCGCCAAAGTATCAGTCATAATCCACCTCACACACACACACACACTCATCCCGAGCCACCAGGGCTTAAAGATGAAGTGACGGGCGATGGTTGCACGGCAACAACAACCTGTGACGACAATGTGTGTCTCACGCCCCTCCACCTCTCTTCCCGTCCCCACGCAGGAATCCGTGACACGCCAAGGTCTGGGACGCGACTGAACGTCCACTACCAACCATTACCACTATCAATCTCCCTATAAACCTCCATCCTCGACTCCTCACTCCCTTTCCCCTATCCCCACTTGGACCACTCCCCCTACCCTCTACAGAACAGATTCTCGCTGCCGATTAAAAAACAAATAAATAAACATACAAATTCATAACGCCGGAGATCTGTGAGAGTAAACAATCACCAATTAATAATGGCTGACTGCTGTCACCTCAAACTGAAACAAACATTTCTGCTTTTATCCCCTCCCCCCCCCTCTCTCTCTCTCTCCCCTCCCTCCTCAGTCTTTTCTTTCTCATTTTATCACAACCTCCATTTACCTAGAAAGTGATTTTTTTCTACTGCAAGTACACCTTCCATCTTCTCTGTCCTCAGCCACTCTGCAAATCCACCCAATATTTTCTCCCTGGGTCTATCTGGTGCTCTCTTTCCCTCCACCTTTCCTGTTGAGACCAGTTGCTTTAATTTCTCTTGCCTCATAAAACGTCCTATGATGAATGTTGCTTGTCTTTTCCTAATCTTCTTTATTAATGTTCTTCACTTCCCCCACAAGAGTAGCAAGCATAATTATCTTCCATTAATTCAAATAACAGGTTTGGGGTTTTGTGTTTGTTAAAACAGGATTCAGCGTACTTAGACAAGTCCATATGCACTCCAACCAAATCTCCAGTAATTACCTGGCCAACTTCTTGTGCCTGCACGCAACACTATGCGCTGGCAAGGTCTTGAAATAAGGAGGGGAATGGGACCTATGAAACACTGATATCACCTGAATCAGACGGCTGAAGCATTAACCCTTTGACTCCCATACCTTGTCCACCAGTATCCTGCAGTCAACCATGTAAGCAAACCAACAACTTTAATGTATGATTCTCTCACTTTAATCACCAGCTTCCTGCAGGAAGGTAGTGGAAAGGGAGAGGATCAAAGAGTTAAGTGTTTTTTTTACAGTTGGTGGATAGGGTGCAGGAGTCAAAGGGTTAAGACAGGCAGTGAACAAGCCAACTTTTATGTCACGGGATGGGATTGAACTCAAGACATGAGGTCTTGAATCCACAGATCTATGAAAACAGCAAACCAGCCAGCAATCTCACCTGTGGGCTGGCCTGCTCTTTTGATGGAGACTGAACCAAATAATGGCTGGAAAAACACCTGTCAATCATTACATCACACAACAGCAGGCTTAGTGGTTTAACTACCTGACTTGGATGCCAGTCAAGGTTGCTCAGTCTTGAAAGCTAGACTACAGTAATGTTGGATAGACTGAGTGGCAGACACACTCCAAATATATTTCCTGTCCAGCTACAGTCCATCAGCTTCAACTTTTCTGACATCTTCTTACTTCTAGTTTAAGCAGAGGAGAAATCAAGGACAGATTTTTTTTTTTAAAAAGGTAAGGCTGTACAAACAAGTCTTTTTTTCTCATCATATAAAATTGTGAGCGCTGTCCTCAGTCAGGCCTGTACACAGAATATAGTCACAAATCCATGTTGGGACAAAATATAATTATGTTTATAAAAGGTGGTTAAAACAAGCCAATCACAATCAAGAAACAACAACAGCAGCAGCAACAGCAGCAACAATCCCCTAAAGTCACTGAACGTTGTCAAAGTATTGGGTGTAGCAGATCTGCCCATTAAAATTTTGCCTGAGATCCTTCAGTAACAAACAAAATTTATAGAATTTATAGGCCTAGCTGAGAAACGCTTACTGACATACTGAGTGCACGATGAGTCCAGATGAATTTGCAGAATAGTGTTACAAAAGACTAATTTGCAAGGTGAATGTTACATAAGACTGAATTAATTCAATATTACTGATGATTTGCATGCTGAGACAATTACCACACATACGCATATCCAACTATAGGTTCAATTCTCCTTTCCAAGTAGGAAGAATGAACATGATTAGTCAACATTCTATCATTCAAAATCTATCTGTATTTATTTTACAGTGCTGTTACCTTTCACATGAATTGTACATAGCCCTCAGACAGACAGACAGACAATGACAGACAGACAACCACTGACAGAAGGACGGACAGACAGAAAGAGACTGGGATAGAAACAGACACGTAATGAAGAGGAAGGGACAGACTGAGAAATAAACGAATTAGAGCGGGGTGGTGGTGGTCAGACTGACGGGGATGGAGGAAGGTTGAGAACTTTAAGTTGTTTTGCTGCCATCACATCCTTTACCGCTTCAGGACAAGCAGGCAGTCCAAGGACGGCATAAACTACAGGCTTTTCTCAAACGGTGATCTTATTTGGGGGGGATATCTGACCCATGTTGTAAGCAATCCCTCACCTAGATTCTAGAGCAGGTTTATTGCACACATAAAGCACAATAGCCTCACTTGCGGCAAAGAACAGTCTGTGTGTGTGCGTGTGTACTGACAGAGAACATGGGGTAAACGGGTGGGTCAGACATTTTACACAGGTGACTGAACTTATCACCTGGCCTTACCTCACTTCACACATGTAACTTGCTACAGTCGCGCCTTAGAATTAATATTTAATGTGTGGTTATTGTCTTATTTGTGACACAAATACTCACATGTGTGTGTGTGTGTGTACGTGTGTGTGTGTACGTGTGTGTGTACGTGTGTGTGTGTGTGTGTGTGTGGATGGATGGATGGATGGATGGATGGACGGACGGACGGATGGATGGATGGATGGATGGATGGATGGATGGATGGATGGATGGATGGGTGGGTGGGTGGGTGCATGCTTGCGTGTGTGTGTTCAAAGGCTCCAATGATTTAATTCTGATTGCAATGAATATGAGTGCACCTACATCTCTGATCTTCATACCCTTATATGAAGAGACACAAAACATAACAATAACTGTATCTGCATGTACATGTTTTCTTCCCACTGATAGCAGCATATTTTATATGATTTCAACTACAGTCCACTGTTGTTCATTATAAACTGCTGATACTAAATTCCCAACATACATAATGCAACGGTTTTGACCTCAACAAAACTGACAACTACACTGATGTTAGAACTGCCCGATGGTTAGAACAGCTGGCACACTGGTCTGAGTTCCTAATTCACAATACGAAGAGTTTATTGTGAGGTATATCACTTCACATGATATATAGGCCTATCATGACTGCAAATATAATTCTGGGTGAATTTTTTTCAGTTCATTTTGAAAACTAATGTAAATTTTTTGTGTGCCAAATCCTGAACCCAGAGCAATTGCTGGAGACCTACTGGCTGGAGATCAGATCTTCCAACACATGGAGATGTAAAAGGAAGGCTGTCACCTGACAGGTCTTGTGGGAGAGGGTTTAAGGTTGGGGGCATGTTATTGGCAGTTGGCCAGTCTAGAACAGGCTGACTCAGACTTAACTGTGTAAGCAGCCTGCAGCCATTGCCTCAATAGGACCTTGCATGACTTATGACTTTACAGGGTGAGTACATGTAATTTTCAGAAGCTGTTCTCTTGGTCCTCACTCTTAGGGCCCATCCTGAGAGGCCAACCTGACATCCCAGCAGACTGTCATCTAGTTCTTGTCTACTTCCTTGGCCTTCATGTGGCATTACAAAGGAGACTAATCCAAACAGAAGCACGAAATCACTTCTACATGATGAAAAAGAGTCCGTATCACAAGCACTCTATCTATTTCATTTATTTACAGTTAGCCTCCTGGAGGAGGAAGTGGAAAAACCACAGGCTTGGGCTCCACCTCAACAAAGCCAAGAATGACCTCCAAGTCCAAACACCTGGACTCTTGGTTGTGGATCTTAATTAAGATTCCTGAAAACCTCCACCAGCACACCAAAAAAGCAGCACACTGGTCTCCCATGTAGCCAGAGGTCACTTCCACTTCTCAATCACTTACATCTTCCTACTTGGAGTGGTTATGTATGAATGGCTGATATGATGTGTCTAATGTGCTGGCTAGTAACCGTGTGCTTGTCACCTCTACCTTTCAGCCCACACTGCTGGCCAGCACTGCTGCTTGCACCTCTTCGAAAGGACAGCAGATTGTGTAAGTTTCTGTCAGTACATAGTCTCTCCATCAGTACCTTCCCATGATGACACACAGTAACTGTGCACCTCACAGACTCAGACTTAACTCTCAAAGGACTCTAAGGAGGTCAGGCTCCCAGACACGAAGGCCCACTGGCTTCTGGACACCCCATGATGCCCATGAACCAGACTCACAGCTATGGGTAAATAGCACAAAAGCCTTGTGTTTGTCTTGGGGCAGACCACGGCTAAGGGAGTAAACCCTGACAGAAAATCACCACTGCTTTGTGCTTATCTTGAGAGAGAGACCAAGGCTAAGGGAGTAAACCCCAACAGGAAATCCCCTCCCCCCCCCCCCCCCATGCCTTATGGGTAGTCATGCGAATGACAAGGCTAGCAGTAGCATAGAGTCCGTACAAAACTGATGAAAGGCAACAGGAAATCACCATCCTATCCTCCCAAGTAAATCATGGGCAGACACAATAAAACAATCAAAATCAATGTAAATAGCGGCTCTACTGGAGCACCTTTGTCCCGTAGTGGAAATTGAGCAACTGACACCAGAGATCATCATCAAGTTACTGCATCAGATTCTAAAATATAAAAGCTGCAACATGAAATGTTAGGACAATACTCCACAAGACAAAACCAGAAAATATCAAGACAGAGATGGAAAGATTGAATATCAGTATTTTAGGACTGAGAGAGGCGAGATGGAAGGAAGCATGCATGATAACATCAGGCAAGCATAAAATTGTACATTCTGGTGCGAACACAAATGACAGAAGGGTAGGCATTATGATGGACAATGACAAGTCAAAGCCTATCAAAGGATACTGGGCTACATCAGACATCATTTTACTAAGCAAACTGGAGGGCAAGCCATTCGATATCAACATCATCCAAGTATATGCACCAACATTTGCAAGTACTGGAGAAAGAAACTGACAACTTCTATTTAAAATTAGACAGGCAAGGCTCAATATAAATCACAGGACATTACAATAATAATGGGACATTTTAATGCTTAAGTGGGACAAGAAAAAGGAGACGATGTAGTTGGACCTCTTGGCCTTGGCACGCGAAATGAAAGAGGAGAATAACTTGTTGAGTGGGCATACTTATAAGTAAATGAACTGATAAAAGGAAACATTTGGTTTGAGCAACCTAACAGAAGAAAATGGACATGGATGAACCCAGGAAATAGCACAAGAAATCAAACTGATTACATCCGGATAAATAAGAGATGTAGAAATTCTGTAATGATAGCAAAACAGTGACCACAATCCTGTAATATGAAAATTCAGGCTAAAACTAGAGAAGAGAACAGACCAAAGACAACAGCAAACTAAATCTTGGGCTCTTAAAGACAGATGATAAACCCATGCAAAATTTAGCATACATCATACTATATGTTCAAAACAAATTCAGTGCTTTCGAAGCTGTTGGGACAGTGAGGAACAACGGATAAATTTGAAAAACTCAATCAATGTTGCCTGTGAAGAAATCCCTGGAGTTGAAAGAGAAGCAAACAAGAACTCGATGACAAAAGAAATTTTAGGTTTGATGGATGAACGAAGAAAAGGGAAAAGAGGAAACATACAAAAACATGGCCATTTCTAAGAACCAGAAAAAACATGAAAGAAGAATACGAACGCATATTTAATACAAGACAAGGCAGGCGCAAAGTTTCAGTCTTTTTCTCATAATTTTTGTATCTTGTGTTTGTTTGTATCCTGCGCTTCACAAAGGCCAGTTGGCCGAAAATTTGCTCCTGTCTTGTTTTGTTGTATTAAATACGCGTTCGTATTCTTCTTTATGTTTTTTCTGGTTCTTAGAAATGGCCATGTTAAAACAGCATTCAAGAAGATGAAATCTTAGTATTCTTACCAACAAATGCCTGTCAATTAACGTCAGGAAGAGAGTTCCTCAATGTTACACAGAATTAATACACAGACTTGACTACTGCATGATGCAAAGCCTGGACAAAACAACAACAACAAAACACACACATAAAAACAAAAAATGAGACAGTCTCTTGAAAGAAGCAGACACAAAAAGAATTTTAACGAAGAAGAGTAGGAAAAGACAAGCACCATTTATCAGGCAAGAGAAATTTGTGCTCCTAGTCACAACAGGAAAGCTAGAGGGAAAAAGAGCAGCAGGGTCTGCTGGGGAACAGGTCACTGGCTGTAAGTGTAATAGTTTGATCAGCTTAGTTGCTAGAATGCCGCTAGAATGCCCGCTCATAACACAGCGGTTGTGGTTCAACCCTTAGGTGGGCTATGATTCTACATTCAGACTGGCTGTTTCTTTTGACAGATCTGTAGACTCAGGATCTGATGTCTTGAGTTTAGTCCTAGCCCACAACATTGAAAATTGGCCTACATTTTGGTGACGTCAGTTGAATATTCAAAAGGTCACCCCCCCCCCACCAACACATTTCCTCTCTTCAGTTCAAGACCTTGCCAGTGCATAGGGTTTTGTGCAGATTCAGTGTGGCAGATTTAGGCGGAGCGCAGATGGAAATTTCTGAGTGTGCTGAATCACTCCTGACCAAACTCCAACCCCCAAGTACAGTAGCAACAAGAGTCCATTCAGAAAATTCATCCTCTGTTCTGGTGGAGACCAGAATGTCCAGTGTCAACGGCAAGGAAAGTGGACAGTGGCTGCACAGAGCTTACACAGCCAAGACAGAGATTGCACTACACCATCACAGATGTGATCACCACAGACATGGGGGGGGGGGGGGGGAGGGGAGAATTGCCATAAGGGAAGTAACCCAATCTCCGGAGCACCCCAAAACAGGCCTGCATGAGTTATGATCCCTGTTCTCAAACTCTGCCAGCATCCTTCTTCAACTATAACAGTGTACTTCTCTCTATTCTTGAGATGGGGAGGCCTGTTGAGATGGCACAGGATTCTCCAAAGAGAAAAATGGGTCTATGACAGACAGGGAAGAAATCTTATATCCACGGACAAGAAAGTGCCAACCAAACATTTCTCACAAATAGCAACTACAGTTTGCATGTAGGTGATAAGGAAGATAGCAGCGGAAGCCATGGTAGTATCGCCTGGGGTAGGTACAGGGGTGGAGATGGGGGAGACCAGGAAAGAAGCAGAAAAAGGAGAAAATGGAGGGATTAAAAATGCACTGATGAAGCAAGAATAGTTGCAACATTCTGGCAATAAATGCAGTTTTGAAAGAAATGGGTGTTGTGCTGTTAAAATGTTGCTTGAATACCTTATGGAAAGAGGCAATAATGAAAATACACAAATAATGGAACAGGCAGTATACTGAGTCTATCTGGATGGATGTTCAATTCAAGATTCATGCATACTTTTACATAAATAATCTATATCACAGTAAGAAATGTAATAAACTAGTATACTGCTTTACAGATCAGACCAGTGCAACCTACAGCCAACTGAGTTAGTTTGCTTTGCTTGTGCTATGATCACCATACATGTGGCACCTGTGACGTTAATATAATGCATACAGAATTTATTCCGAGCACGGAGACGTCATCTTGAGAAACTGAAACTAAAGCTTTTATATCATTTATCAATGTCATTTTGTTAAAAAGGATAAAATGCACATTAAACTATTCAAAAGAAAACTTAATCTGAAACATAAAGTAGAACTAAACAATTACAAGGATGAAATGGAATTTCATTACAAAACAACAGACAAATACTGAAATAGGTCTGGACTAAGTGAGTCCAGTAAACCAGCCATACATCTTGAAGACTATTTGGTATCAAATATGAATATATATACACATACTCATTGTCTGTCGCACAGTGGATTTACATTTCTAAAGTCACCCTCTCTTGCATCCACAGTGGCATGCATTTAAAAATAGCACTACACCCACACCACTGCCCTCTCTCTCTCTCTTTGCACACTATCAGTCATTAAAAATTCTGTAAAATATAGTATCAACTATTAATATTACTCAGGAAAATGCAAAAAACAAATAAATCATTAAGAAATAAAAAGAATATCAACCATTCCTGCACTACATACTTATGCTATAATTTGTATTTATCAATAATGTAAGCTTATAATGTTATATATAGACTTGATATGGCTTATGTTCTGAATATAAATCACTATCAATAGTATCATGTGACCTTTTCAATGTCAAAACTGGCATCAGCATCTATAGTAATAATTGCTTTATTGGCCAAGAACTGACATACATTTCAAGGGGGTGGGCTTATTCAATATGTGAGCATTTCCAAAATGAAAATAATCAGTATATAATATAGTGTGTGGCATAATCATGTTATTACTGTAAGTTATACCATAAAACAAAATTACTATGTTTCCACTAAACATTAGTCTGGTGGAATGAAAATAATCGAAATAGGAGCATATACACCACAAACTGTTATGGTTATGAGAAGGCATGAGTTAACTCCACTCTCTTTTTCAAACATGTATAGTCTACAAGCATAAGTCAAGAACAGTTTGTTCATTGTCAGTTGATGTAATTACATCAATATTAAATTTTTACAAATATATACATTTTAATAGCTGTGCATCTCTTCTGCATTCTGCACATGTGACTGAAAGATAGAAAGACTCAAAGGTCACAGTATATATGCTGGCCATGTAGTAAAGTACTTTATTCAGCATACTGGCTTTTCTGTATATATACTATTACTAGCCAGCAATTTGAGAAAATCTGGCTTTCTGGCCAAAGTCCTCACCACAAAAGTTGAAGCAAGGGGGTTAATACAAGGCACATAATGACATAAGCCTACAACCTCATGAAACAGCTCTTGAATACTGGGGGAGAAGGGACCAGATCCCTAAAGGCAATAGCAAAAACAGCTGAAAAGAGTTCCAACTGGGTCTGGTCAAGGATGAACAAAAGTGTATCTCATAAAGTTTAAAATTCCCTTATAGTTATACATTGCCCATGTCTGATAGCTAAATAGGTAAGACATCTGTTGCAAGGGTGACTTGGCCTTGGATGCACAGCTTCAAACCCATGTGTACGACAAAATTTCTAAAACATTATTTTTTAATGGTGACAGCAGGATTCATGCCCTAGGTGCGATCTGGACCCCTTAGCGCGTGAGCAAACAGGGGCCGAAACACTTGTTTGATAGGGGTGTCTCCTCTGAGGACCTTCTGCTGTCTGGTTTTCCCTACAATTTCTTGCTTCTTATTCAAAGATAGTATTAGGTCCCATTGGACAGGTCTGTCAGTGTCACAAAGCAAGTCCTTGCTAATCTACATACAAAATATAAGCATAAAACACATTAAATATGAAACCAATAACTTTATGAGTTGTGAAAATATACTGACATCTAGTGAGACCATTTACATTTCATGTACATGAATTTTATTGTAATATATAATTGTATATAATATGCTCTCTATAATTTTCCATTGCTTTTATTCTTTCTCCCCATTTTTAGCCGTGTGTGTGTGTGTGTGTGTGTGTGTGTGTGTGTGCGTGCGTGCGTGCGTGCGTGCGTGCGTGTCTGTTTCAGTGCTTAGATTTTATTTTATCAAGATTTTGCGCTATATAAAATATTGTAATTATTATTATTATTATTAATGATACAAAGATAAGGCAGACTGCAGCAGGTGTGCACCCTTTTCACCCTACCCTTACACACACACACACCATACACACACACACACAGAATGTACACACACATACATGTACACACACACACACAAACACACACACACATAACACATGTGTACACACACACACACACACACACACACAAACACAACACACACAAATATACTATCTTTTTCACACAGTCAACACACACATGTACAACCACATCCACACACAGTCACACACACACACACACACACACACACAACACATCACAACACACATATTAACCATCTTTTTCACACATTCAACAAACTGCCACCTAACCAATCAGCAAAATAAACAACACTCTTTTTCACACAATCAACAAACTGAAAACGAAACTGAAAAAGAAAGGTTAATGCAGCAGCCAACCTTCTAGTACTGATGATTACAGGTGCCATGTCGCATGGTTCGTCTGCAATGTCACAATGTGAGTTTGTATCAAATCAATGAATGAATCACTAAATCAATGAATCTCTCGAGTTCCTAAAAATTTGGTGACAACTTGAACTTAGACCTCCCGTTGGCAATTAGCTGATACGTCAACGAGTAGACACAAAAACAAAACTTTGAAGCAGCACACAACTTGTGCTGTAGGCTAATATTTCACCAAGTTTTGGGTTGTCGTTTCGTGTCAACATCTGAACATGTTTCCGTCTGCTGTCAGTGAGAAACAGTACATACAAAGCAATCTACAAATAAACAACAAAATAGAACAGTAAAACCAACATACCCGTCACTCATTCTGGCTGTTCAGTGGCTCATTTCTTTCAAGACGTGCCGTTTGTATTAATTTCGTATTTTTCCCTACTTTCCTTCTTTTCCTCTAAACTTGTTTTCCCCTCGAACAACCATTTGCGGAAGTAAAGAGAATGTTGGGAAATGCTTTGATCTCGCCGAATCTCGTCAGGCTTCAAGAAAGCTTTTGTCTGCCATTCGTTGTCTCAGTTTTCTAAATATTTTTTGAAGGTGTCTACGAAATCTACAACGATTGATCCCAACTACGGTGTCGATCTTAACCCAGGGCTAGCGATGGCAGCGGCAACGTTGTCACCCGGCCCTTCGGGATCAGGTATTTATGACTTTTTTGGAATGAATTGTGCGTTCATTTTGCATACTACTAGATCTATGACTATAGTATATCTATATGGTCTTGCCTTTAGGCTTTATACTCAGTCATGTATGATTCTATTAGTATTACTGTACTAGTCTTGACAGTAGATTCTCAAGTCGTCATGTCTACTTTCTGAAATGTATTGTGCCCTTTCAACAGTAGGAATTAATAACGATAGTTGCATTACTGATTACAATTTTTCTGTCATTTGTTTGTTCCATCTTTGATTTAACCCTTTCACTCCCGCACCCTCACCCTGTACACCAGCACCCTGCATTGCCGACCATGCTAACAAAGCAAAAACTTAACCCTTTCACTCCCTCACCCTATCCACCAGCTTTCTGCGGGAAGCTGGTGGATAGGGTGATGGAGTCAAAGGTTAAGGTTTTGCGGTTGGTGAATACAGAATAGGGTGTAGGTGTCAAAGGGTTAGTATACTATGTTAGATTAAACGTAATTTTAGAAGGAAAATTTCCATTTGCCACACACTCGACATTGATGAAAGTGATGAAGTCTGAAATAGTTCTATAGATCTACAGACCATCGTGTTTCTTACTCTGTTACTAGTGTTAGCTATTGCGGTGTTACTGTTAGTGTTAGCTGACTCAGTAGCTGTTTTTCTGAGAGAAAAAAAAAGAAAAACAAACGCTGGTGAGGCCTGTGTATTGATAAGTTACTACTACGAGTAGCCTATGACTAGATCTAGATTGATACTAAAATGAGGAGCAGTAGTATGCCATGATACTAGCATGATGAGCAGTAGTACTACCACAGTACCACTACCAGTAATAATGCTGTGGTAAATTTGTGTGTGACCATTAGTTGGTACTTGGGACAGTTTTACTACAATTTATAAGTTATGTAATAAGTGTTACAAAACATTAGAAAATAGGCCCAGGCCTAAAGATCGATCAGTTAAGGAAGCAGTCAACCCACAGATAGTCAAGAAAGAGAGCCTGAGTTTCATTGTCTATAGATATCAAATGTTAGAAAATAGGCCTCAGTCAACCCACAGATAGTCAAGAAAGAGAGCCTGAGTTTCATTGTCTATAGATATCAAACGTTAGAAAATAGGTCTAAAGATTAGGCAATCAAGGAAGCAGTCAACCTAGAATACAGTAGAAATAAGAGAGAGAGAGAGAGAACTTAGATCTAGGGTCACACTCCAGACAGGCTGAGTATACACACCTCTTCGTCTTCCTTTGTGTGTGTGTGTGGGTGAAACAGACAAGATGACAACTAAAGTCAAGGGTCATATGCCAAACAGGCTGGGTTTAGTCTAGCTCAGCATCCTGTACATGCACTCATGCATGTGTGCGTACATGTATACATACAAATGGTTGTATATGTTGTGAGAACTTGTATTCATTTATATTGTTCTCCTTTACTCTTTGTTACTTGTCATCATCATCATGTGCCCTGCTGCATGGCATTAGTTATCATGGCCCTCCATATGCATCTATCCCTTGTCACCACAAGCACATCTTCCACCCTCTCTGTCCTCAGCCACCCTGCAAGTCTGTCCAATATTTTCTCCCTGGGTCTACCTGGTGTTCTCTTTCCCTCCAGCTTTCCTGTTCTTTGTAACTAGTGATTCATAACTAATGTTTCTTTTGTTTTCATATTATGTTATTGACTATAAAGTTCAGTGAATTTAGTGTTCTGTAAGTGTAACTGTAAAGTATAATAATATACAATACTTTTGGCATGAGTGTGCTATATAAATGAAATAATTATTCATTTATGGAGTCAGTTACTTGACAGTACAGGATTGTTCATATTTACTCAGGCTTTAACCCTTTGACTCTCACACCTTGTCCACCAGCATCCAGCATTGTCAACCATGATAGCAAAGCAAACACTTAACCCTTTGACTCGCTCACGCTATCCACCAGCTTCCTATGGGAAACTGGTGGATAGTGTTAGGGAGTCAAAGGGTTTCTGACTCGTGCTATCCACTGGCTTCCTACAGGAAGCTGGTGGATAGTGTGAGGAGTCAAAGGGTTTAATTTTTGCAGTTGGTAGATAGGGTGTGGGAGTCAAAAGGTTAAGCAAAATGCTAACCAACATTACCAAACTAGATGTTAAACTGAATCCTGTCCCATACTCTCACCGTTGACTTCATTCTATTTTTAGAGTGAAAACAAAGGCCAACTTGAATCCATTACACTTTACAGGTAGCAGTAGGCCTATCTTTAAAACTACATCTTTCTTAAGTTTTTTTTATTCTGAAGATTATATTATTATTCAAGACAAAAGTGACTCCCCAAAACTTTTATATTCCATGAACTAGAGACAGTAATAGAGTGGATTCTTATACTAAAATTATAGACAAGATTTTTTCTATTATGACAGACCAACAGTCCTAGTGAGATGTGTTAAAGGTGGAATAATTTGTGTTAGAACAATTTGAAATTTGTAATACTGTAGACTAGAATGAAATGCTGACTATCAGGGAAAGATGTACTCTTCGCTCTTCGTCAACCTCAGATGCTGTGCCCAAGATACTTGGGGAAGGGTGTGTGTGCTGTTTTTGATGGGCTATGATGACAAACTGATGTCCTGATGGATATGTATGGCTCCTAACAGCCATGTATTTGTGACACCGATGGGCTCTGATGGCTCATAAAATGACCATGAATTTGTGACACCAAAGGGCTCTGTTGACATCAGTAGCTATTGTGTGCTGCTTCTGTATCACTGTTAGTGTTTGTCAGCCCAAGTAAACAGTTAGCAACATTGGTAATACTATCACCAAAAAAAGAGTATTTCTTTTCTCACTAGACACGGCAGCTTTTACTGCTGTAGCGAGAGAGATATAAATTGACTATTTCAAAATCATAATAGACTCATAAGTATTCTCAGAACTTAAGTAAAACAAGTCTCTGTGAGAAAATATGACTGTGGTATGGCAAAATGCAGCGCTGAACTACCAAAATGTTAGCATGTTGGAATCTTATTTTTATTTGTCATCGCACAAACTGTCAATTGCACAGTGTATCAGAGACAGAACTTTTGAGTAAAAAACAAACTAAAAAAAAAGAAAAGCTATGCAACAGTGATTACATTGACTTTTTTTTTAATATGGGTAAAATGCCATTTGCTGAAAAATGAGAATACAGAATTTATTTTTTAGCTGCTGGCCTCAGGGATGGATTGGATTTTGTTGGGACTGGTAAAATATTTGTGGCAAAAAAAATTAGTTTCAGCCACTAAACACTGCACTGTCACACGATAGTTTGCGCTGATTAATTCTTGCCTAAATTGCATTCTCTGTCACAACAAAGCAATTGGTACACAGTACAGTAGCGGTGTCAGCGACAGATATAGCATTCTAAACAGAATGCAATAAACTATTATGTAACAATGAACATTCTGAAACTTTTATAGCTATAGAATATGTTGTGTATTGTCCAGTTTTCATTCATTTGTAAAAAATATTCTCACTGTTTTTTTGTGTCCCTAGGAACATTTCTAACACTGGTTCTTGAGTGACAGTGATCAGACCGCTTTAAAAAATTCCTTGTGCAGTCACTTTGTATCTCACTGACTACTAAACATAAACAGTACATCCCAGGAAATAAAAGTATTTTTGTGTGCACGTAAAATTGCTTAGCCAGGGTAGGTGATGTTGATAGTTCAATACAATTGATAATACTTTAATAGTGTCATACTACGAAAAATATACATGTTATGTTTTACTGTTTATCTGTAATTTTTAGTTTTTGATTGCTTTCCAAATACAGATATGAACAGAACGCTGCGAAATCAGAAAATTGCATTTAAAAATGTTTCATTTCCACACAGAAGTGGCAAGCTTGTGTTGTGAATTCGCAGACATTGTCCTATTCTCACTCTGTGCGAAAGGAGATATTATATCTGGATCTATAATTAGTCTAAAGAACATCTGTAAACTGTGGGGGGTTTTCTTTTTTAGATTTTTTTTTTTTGGGGGGGGGGGGGGGGGTCTGGTATTTTATGGTATAAAAGGTATTATATTACTGTGGTGTGGCTCAAACAGTGGTTGACACATGTGGAAAAAGTTGGTCCTGAAAATAGAGCATTAAAAATTGTGAAGTGAGGTAATTCTTAAACAGTTTGATTTTCATGATACTGAAGTGAATGACACTTCTGTTGACAGATGTCAGGTATTCTCTTTTTTTGCATGTCACTAATGGGACTAAACATTATTGCTGGTACAGGATATTCATACCCGTGTCATTATCAGTAGTGTCACTATCACTTGATGTTTATTTTCACTTTGCTTGGAGGTCTTTTGTCTCTTATGTTTCTACAGCTGCTTAGACCTATTAAATTGTATCTAAATTTAGTTCCTGTCTGTACAGTTGCAGTCGGTGGCACAAAATCAGACCAAAATGCTGCAGATTAGGCCCACATTTTTTATTCACTAACGAATATTATGATAACACATTAACAGATATTGAGTAATATGATAATATATGTACTTGACCAGGGAGTGGGGTTGCTGTCTACTGATTTAGCTCCAGGATCCTTGCATTAAGTGATTGACTTGTATGATTTTAGTAATTACACTAGTATTTTCTGGGATTAATAACTACTGAACTAGGGGGTGAGGTGGAGGTAACAAAACAAACAAAAAAAGAAAGATACTAAAGGGTACATAGCATCTAACTGCAACTGCATGAACAGGCAGTTACAATTACAGCTTACAGCCAATGAAATGAAATCAGTGTGGATTGTCATTATGTTGTCCAACACAGGGAAAAAGCTATGTTGCCATTTTTGTGTATATTGTGCTTTTAACAGTTGTAGACTGTGGACTCTGTTGTTTGTTTTGGCTCTGTGCAATTTGAAAGTTTCTTTTGCTTCGACATTGAAGGTCATTGAGTGTAATATCATTATTTTATGTGTAATTGTAACTAATAAAGTTTAATATATATAGGTAGAAAGAAACTCTAGGGAGAGCTAGACAACAGAAGGTCTTCAGAGAAGTAACCCCCTTTAGACAAGTGTTTCGGCCCTGAATTCCTTACACTCTCGGGGGGCCGGGCCACATCCAGGTCATGACTCCTGGATGCCCTTCTGCTGTTGTCTATTTTTTTTTTTTTTTTCCCACGCCGGGGATCGAACCTGGGCGATTCTGCGCTTCAGAACTGCGGTACGCGGTTTTACCAATGTGCTAACGGGGCACACATCATCTGTAGGGAATTTAATCCTTATGAAGTTCACTTTTTTGGTTCCTCCTTGCCCAGATCCAGCTTGAGCTCCTTTCTGCTGCCTCTGCCATCGCTTTAAGGGCTCTAGTCCTCTTCTTCCCAGAAATGGCGAGTTGTTTCATGAGATCATAAGCGGAGGTGCCCACAATCCCTCTTGCCCCGACCTCTATGGCGAAGATTTTGACCCGCAGACCTGCTTTCTTCAGGGTGCTGGCAAGACCGGCGTATTTTTCGGTCTTGTAGATATGTGCTTCTTCCATTCTGCTTTCGTATGGCACAGTGAGTTCTATCAGAATCACTTGTTTCGAGGAGTCAGAGTGGAGAGCGATGTCTGGTCTCATGCCTGTCTTGCTGATGACATCTGGGTAATTTCTCCACTCTGGGAGGTCTGCTGTACACTCCCAGTCGACTGCTCCATCCAGAAGACCCTTTGGCAATGTGCTGGTTGTCATAGCCCTTTCGGGCCAGACCTGTTTCCCTCCTGCTTTGTAGAACGTTGTCATAGCAATTGGTGCGTTTGGGGTCATGGTTTTTTTCGCTAACCACATCTGTGATCACTTTCAGAACTTGGTTGTGCCTCCATGTATACCTTCCTTGGGCTAGCGCTACTTTGCAAGAGCTTAGGACATGTTCCACTGTTTGTTTCTTCTGACAGAGCGGACATGCTGGGTCGTCTGCTTTCCCCCATTTCACTAAGTTTGCATTCGAGGGAGCAGGTCATATACAGATCTGAGGAGGAAGCTTATCCTTAGAGGAGCCATGTGCCACATATCGTTCCAGCTGAGACTTCTTTGAAGTGCACTGTCCCATGTTGTCCATTGCCCCTGTTGACCTTGCTGGACTGCCTTCTGCACTCTTTTGACATCTTCTTCTTCCTTCAACTCCTGTATGATCATGTCTCTTTTTTTCCTTCCCTTTGGCTTTGGACCACCACTGCATTTTTGTTGCTCCCAGTCCCTGTCTGTTGGTTTGCGTGTGTCCAATTATTTCTTTGATGCTGAGGTTTCTCTTGGCATTGTTTACAGCCTCTTGGACTTTCCACTTTCTGCCAGTTCTCAGCTTTGGATGAACTGCTCTCACGATATTGTCCTCCGATTCCTCCAGCATGCTCAACAGTCTTGCTTTTCCAACTTTGTATTCCTCCACTATGGATTTCAGAGGTAGCTTCAGCATTGCTTGACGACAGTAGAATGCAACATCAGTGAGACCAGGTGGGACACCGAGCCATTTTCTTGTGTATTTGTTGATTTTGGCTTCCATTGCTTCGACTGTGCTGGTGCAAATGTCATAGATTAGCAGTGGCCACAGCAGCTTTGGTATCAGCATGAACTGTAGACACCAGACTTTGTATTTGCCTGGCAGTCCGCAGTTATCTATTTTCTTCAGGCCTTCTTCTGCTGTTTGCTTGGTTTCACATCCCCTTTGTGTGTCTTTCAGGGAGTCATCATACCATCTTCCGAGACTTTTTACTGGCTCTTCTGTGACAGTGGGGATGGCTTGGTTGGCTACCATGAATTTGACTGAATCTGCCACTTTTCCTTTTCGCAGTGAGAGACTTCGGGATTTCTTAGGTTTGAACCTCATTCTTGAAGAGGCCACCAGCTCATCCAGCTGCTTTAAGATTTGGTGTGTCTCTTCCTCATCCGTGGACAAGACTGTTGTGTCATCCATGAAAGCTTTCAGAGGAGGCATCTGGTATCCATCTCCCAGATTCACTGGACCTGAACTCTTCATTGCAGCTTTCAAGATGACTTCCATTGCCAACACGAACAGTATGGGAGAGATTGCACAGCCCATTGCAATGCCCACCTCTAGGTCTATCCAGTCCGTGGTGTATTCTTTGGTAGAGAACCGCATTGAGAACCCTTGGAAATACTTCCTCAGCATTGTTCGGATGTTTTCTGGGATGTGATACATTTCAAGAGCCAGCTGGATCATATCGTGTGGAACTGATCCATATGCATTCGCCAGATCAAGCCAAACTACGTCAATGTCTCTCTTCTCTGTTCTTGCTTTTTGGATGGCATCCCAAATCAACGTGGCATGTTCCAAGCATCCAGGCATTCCTGGTATGCCTCCCTTTTGGACTGACATATCCAGATACTTGTTTTCAGTCAGGTATTTTGTCAATCTTGCTGCCATAACAGAGAAGAAGATTTTCCCCTCGACGTTCAGAAGTGATATTGGCCTGAACTGATTGATGCTGCTGGAGTTCTGCTCCTTCGGAATGTACACTCCTTCAGCTCTCATCCATTGGTCGCTGATCTTCTGGTTCCTCCATGCTGATCGAATCATCTTGTGGAGCCACTCGAGCACTTTTGGGCATTTCTTGTAGAGCAGGTATGGTATTCCGTTTGGTCCAGGTGCTGACTTGGCTCTGGCTTTCTTTACTACGTTCTTCGCTTCATCCAGTGTTGGTGGTTTGTTATTGAATTTTCCTTCTGGCGCTGCAGGCCAAACCAGATTTTGGATTTCAAGTGGTGCCTCGCGCTGAGAATCGGAATATGTTTCCCTGAGATGCTGCTCTAGGGTTTCCTTGCCCACTGTGAGAGTCCCTGATTTGGGTTGTTCAAACAGCTTTCTTGCAAAGTCAAAGGGATCTTTGAAGAAACGATCTTGAGTCTTCTTCTTTTTGCTCTTTCTTCGCCTTGCTGATTCCACTTTGCTGAGAGCATTGTGTTTGGCCTTCAGATCTTTCCAGAGTTCCAGGAGCCCTTGCTTCTCGAATTCTGAGGCAGTTTTCATTCGCTTTTTAAGCTTCCTTTTCTCCCTCCGGATGCTCTCCATCTGCTGCTGTCTTCTGGATTTCTGGGGAGGCGTTTTTGTCTTTGGCTGCTTCACTCCATAAGTGTCCCTGCAGATAGAGTATATGATGTCTCCGTATGTGTCAAGTTTGTGTTCCAGCGTACTGTTCCCTATTAGCGCATTCAGCTTAAGGACAAGTTCCTCATCTAATTTCTCCCATTGTTCTTTTGCACCGGCAGGCGGCAAATTGAGTTTTCCACGTTTGGCGTTAAGAGCTTGTGCAAAATCCGCATCAGAACCGTCAGCGTGGATGTCCTTGGCACTATGGTTTAATTCCTGGCCTTGGTCATCCAACGTCTCACCTGCTATCGCAGTGCGCTGCTGTTGGTTCGTATGTGTCTTCAAACAGCCCATTTTTGTCCTGTGGATCTTCATGCCGCGTTTGGTGATGAATCTCCTTCCACACGCACACGGAAATTCCAACTGGTCATTGATCATGGTCCGTTGTGCGTTTCCAGTCGTGATGGAGTCAGTGCCGATGGATTCATCATATATATAATATATATATGTCATTGGACTGATGACTAAAGTAGGACAGTGATGATAATAATAATGAAAAGTGATACTGATTATACAATAGTATTTATAAGGTACTAAATCTCAATCAAATGCAAGGACACGCTTTCATTTACTCACAAAGACAGAAACAACCTAAAGGCACAAAGAACATGCATACTGGAGAGACAGGGATGACAGGAGTGGAGCCAGATGAGGGGATGGGTAGCTTCAAGGAAAGGTTTGTGACTGTGGAAGAGGTTGAGGAAGCTCATTCCATTTGTATGACCAGACACATAGTTTAATTAATGGTAATTGACTGTAGAATATTTGTGTGGAGGATTTAGTAAACAAATAGTTTTACTGAAACAGCATGAAAGGCAGAATGGAGAGATTGGATGAGGGTGTACATTTACTGATTTAGAGGTTAACACAGTTACAGCAGAACATACTGATTGTATGAGATTCTTTGAGCAAGCGGTGGATAAAACTGGCAGCATATATTCTGGATATATATATATCGAGGCAAGTGACAGAAGAAGCAGGCAAGCTAGAGAGAGAGTTACAATAAAATGAATAATCAATACAAGATAACAATAAAATGAATAATCAATACAAGATAAGAAAAGTCACAAATTCAGATGCTGTTTGAATTGACACTAATGAAAGATACAGTGAATAGAACTGAATACCACAGTTGACAGTAGTAAGACTGACCTAGTGACAGGTTTAGTTAGTGAACTGCTGCTTTGGAAAGCTTGTGCTAGGTATCAGTGAGATTGGTTCAGTCTTATCTCCATTCAGCTGTAGCTTTATCCTCCAGTTCTGGATTTCAGTATAGCAGTTAGAAGCGCAGTTAGAAGCTTCAGAAAGAAGTGTTGAAAGGCTTTCAGGAGATGCAGTGTTGTAGAGCATCAGCCCTTTTAAATATATGATATTGGATGTTGTCAATTCAAATCTGCTTGCACTTGCAGACTTGATTTTCTATTTCATTTCAATCATTGGAACGACATTAGGTGAATTTGACCAGAGTTTTGCATTATTTGTATTAATTATAATGTTGATGATAGTAAAATAATAATAGTAATGATCATAATAACAGGGGTGCTACTCTGCCGGGAATTCCCGGAATTCCGGTTTTTATTAATCAATTTTCCCGGCACTGCCGGTTTTTGAGAATTTGAGAAGCAACGATTTTCCAAACCGATTGCGCTGGGACGATAAGGAGAAGGAAAAGGCTAACACCAAGTAAATTGTACAGTACATCTGTTTGTTCCTGCAGTACTCTTACTGTTGCACACTTAAATTAAGACTTAACTTTCAGAATAAGACTAGGGAACATTGGACATTTTCTGCAGAAGATAGCATTTATGAACTGAGCCAGATGATGTGACTTGAAACTGAGCATTTATGAACTGAGCCAGATGATGTGACTTGAAACTGTTCCATGAAGATGGTGGCCATTATCATTATAAAGGCAACTTGAGCTTCAGATTTTCTATACATGTAAGTATGCTTTGCTCCCTAAGTGATAAGTTGAGTTCTGTGTTCTGTGTTGAGCCTGAAAAATAGCTTTAAAAGTGTAAATTCTTCTCTGATTTGTTCTGTGTTCATGTTTGATGCTTCTGCTTTTCTGCACTTACTTTTTTGTGTTTAAAACTTACCTCTGAGCTCACGGGAGAGCCTCAAAAATAGCTTTAAAAATGCAAATTCTTCTCAGCTTCAGGGGGGCAGCGCCCCCCTGACCCCCCGACAGGGCACTGCCCCTGGACCCCAACTTCAGGTTTTTCAAAACTTGGGAGTAGCACCCCTGTAATAAAACAACAATAATGATGATGGTAATACTAATAAGAAGAATTCTGTTTATGTCTATAGTGCAAACAATCCATGTCAAAGCATGCTCATTGCAGTGAACGTAGCATTAGTAAAAGAATATAAGATAATAAGTAAAAACAAACATATAAACAAAGAGGGGGGGGGGGGGGTTACTGGCTGCATGATAAACTGTCTAGTTTGTTAAACTTTCACTGTTTGCAAAGTTGTTGAAATTGAAGCCATCAGTATTCCAGACAGGAGGGTAACTGGCTGGCATGTTGAATCAGTGGGAGGAAGGGTCGGAGTGTCCCAAGACAAGTGTTGAATTTTACAGCACATGGCCTCAGGGGCATGGGGACGCTTGATTTTCTAACTGTTGGTTAGAATAGTTTATTAGTCCCATAGGCCCGTTTGGCTTTGTTTTTCAACACCTACTGTGGATTCTGTCAGCAGGTTGTGGATCAGTCCTGAAGAACCACTGTGTTTGCCTTGACAGAGGTTGGCTGTTAGCCCAACTGTTTGCCTTGACAGAGGTTGGCTGTTAGCCCAAACTAACAAAATAAACAATTGAACAAGTAACAGAGTACATTAGCCCAAAAAAGTGATACCTGTTTTGTTCAGAAGATTGTTGTACAAAAGGCTGACAAAGTTAAACATGAAAATGATAATTAAATAAAATTAAATAATTAAAACTAAAAGGAAAGACTGTGTATTCTGCTTACCAGACTATCATTAATAGACTAAACAATGCTGTAATGCACACCACTACAAGTTTCTCGTTTGCTTTGCTTAGGAATGTGTATATGTGCAGATACAGTACAAGTGATACATGTATGACAGGCATCTGCCATATGATGGTAATCAGTATAATAATTCATGTTTATAGTGCAGGCTTCGTCTTTTTAAAAAAATTGCTCATTGCACTCTACATTAGATGAAAAAGAAAAAGACGGGAGGGGTGGGGGTTGCTTTGTCACTTGTGAAAATAGATATAGACACCAATACATCACTGTAGTATAAACACAGTTCATCAACAACAAAAAAGAAGAAGAAAATAAAAGCAGATCATAGCATGAAATTAGAAATAGATGGTGGTGATCAATACTAGTTACTACCTACTAGTTACAAAAACTATGCCAGGAAGAGAAAGACATAGATACAGTCTTTCACACATGCGCGCACATTATATACAGACACGCGCACTGACACTCACGACACATAAAGGACAAACCACAACACATTCAAACCTTGGGAAAAACACAGTTCATCAAACAAACAAAAAGAAGAAGAAGAGGAAAAAACAGATCATAGCATGAAATTAGAAATAGATGGTAGTGATCAATACTAGTTACTACTTACTAGTTACAAATACCAGAAAAACTAGTTTCCAGAGAAGAGAAAGACAGATACAGTCTTTCACACACACGCGCACATTATATACAGAGACACACACACTCACACTCACGACACATAAAGGACAAACCACAACACATTCAAACCTTGGGAAAAAACAAAACAGGCATTAATCAGGGCAGTTTTACTAGAGATATTTGTGAAACTGAAATAGACGTTTAATGTGTTTTCTTAACCCTTTGACTCCCGTCACCCTGTCCACTAGCATCCGGCATTGTCAATCAAAGAAAAAAACTCAATCCTTTGATTCCATCACCCTAATCCACCAGCTTCCTGCAGGGTGAGAGAATCAAAGGGTTAAGTTTTTGCTGTTGGTGGGTAGGTTGCGGGAGTCAAAGGGTTAAGTTTTTGCTGTTGGTGGACAGGTTGCAGGAGTCAGGTTAAACAAGTAAGCAGACAACTGCTTTGTCCCAAAGAAATGGTAGAGAGAGATGACAACTTGGGTAAAGGGTCACACATGCGACAGATTTATGTATATACAGTACATTAGCTAATCATCTGTGTGTGTGTGAGTGAGTGTGTGTCACTGTGTGTGTGTGAGGAGAGAGAGAGAGAGAGTCATCTTCTTAGGTCAAGGGTCACATGCCTAACAGGCTGAGTGCACTTTAGCTCAGCACCCATGTGTGCAGTGGTTGTGTGCATTGTGAAGATTGGTATTCATTTGCATTGATTTGCTCTTCTTTATTCTTTGTCATTATGGTTCCTAATCCTAATTTTCATTTTGTATTATGTAAATGTCTGTTGTTATTTCGTTTAAATAAAGAAAGATTTGATGATGTTCTGTTATTGTAAACAGCCACAAATAATGCATTTGACATGGACTATTTGCACAATGTAGAGAAATTTTTGTTGTTTTGATATGAGGTCGGGTCCCCCCCATTGAGATGCCAGAGGCTCTTTTAGTATAAATAGTACCCTTACCTTCTGGAAATTCTGTGCTGGAAAATGCCTCTTTTCTGTCTTTGTTTTTCTGCCTTGTTCTTTTACTTTCTGTGTTTCTGCCTTGTTCTTTTACTTTCTGTCATTTCTTCTTTTTCTTTTTTTCTTTTTTATTATTAATTCCTGTTATTTTCTGGTCTGATCCATTCACATGTATCTGTTTGATGAAGTCTTACATAATTTCTCTTAGGATTGATAATTGGGTACATGTATGTTTGTGCATTTTTAGCTCTAGGGAAATGTGAAGTGCAGAAGCAGTTTTAGATAATTTAGCCTATTTTTATAAATATGTTTTAGTATATCTTCAGTTATGTTTACATTTGTATTTAGTATGTTCTTTTAAGTCCTTTCATGATAAATTGGACAGCATAGTCAACGCCAGGGGCATATCCTTAAAAGCATGTGGGTGAATGCATTGATATGTGTACTTAATTTTGTTTTCCAGTTGTTTTTTTCCCCTAGTGAGGTATGGTGTACTTTTTGAGATGGCTATAACTCTGATATGGCTATGTGCAGTTGGCTGGGCTTTAAACAACAGTAACTGCAACTTATATGAGGCAAATGTCAGAACAAGACCACTGCCAGTGCCAGATTATCTTGGTATTGAAAGCCAGTTGGTGTAGTTGAAGCAATATATATGTTTTTCATCACCGGTAGCTTTAAACCATGTTTTCAACAGAAAAACTGAGCGAAAGTTGCCTGAAAGTTACCAACTAGGTAAAAAATATGAAAGTTACCAACTAGGTAAAAAATGTCACTTTATTTTGTTTCTGCAGGAATAGGTGTTAAACCAAATTAGTTTGAAAAATTTAGAGTCATCCTATGGAAGTAAGATTGGTGTTCATCCTGATCACTGTCATCAAGTTTAGATATTGTTGGGAGAGGTTTTTGGTTTGATCTGATGTAGTAGCACAAGGGATCAATGTGGGTAGAGTTTCTAAGAGATGTGATGACCGGGATTTGTTTTGTATTCCCCTACAATCAGAAATAGTTTAGTTGAATAAGTATTTGAATCTTTTCAGTTCATTGATTAATTTTGCTAAATTAAATGATAGACAAGCCTGTCCAGACCATAATTAATAGTTAAACTGATAAAGATATCCTTGTCTGACAGTCGCAATCCAAATGAAATTACATAGCATCCTGATTGTCATCCCCACCATTATCATCATCAATGCAGCCAAAACAAAGAAAAATGTAAGTGAGCAAAAATGGTGTGATGATCCTCAAACAAACAAAAGTGAGCACAAATGGTGTGATAATCAAGTTATTTCTCGAAATCAGAAATGCAAATGGAAAAAAGAGAAAAGTTCCCTTGTATGCAGTTCAGGCTGCAAGCAGTCATGGGGCTATATGTTTAAAACAACAATAACATGTACAGAATTTCAGTTGCTCCCCCCTCCCTCCCCCTCTATCTGTGAGTTTACCTGACCATCCCACTTGTATCAAAAGTTACATGATTTATGCCTGCATTGTATGAGCAAGATCAGACAATGTTTGATTCTTTCATCAAGGGGCTGCAAATTTCATGTCAGATACCTTTCAGCAGTATGTAAATTTAGGTTTTAAAAGTTTGTTTTTAGAATATTAATACAGCAATTATATAACTTGATGTTTTAAAAGTCTCTTTTAGGATATTAATTCATAAATTGGTACATATTTCAGAGTGGGGGGGGGGGGGGGGTTGGTGAGGCAGTAGACTAGTATTTTAGGTAGTACAAATTTTTTCCCTTCATCGACCTTGGGATATATATTTATATATATATAATATTCCTACCGATTCTAGTCTTATGCTTCCACAAATCCAACAAAATTATAGTGCACAGTAACTGTTGTAGCATACTTGCATTCCACATCATATGCAATTGGATGGGAGTTTGTTGGTATTTTTGAACTATATAAATTTTCAATGTAATGATAATTCATGACATTAACCCTTTAATTCCTGGAGTTTGTCCACCAGCACCATGCATTGTTAACCATGCTAGCAGAGCAAAAATTTAACCCTTTGACTCCCTCACCCTTTCCACCAGCTTCCTGCAGGAAGCTGGTGGGAAGGGTGAGGGAGTCAAAGGGTTAAGTTTTTGATAGGGTGCAGAAGTCAAAGGGTTAATAACAACAGTAAATTTGTACATAAAATAAGAAATGAGAGGACGAATCCATTATTGTTGTTCTGTTCAAATTGGTGTTGTTCAGATATTTCTTTGAGACTTTGAAGCTTCAAATCCAAAAATAGACCCATAAAATTAAAAGTAGTTAATCATGCTTAGCCCAGTGGAGTTATAGGTCTTGCAATTATATGTACAGTTCTTGTACCAAACGCAGCAGACTATCACTGAATTAATAGTATACATTTGCTATAAGCTCAGTGCCTTCTTTCAACAATGGTCTCATTATTTAATAAAGTCACACAATTTCGTTTTCACATGAATGTGCTGATTTGACAGTGACTGTTACAGTGCTGCCTTTTAATCTCGGCATTTGGTTTCCAGATTTTGCCCAACAGCTACAGATTAAACTCACATGATTTAGAAATTGCTATTTGATGCTCATATGTGTGTGTGTGTGTGTGTGTTGTGTGTGTGTGTGTGTGTGTGGTGTGTGAATTTGGACTTCCTATAAGTCTTACACGAGTTCAAGCATGGACATGAATATAATTGTATGAGAGAGTGGCTGAATCATTGTGTGCCAGCACATCCTGTCATAGTTTCTGTATTGCAATGTACAATGTTAATTAGGTTTTGTGGAAATGAAGAACCTGCTTCAATATGATTTTCATTCATTATTATATCAATTTATTTATTGAGGGTGATAATTGCACTGTGTATTGACTGTATGAATTGAATTCCATCTTTTTTATTAATCAGAAGAAAAAAAAGCAACTGCAGTATTAAGGAAAGAATTATGTTTTTAATAGTTCTGTCTTTCACTAAGACATTGATAAGAATTGTTCTGATATTGCACATTACTGTGACAATCTGTTTCTCGGAGTTAACTGCAGTTGAGCGCCTGTAGGAAAAATTATCTCTTTGAGAATTCTGGAGAGGAAAAGAGAGATGGGGGGGGGGGGGGTAGGAATCAATATTTCAGCCTCACGGTGTCACGATTTACCGTCACTTATTTGCTGCCCGTGCAGATTGCTTTCTCACTTCTCTCGCTGTAAACGCTGCCACTTCCCTGCTGTCAACTGCTGTCTATCCGTCATTACCACTTGATTGTAATCTGCCCCTACAAAACGACATCTGCTTTTCTGTTTTCTACTTTTCGCTCTTGGGCAACTAGTGCTTTTACATTGGTACAGTGTTGAAAGCCTTGCTCCAACCTTCTGTACAGAGTTCGGTCGTCATCTCTGGTTTGATGTGTCATTGAGTGTTGCGGGGTGCGGCTGTGCGACACCTTGTTCAGTGAGAGGGGAGACATACACGACAGATCCGACAGTGACATTTTTCACGTTGGTGTTGGTGGCCAGGGCCATTATATAGATCTGTAGGAAGAAAATGATGTATTGGAATGGTTGCATGGGAATGGAATACTATCCTGAAGGTATGGCTGTGTGGCGATAGTATCTCAGAAAAGTTTCTTCGTTTCGCTTTGTGGGTTTTTGTGTGTTGTTATTGTTGTTGTTGTATGTGTGTGTGTGAGAGAGAGAGCAAGCTTTAAATGTTTGTATTTTTTTCTTTTTTAGTATGTGGGGTTTTTTTCCCTTGTTAATTTGTTTCACTGTTTATGGGTTTCTTTCAAATAATTATACCAGACTGTCTGGAATGCTGCATATTTTAAGGTGGTATTTTGTGAATATTTTTAAATTACGTTGTCAGTATAACTGAATAAAGAAATTTTATGTGGGCAGTTTGACCCTCCCCTCACCCCTCCAAATTTTAGGAAGAAAAGTCCTTGTAATTCAACAGTATTCTCCTTTTCTTTTAGTTTCTTTTGTTGTTGGTTTTGTTTGTGTGTGTGTGTGTGTGTAATGTTTAAACTAGTCCTGGAAAAAAAAAAAGATGGAAAGAAATTGTTTCAAAACTTAAGATTTTTGGTTGGACTTTCATCAGAAAAGTGCGGATTTAGATTAAACTATGAAATAGTGATCTATGTCAGTTAACAAATAAAAAGCAAAACAAGCAGCTGAAGGAAAATAGGAAAAAGAAAACAAAACAAAGAAGAAAGAATTCCGCAAGTGAAACAAATTCACCTGTACAGAATCAATATCATCAGACTTCACAACTTCTTCTTCTTCTTCTTCTTCTTCTTCTTTTTCTTTAAATTATTTTCTAGGGTGTTTTTTTTCTGTGGTCTGCTTTCTTAATTGGTTAGAAAAAAAAATTAGCTTTTCAAATTTCATCTAGATGCAGTCGTGATCTTGAAAATAATCATGAAGTTGTTGTCTTGAATCCCTGTTTCTGCCTTTCTGAGTTGACCTTATACCGTCAATTTGATGAATTTTAAATATCCCTTTGTAGACATTTTTATTGCAAAAAACAGAAAGAAAACAACTGTATCACTGTTTCTTTATTTTGAGTCACTACAACTCCAAAATTGGACCATGACTGTACACATTTTTACAACTACCCACAAAGACAAAGTAAGACAAACAGAACAAAAAAGCTGCCATCAAGGGGTCAGAAATCCTGGCTGGGGCATTTTTGTTCGCAAATTAATGTATCCACATGCGCTAACTAGACAGAGGCAGAGACATCACTAGTGTTACTAATAAAAGCTTTAAGTCTTAAGTTTAACTGAGCCGATAGGCCAGGTAGGTAATGCATGAATACAAAATTAGGAATGTAATTTCATCATGAATACACTAACTCTATTTTATAGTATAGCAGTTTTTCTGTCATGAATTACAATGTGTGTAGTTAGCGACACTAAATTTCTGTTTTGAATAAATCGCTTTTTTAGGCTGATGAACTCATCAGGCCTGAGGCAATATGAGTGGAAAACTTGGATTTTATGCAGACTTGGAAAAAAAAATTAATCAAAGAGTAAATGACACTTTTTCCAACTACAAATGTATGTATGGATAGCACTGATATATTGTAAGTGATGGGTAAACACTGAGCAATACCTTATTTTGCTACCAAAAAAGATACATTTAAGATACATTTTGTGTCCCAGTGTATATAGATGTATATACGTTAGGATATGTGTCCTAGCTTTAATAATTGTATAACATATCACTCTATTTTACCATTAGCATACATATGATTCATTCATGTATGCAAACTGTTCTAATATCAAGTATTAGATGTACAACTCATTATATTTTGCTAACTCTAGAAGGGCTGCATTAACTGCATACAAACTGTATGTTGCTAATTTATAAATTTATACTGTGATACCAAATGATAAGTAACTCATGCATATTTTGCTAATGAAGAAGACAATATCATACGGGTGAAAAACATTTTATGTTCTTTTATGCTGCCTAAAATGATGTAGTATGCATGCAAACTGCCCAAAGTGATCGTGCGTTCTTGCCTCTGTCAGCCCTTTTTTTTTCTTTTCCCATGTTACTGGAATGTGTCATATGTAAACAAAACATTTTATTCTTCAAGAATACAATAAACATGCCTACTACTTTTAATAAGTATGTGTTCCTTTGTCAGCTCTTAACATGGTTTTTCCCCATGTTGCTGGAATATAGGGAAATTTGATTCCTTGTTTCTCCTGACAACAAAAGACAGCATCAGTGTATGCATGCTATCTGCAGCTACTGGTTGCAGTGATATGCTTTCCTTTGCCAGCTGAACAGTACAATACTTTTTTTTTCTCAATAATTTATGCTAACTCATTAACTGCTCACAGTAATGTATATGTTTTCCTTTGTCAGCCCCATAATGTAAATAAGAAAAGAAACAATATATAATTGCAACAGTGATCATACTTTATTGTGTTTTCATTGTTGCTGAAGTGTGTGGAAATGCGATGCCTAGTTTCCCTACAGCGTGACTGAATACTCGAACCAATTCCGCTGGCCATTAGTGTGCTTCCCATCATGATGAGGTGTTAGGTGTCAGCATGAAGAGCCCTTCTCACAATTGTGCGCCTCTGTGTGTGTGTGTGTGTGCGTGTGCGTGTGTGTGTGTGTGGCTGGGCGGGTGGATATGTGCATAATTATATGTATTTGACTGTGTGCGTGTGCATGCGCACACGTGCATGTATGCATGCACCATGTAGTTGTACCCACGAATCCGCTGTATTTGTTAAGTCTTAAAACTAGGATGAGTTGTCTTCGCCACCTGCCTTTCCTCCCGTCCCCCGCACCCCTTTTCTGTTCGATGTCTCTGCTGTTGTAGATCTGTAGATCCATCTCCTTCAGCTGATTGTCTTTTAACCTTTTCCCTCCCTCATCCCATCCACCAGATTCCTCATTTCAGCTATGATATCAAAACAAAACGAAACCCTTTTACTCTCGCCCAGTCCACCAGATTTTTACATCATCAGCCATGATAGCAAAGCCAGAAGCCCTTTTACTCCTTCATCCTGTTTATCAGCTTCTTGCATTATCAATCATAACAGCACCAGCTCCCTACAAAATGAAAGGGTAAATTTTTCCTGCTGGAGTGTAGGATTCAGTGGTTCATGTTTGGCTTTGTGTAACGAGTGACCAAATTACTTAATTTGTAAATTTCGTTTTGTTATGGATTGTTGCTGTTGAAACAAACTCAGATAAATCAATTAAAAGATCCATTCGACATTATTTTGTTTAAAGAAATGTCCAAGTATAGTCGAGCATGCACCACCCAGATGACAACACTTATGTATTATACTAGTAGTAAGATTAGAATTACAGAATATTGGATAGAACGAGGTGGTTTTGAGAAACCCCACAAAGCACAAACAGCAGGACTACTTGATAACTTGAACTTGCATGACATAATAACCCTAAGTTGAAAACATGGACCTAGGGGTTAGTGTGAGAAGGCTTGGCTTTGAAATGAGGCATGACCTCCTTGCTACTGCACTGAATAAATATTTGTATTTTCCCTACCACACCAGGCATGTGTGTAGTATTTGTATCATTAAAAAATTGCACTGCCAGTGATGACAGATTCAGATAGGGATGGGCCTTGACAGGTGACCTACCTTCTGATCACACACCTTTCCATTGCCCAGTTTCTTCCCTCCATCCCCTCTATATATTTGGATCTTTCTGTCAAAGACTGAGACACATACACATGCTCACATAATGATAATAATGATGATGCATGTATTTCCATTTATATCTATGGGCAAACCTACATATCAAAGAATGCTCGTTGCACTTTACAGACAGCATATTTTTGCAATGTTAATTCACTGATGCAGTACAAAAAGTCGGATACATGCATCTATACATCAGTGCAGCATAAACAATACCATGTCAGTACATAATAATGCAGTACAAACATAGAGGATACATTCATATGCCAGTACATAAATACAACATAAACATGGTTCATCAGAGTGTATTTTTCAGTTTATGTCGACAATCACACACATCAAAATGCATACATATAAGCATGCACATACGTATGCACACACACACACACACTTGCTGCGCAAGCACATGTATACATATGCGCTCACACATGCACGCACGCACATGCATGCGCGCGCACACACGCACGCACACACACACACACACACACACACACACACACACACACACACACACACACACACACACACACACACACACACACACATTTGTAACTTTTATGTCTGTGCACATGTGGTCTTGCATGTTGACAAAAATACTGCAGCAAAATCATACATGCGCATACACTTGCAATTGTGCACCCAAATATCCATCTGCACCCTGTACACACAAAACACAAGTACGTGGTCTGTCATTGCTTCTTCCCTTGCACTATCAAATTCCAAATTTGATAATTCTTCACAATAAACTTCTTTGTTGTTGGTGGTGGTGGTTTTCTTTTCTTGTCTGTCTTTTTTTTTTTTTTAATTTTTTTTAAAATTATTGTTACTGATTGTTTTATTGTAAATCATTTAATATCATAATGAATATATATGATAGACATTCAGTAATTTGCAAAGATAACTTGCTTGGCATTATCCTAACATGAGTGGTCATTGAATTGGTAGAGATCTCAGTATCTGTCGGGGCTCAGTCTGAGGGCAGTGCCCATTTTCTGTCCTGGTTGCTTAACCTTCCTGACCCCAAAAGTTGGGTGGATTGAGGCGATGTGTTTGAGCTTCCCTGTGGGAAGGCAAGGGGCTCTTTCGGTAGAGATACTATACCACCTATCTTCAGGAAGTTCTGTGCTAGAAATTGCCTGTTTTCTATCACTCCTTGTTTCTGCCATGCTGCTTTGCTTGTCTTGCCTTGTATCATTTTCTGCCTTGCTGATAGTTGGGTACATGTAATATTAATTGCATTTTCGGCTCTAAGGACATGAGATGTGCACAAGCAATTTTGGGTAATATAAAACAAGTTTTATATATGTATGTTTTAGTGTGTTTACTAGTGATGTTCATTCATTTGCATTCAGGTCAGTTTTTTTTTTAATCCCCTGGTGATGAATTGGACAGAATGGTCAGTGCCAGGGGCATCTCTCTCCATAATCCTTCTTTTGTGTGTGTTAAGGGTTAGTGAGATGTTGTGAGGGTTGTAAGATGGTTGTAACCCTGTGCATTAGGTTGTTCTTTAAACAGTTACACAAGGGCACAAATCAAACAGATTTTTTTTAGTGTGGTCTTTGCAGTGATTAAGCACTTTTCAATGTATTCTTTGCAGGCACGCCAGATGGAAAATCCAGAAAGCGGAAAACAGGAAGAGAGTAAGTGGACTAGACTCTGTTGTGTGTGTGTGTGTGTGTGGTGTGTGTGTGTGTGGTGTGTGTGTGTGTGTGTGGTGTGTGTGTGTGTGAGAGAGAGAAAGAGAGAGAAGGGGGTGGTGGTATCTGCTGAAAAATAAAATAGTATACATGTAAGCCATTCATTTTAAATATTAGTGATAATACTAATACTGTAATACTGCAGGTGTAATTTAGTAGTCATGATCATGAATTTGAAATGAAGTGAAATGGTTCTTGTGTTTTGCTTTGGAACTTTGCTGGTAAGGAGAGTCCATGGAACCCCTAAAAATTTTCAGCAGGAAATTAAGTGAAGTATTTGATAATAATCTCATGAAATGCAAACTCGAAACCTTTTACTAGTTTTAGAACTATAATTAAATTTGTCCACTGAACAGATTAACATATTAGACAACTTTTGCCAAGACTTTTAATCTGCCTTTTCTTTCTCAAGGAGATGTGTCTGTGTGTGTGCAAGTATCAGTGTGTCTATGACAGAAATGTGTTAGCAAAGATTATCTTACCTGTATTGTTTACTGATGGATATTTACCAAATCTGGGTCTCTGGCATGGACCATTGACTAGTTAGGGAATCCAAAGTTTGGAAGTTGTAGAAACAGTGTCAAGGTCATGGGGGGAAATGCCTAAAATAGCACTTTTTCATGAAGGTGTGTGAACAGCACTTTCTTAACCCTTTGACTCTCACACCGTGTCCACCAGCATCCTGCATTGTCCACCAAGCTAGCAAAGCAAAAAAATTAACCCTTTTATTCAAAGGGTTAAGTTTTTGCACTCAGTAGATAGAATGCGAGAGTCAAACTTACAAAGGGTTAAACATTTCTCAGATTTTTTAAAGTTTGTTTTGTTTTGTTTTTTTGACAATATTCAATTGTCCTCTCTTCAGATCATGTTTTATTTCAGTGGATGTTTCACAATGACATTGAGAAGGGTAAAATCTTATTTTCTGTAATAGTTATTGTATAAAAAGAAAGATTGTTAGAATGGCTTTCTTCTGTGGGGATGCCAGGGGCTCTGTCAGTATAAATAGTATCCCCACCTTCTGAAAATTCTGTGCTAGAAATTTCCTCTTTTCTGTCACTCTGTTTGTTTCTGCCTTGTTCGTTTGCTTTTTGTCATTTCTTCCTAACATTTTCTGCTTTGATGGTCCTTTCACCTGTATGTTTTTCATAAAGCCTTACATACTTTCTCTTAAGATTGGTATATGTATTAAGTGGGTTTGGCTCTAAGGAAGTTTTATGTGCAGAGGCAATTGTACTTGTAGGTAATTCAAGCCCATTTATAGGTATATGTATATGTTTTAATGTTCTTTGTATGTTTACATTTGTATTCAGATTTTTTTTATAAATCCCGTGGTGATATCTGAATGGAGTGGTCAACATCTGAGATATGTGTTGTTAATTTTCTTGTCCAGGTGGGGTTTTTTTTCCAGTAAGGTTTGGTGAACTTTTTGAAGTGGATATAGCCCTGGTATGGCTCTGGGCAATCAGTTGGACTTTAAGTAACAATAACAATAAGAATGGCCTGACCTTGTTTCCCCTTTTCCTGCCTGTAATTAAACCAAGGTTCCAGGGTTTTGTTGGGGGTTTTCCCCATTGGCTCGACTTTTCACCTCAGTTTGACTGGAAAATGGAACTGAACATCTGGTACTTCGGAAGAAGATGAAAAACAAGTCGTACACATGTGCCTTCCGTTAGTGCACTCTAAAAATTCCACAACATTTGAAAGTCTTGAAGAGCAGGGCATTCACTTGGCTACCCTGGTAGAGATTGGTTCGTATCCCAGGTCCCTCCTGTGGAAGGCCACTTAACCCTCTTGCCTTTCAGAAGTTTTGATTCAAAAAAAATTTTTTTAATGGCTGGCGCTGCTCTGAGGTGACGTGCTCTCAACAAGGAGAACGACGCAACTTTACATGGTAAATCCATTGTGACAAAGTAATGCTTCTGTCATTCTGGTGGCGTCATCTTAGTATTTCATAGGTCCTCATCTTACCCACCCACCCACCCATTTCAAGATTGTGCTTGTGCCTAAAGTTTTTGGATAGGGTCAAGGATTCAGCCAGATAACAGATGCACAGTGGATAGAGCATATAAAATTATGGAATTGTCTGTGCATGATGAATCCCACTTGGATAAACTCTGAATTAAACTCTCAAAGACCAGTAAATCTGTGTTGACAGCTCTGATGATGAAGACAGTCAGGGTGGATCCTTCGGCCATGGAAATGAGGCTGCTGACAAAGAACGGTTTGCCAGGTGAGTCTGTCACTTTTGTCTTCAGAAAATTTGGTATAATTAGTTAAAGCGTACACTGTTATAAACATACAAGCTCCTGATAAGATCATATTTTAACTTTCTTAGACTCTACGTGCTTTTAAAGGATAGGATGCAAATATTTTGATTTTCCGTAAGTATGAAGGATGAAATGGGTGTATAAAGTATATAAGTGTTTTACAACTGTCATTGGAATTTTGGTGTTTTTGTTTTGTATTTTTTTTTTTGTTTTTAAGTCCCAGTCATTCGATTTATCAGATTTGATGTTCACAGTCTTGCACCAACATATATCATTCATTCTGCTTGTCTGAGTCGTATGTTCTGTCATGTTTCTTCTCACTGTCTCCATGCTTGTGTGTACTGTTGCATTCAGTAGATATCCCAACAAATAGCATTTCACATTGTTTCTTTTCTGTGTCTGAGTGCCTGGGCTTGTTCTTTGTCTCCTTCTACCAGGCAGTGTACTCTTCTATGAATTCATGAAAATCTGTGAACTTATACAAGAAAAAAAAAAGAGGGAGAAATGAAGGACCATTATTTCATGGGATGTCAAGATTTCTGTGCAACACGCATCAGGCATGATGACTAAATAAATATGTAGTATTCTTTTTCAGTTTCAGGCAGTTTATTGTGGCCTGGATTTGGGCCCCAGTTTCCTTAGAATCCATTATGAGGAAAAGTACACCTGACATCATTATCATCATCATGTGCCATGCTCCATGAAGTTTGCAATCTTCTGGTATTTCTGATTTGATTGTATTCCATGTCCTCATCATGATTATTCTTAATACAATTTCTGTCACATGATTCATCAAGTTTGCATTCTATAGCCCCTGCTTTCTTTGGAAGTGCATTGATCCTGCTTTCTTTGGAAGTGCATTGAAAATTGACTTTGACATAGTAGGGATTTTTCTGGTGCATTGAATTTCATTTAGGAGGACTGTTACTTTTTCAGTAGTAAATTTATGTAGAGCCTCAGTTATTTCTGCAGTGAGGTTCGCTGGTCCTGGGGCATTTCCCCATTTCATCCTTTTCATCGCTGCTCAAACTTCATCTGTTAAGGTTGGTGGTCCCTCAATGTTCTTTCTAATGAGGTGTTTCTCCCTCTTGTTGTTGTAAGGTCTTCGGTGTACTCTCCCCATCTAAAAAGGTCTTCAGTGTACTCTCCCCATCTAATATTTTGTCTTTTTCCTTAGTAACCGTACTGTCTTTTGATTTTAATAAGCAACCAGTTGATGTGCATATCTTTTTCCTATGAGCAATTTCTTCATTATTTCTGTACATAAACTTAGGGTCTGTTTTGTGTCGGTCTCTATTTCTTTGCACTTTGTTTCTAGCCAAGCATCCTTAGCTTCTATCTGTTTGTATTCGTCCTCTTTTCCCTTTACCGTCCTTTGTTCATCCATCAAGCCTAAAGTTTCTTTTGTCATCCAATTCCTCTGTGCTTTTCTTTCATCTCTAGTGATTTCTTCGCAACCATTATTGAGTTTTTCAAAGTTGTCCATTGTTCCTCATTGTCCCCAACACCCTCCAAATTATTGAATTTATTTTGAATGTATACACCCTAAATTTTTCACAAGTTGATTCAGCTGTCTTTGAGAATCTAAGATTTAGTTTGATGATATCTTTGGTGTTCACTGTGGCAATCTGCACCTGGTAGTGTTTTTGCTATCAGTAAAGAATTTCTAAGTATCTTACTTAACATGATGTAATCGATTTTGATTTCTTTGTTGTAACCTGTCCCATACAACTTGCAAGTCCTTCTCACTGGTGCGGTGCCTGTGTGTCCTATTCTATCTGTGTGTCACCAGCCAAGCGGCCTTGCTGTGTTACAGAGAAAGTCACTGTGAGATAGAGCGGCGGCGAAGGAACAAGATGACGGCGTACATCAATGAGTTGTGTGATATGGTCCCCACCTGCAGCACTCTGGCCCGCAAACCTGACAAACTGACTATTCTCAGAATGGCTGTATCACACATGAAGTCACTGAGAGGTACATAAGGCATGCTTACCTTAGTTTCCAAGTATAATTGTAAGACACACCTGCTGTGGGGTACTTTAATGTTCCCTCCTGTTTTGGAACCACAGAAGCTATCTAGTTTATTTTTAGATAGTTAGATATTGCTCTTTCCTGTCATGCTGTTTTTTCCTCGCAAGGTAGTTAGATATTGCTCTTTCCTGTCATGCTGTTTTTTCCTCACAAGCTTCTTTCTTATTTCTGCCTTCCAGATCATTCCTCTGTATTTCTTCCAAATTCTCTCCTTAGCTTCACAAAGACTGCCTTTAGGCATGATAAAGAACAGTCACATATGCAATATTCAGCTCCCTTTGCTAGGTAGGTCTTATGAATTCATATGCTTAGATAGAGAGTGCTCACAGAAGATCTAGCCTGGGTAAAAAGAACTGTAAGACAGTGTGTTCTGTCAATGGTTTTCAAATATATTTATAACTATTTAAGACACTGCCTGTCAGTGGTTTTCAAGTGTATCTGTAAAACAGCACTTAGCAATTAATCAGTTGCTTACTGATAAACTGAATGCAGGCAGCAAGAAAAGGTTGCAAAGGTTATTTTGTTTATAGAATACAAAGTATGACTAATTTTTAAGATTCACTAAACAAGATTAGAGATGAGAGTTGGGGTATTTATGATATAAAATTTCTGAACTTAACTGTCTGAGGTATTGGGAATATCCAATTCAGCTCTCAGCAGACTTACAACTTATCAGTAATAGATACTAGGGGAAAATCCTGCTTTTGCTGCAGAGCTCAGCCAGGCGACAACTTGGCTCCATCGGGTCAGGATTGACAGGGTAAAATAAGGAATGTGTGAAGCCAGAGTAGATTATATTCATACCTTGGATGTTTTGTTCAATTTTTAATTGTGTGTTTCCGCTGATGTCAGATATTTTCACATGTTCTTGTACTCCCTTGAATAAATTCAGACTTGGATCAGACTTATTAAAATCATACTGTTGTATTTGTCAGACAGACCATGAGTTTATGCTTCATTTGACATTAGAAGAGTTTGGTGAATAGAGGCAAAGTATGAGAATGTCAGAAATACTTAAGCAGTGTGTATACACAGCAAAACACATGCACACATGTATGAGAATGTCAGAAATACTTAAGCAGTGTGTATACACAACAAAACACATGCATACATATAAGCATGCACGCGCACCACACACACACACACACACACACACACACACACACACACACACACACACACACACACACACACACACACACACACACACACACACACACACATACACACACATTGACAGACACGCACACTTAAACATCAGTGCTGCCTACATTTTCGTGTTGACAATATTTTTTTGTACTTGTTTAGTTGTATAAGAGATTGTCCCCAGATGTCTGGCTTTGTTGGTCAGTTCCACACAAGTGAGTTACGAAGTATCACTGTGATAAGAAGGCCAGGTAGTGTGATCAGCAAGCACACTGACATGTGGTGTTCTATCATTATGTGACAGGTACAGGTAATACCAAGTCATTATTTATCAGGTACAGGTAACACCAACAATGATGGCTCCTACCGGCCTTCCTTTCTCACTGACCAGGAACTCAAGCATCTCATTCTGGAGGTAAGGTGCATGGTCTCTTCTTTGTTTGTTTTGTTTTGTTTATTTGTCTCTCTATCTGATTTTGTAACATGAAGATTTAGAGAAAGCCATTAAAACTGAAGGATGTGAAGAATTCTCTCCATTTGCTTCCAGGTTGGATCTCTTTTAGTTTGAGGCTGAATGATGACATGTATTGTGATTTGCGGTTGTTGGTTTTTGTTTGTTTGTTTGTTTTGTTTTGTTTTTCGAATCTCATAATTGATAGAGATCAGCAATGGGAATCGTCCGCTGTTTGACAGGAATTCATAGAAAGGGAAAAAGAGAAAATCATTTCGCTCTTGTTTTTTTAGAAGATTGCAGATATATGTACATGTAAGTCAGCATTGTGGTTTTTAAGACAGTTTTCTCAGTAATTCAGAACAGGTTGTCCTTTTAGTTCTTAAAACTTTTCAGCAGTGGTAGGGAAGGATTGAGCTAGGTGAGACTGTGATTGTGTAAGTTTTAGATATATGTACATATACATGTTTGGACAAATGTCAGTTGTTTTAAACCGTTCACTGTCTAAGTGAAAACGTGTAACTGCACATAACTTAACCTTGTCTCACAAGAGCAGAAGCTCAGCCAATGTGAGAGACCATACTCATTGCAAAATACTCGACTGGGTTGTTGAGAAATGGTTGAAAAGATGTCCACCGCCAGGTGCTGCTGTCGCACCTGCCCCTGTCCCAATAATTGATTCTAGCTCATGTGACACTTTTCCTCAGTTCTCAGTACTCCGAAGCAATAAGACTATACTTTCTGCACTTCATGCAGTCTTCTTTCTGATGTTTTTTCCCTGGCTCTCACTCCAGTCTCAACGCTTTTGGTTTTTACTGTTTCAATCGGTGTTTACCACTCATTGTGTCTCCATTTCTCATGAACAGATGCACCCCCTTTTTTTTTTGTTGTTGTTGATACTTTTATTATCTTTTCTTGCCCATCATCAACCCACAGACAGTAATTCAGTATTTCTCAATCTTTCAATCCTCAGTGTTTTCTTCTACTTGTTTCTCTGATACTTCTCTTTCAGTGTTTATTATTTCTCTTCTCAAACAATCTGCGATCATTCGACCCTTTCATTCACCTACCGTCCAAAACTTTCCATCGAAGACAAAGACCATAACCTGGTCTGTTCGGACTTTTTGTTACCCTCGATCTACTCTCATGGAGCCTTTCTAAATTTTGACTTCTTCCCCTAAAAATACCGTTCTCCTTTTCTCCACTGTTTGCTTTGTGCCTGTTCTGGACCTCACTCAAAGGAGTATATGCCATTGTGTTAAGTGGCACATGGTGTGTTCTCCAGTCCGCCATCTCAGTGCTCTTGCTCTACCTTCCATTGTTTTGCTTTTTTCCTGAGGATTTATGATGTTGTGTGTTCATCTTGAGAGGAGAGGGCAAAGTGAAAGAGCATGACAGAAAGCTCAATCAGTTTCCTTTCAAAAAACATGCTGTGTATATACTCTTGCAAAAAGATGTTGCCAAGGGAATGTTTTGTTAATCTATACCCTTAATCTGTTCACTGGCAGAGTCCAGCAGCAGCAGGTACATTCCCTTGAAAGTGAACAGGTTAAGAACATGTTTAAGGAAATGCATGCATGCTTTTTAAAGTATATTACATGAGTTATGTTTGATTTCTGATTTCCTTATAGTTCTCTTTTCATGTTTCAGAGAGAAAGACATTGTAAACAGACAAGAAATGAAACAAAAAAAAGCGTCTGAATGTCTAGAAATCCAAAACAAGTTTGACTGCCTGCATTCAAGCAGACAGAAACAAGATAAACATGAGAGAAAAAAAATCTTAACGCATATTTAATACAGCCAGACAAGAAAGGCGCAAATTTTCGGCCAACTGGCCCTTGTCAAGTGTAAACATAAGATCACAAATGAACAAGCATCAAATATAAAAATTAGGAGAAAAAGACTGAAACTTCCCTGCTGCTTCGTCCAGTGGGAGAAAAGGACTAAAATCTCCCAAATACAAAAATCTTTTAGTCCTTTTCTCCCACTAGACAAAGCAGCGGGGAAGTTTGTCTTTTTCTCCTAATTTTTGTATTTGGTGTTTGTTCATTTGTGATCTTGCATCTATGCTTGACAAAGACCAGTTGGCCAAAAATTTGCACCTGTCTTGTCTGGTTGTCTTAAATATGCATTCTGATTTTTTTGGTGATTTTCTGGTTCCAGTTTGAGTATCTGTCAACAAGAAAAGTTTCCAGGCAAGTGACTTTGGGCTTCATAATACAGGATCTATTGAAGTGAGACTGTGATCCTGTCACTACAGTGAGATATTGAATGGTTTACAGAAGTGGGTGTGTGTGTGTTTTGGTCAGATTTTAGTTGTTTTTTTTTTCAGAGAAAGTATGATGGTGAGTGCATACGCAGACTGCAGATGCAAATAATGTCAGTATATTGCATTTTTATAATCTGCTGTTTTATGTTCGTTACACAAGCAGATATTTTGAGTACTGGCTTTGGCCAATTCTGAATATATTCTCTGCATCTCCAATTTCAGGCAGCAGACGGCTTTCTGTTTGTGGTGCAGTGTGATACAGGTCGTGTGATCTATGTGTCAGATTCCATCACACCTGTCCTCAACCAAAGTCAGGTAAATATAATAATGAATGGATCTAACAACATACAGCCATTTCATCAGATGTATGGTGCTCTTTGTATATATTTATTTGTCATAAAAACCCCAAATAGGGCTGTAAGACACAGATTGGGTTATAGTTAGTTGAGGTATATGTAGATCGACAGTTAATCACGCATGCATATCAGCAGTGGGGAAGGGGGACACAAAATATGTATAAATCAGACGTCTGTAATAACATTGTCAACTATCACAGCAGTATGCCTGTACTTTTGAAAAAAAAAGTATATGTTTGTTTTTTTCTTGTCTTTATCTGTGTGACTAGAGGTTGGTTGGTCTCAGGCCAGCCCATATATATTGCATTTGCATTTTGTCTCTTTTCAAGATTTTTTTGTTTTGGACATCTTTTTGTGTGTGTGTGTGTTCTATCAACTTCCAGAATGCTTTGGGATTACTGTAAATTGATCAGTATATAGTCAGTGGGTTGACAGTTTAAGTATTTATTTGAAGATCACAGGTTTTTTAAGTTTGTGTGAGGATCACTTCATTTCAGTAGCCATTGATTTTTCAAGGAACTGTTGCTGGACTGAAACTCACAAGAAGTGATGATGTTGATTTTCAGGCCGACCTGTTCAGCACCACCCTGTATGATCTTGTTCACCCAGATGATGTGGAGAAGGTCAGGGACCAGTTGTCTACCACAGAGTCACAAAACACAGGCCGTATTTTGGATCTGAAAAGTGAGTCCTGTCTTATCATCATTTTTCCCCCATCTCCCATTGTTTGGGGGTAGGGGGGATTGTTTTTCGTTTGTTTTGTTTAAAACTGTAATTTTGAAATCCAACATGAACAAGCTTCAATGTACTCTGGAAATGCTTTAACCACACCTTGTTCACCAGTTACAGAAAACTTAACTTTTTGATTCCCTGGCAGGTGCTGGTAGATAGGGAATCAAAGGATTAAGTTTTTGCTTTGCTAGCAAGGGTGAGGGAATCAAAGGATTAAGTTTTTGCTTTGCTAGCAAGGGTGAGGGAATCAGAGGATTACGTTTTTGCTTTGCTAGCGTGGTTGACAGTGCAGGATGCTGGTGGTCAGGATGCAGGAGTCAAAGGGTTAATGAAGATGGTCGTAGCCGCTACACAGGTTGGATTTAGTTATGAAATGTTTCGGTTCAAATCAAAAATGAGTGGATGGGATTGTAAGGTGCTTGAATTATAATTATGTGCTTGTGTGTATGAAAGTTTGTATATGAATGTGATTTAGTTGTTTACATGTTCTTCTGTTGAGGTTTGTGCTGTGAGCAGCATTTAGTGCTTCATATGTTGGTTGATTTGGTTGATTTCCATGTAATACTTTTTATGCACTCAGGGTGCTTTTGATTTTTGTTTTTTAGTGTTTTTAGTGTTTTTTGTTTGTTTGGTTGGTTGGTTTTCCAGAAGTGAGTGTTGGTTGTTTTGACCACACTGTGCAGTCTGCATACTAGTCTTTGTGGGTGTGCATGCTGGATGTTTTCATCCTTCCATAACCAACGGACACTGACATGACTTGCAGGATCTTTAATGTGCGTACTTGATATTCTGCGTCTGTATGCACATGAATGGAGTGCAGGTGCTAACGGGTCTGTACACATGTTGATCTGAGAGATCAGAAAAATGTCCACTCTTTATTTACCAAGTTAGTCTTTGGTGGGCATGCATGCTGAATGTTTTCACATTTCCCTTAGTCACTGTACAGTGACATCACTTTCAGGATCTTTAACATGCTCCCTTGATATTCTGCATATGTATAGACATGAAGAGGGTTTAGGCACTAACAGGTGTGTACGTACACATGCTGACCTGAGAGATCAGAATAATTTCCACTCTTTACCCACCAAGTGGGAAATACCCCAGCAGGATCAAAACCCAGACCTTCTGATTGGAAGCTCGACATCCTACCCACTTAACTATAGCACCCATCAAGTGTGTGACATTATTACCACCTGTGTGTTATGGAAATGATAGTGATTATTGATCATTGCTATAACATTGTAAGTGGTGGTTGTGTGATGTGATACAATGCTTGTTGTTTCAGCTGGTACAGTGAAGAAAGAGGGTCACCAATGTAAGTACAAGTTGCACTTCTTTTTGTTTATTTTTAGTGTTCTTTTTGTTTGTTTTTAGTGTTTTTTTAACATGTATTTTCAGTCCACATGCATTTTAGAGGTAGATAAAGCTGGCAATCAGCTGCCAGTCAGGAGGATCAGAGAAGTGTCATTTTGTAATGTTGAGTGTATCCACTAATCCCATCTGTTCAGCCCAATATGTCTTCATCTGGCTCAGAAGCCTGGCATCTGGATTTGTAAGCTTGAAGGTTTGGTTGGTTGACTAGCATCTGGTTAGATAGCCAAACACTTGATCAGAGGCTAGGCAGTATCGTGGTTGACAAAAATGTGTTGCTTTTCTTTATCGTGGTATATTTGATGGGTTTTGTTCTTGCACTGAAATAGAATGAAGTCTCCAGCAGTAGTGTGTATTTTTCTTCATGCATTGATTTTTTTTTAAATAGCTTGAGTGAGATGTGCATGATCTTTATGACCATGATATAAAACAACTGACGTACTTTTTCTTTCAAAAAAACGTTATGAAATGAATTTGAAGCATTAAACTTTCATGTAAATTAGTGTTTTAGAAATGTCTGTAGAAATCTTACTTTTTCTCGTTTTCCATGTATATGTAATGTATGCATGCACATACTTTTTCCAGCCTCAATACGACTGTGCATGGGGTCCCGTCGTGGCTTTATTTGCCGCATGCGCATGGGCAACACCCACGTGGACCCCATGACAGCCAACCACACTGTGCGCATACGACAACGCAACACCCTGGGTCCCGACACAGACGGCAGTCACTATGCTGTTGTCCACGTCACCGGCTACATTAAAAACTGGCCTCCTGCAAATAAAGGTTTCTTTTTGCTCAATGCTAGTTATAGATCTACTCACTTGAAACATTGAAGCTTAGTGTTTATTTACCTTGCACGCAGGTTGAGCATACCAACTCTTGTTCTTCCTTCAGAGGGTAAACTTAGCTGTTGATAAAAGCTATGTGTTTTGTTTTTGCAAACCTGGCTTGGTAGAATGCTAGTTTTTGGACGGCTCAGGTTTAAGCCTGATGTGAGAAAAACGTTGTGCATGTGGTCTGGTGTCCACTCAGCGGTTGTGGCAGGGTACTTGACCCTGTTTTGGATTGGAAAAAGTAAAATAGCAAATGAGAGAAGATAGGCATCATTCTCATAAATGCTTACCCTGAGAAGAATTGTTATCTCAACAAATCACTCATCTGTGACTTCAAGTTACGGAGCTTGTTCAAAATGGATTCACCATACTTGGGCATTCCCATGTGGGCTCCAACTAGATCTGCTTGCAGTTATCTAACAGACTCTTTGTGCTTGCAGAAACCCCTCTGTGCTAGCAAGGCCTTGAAATGAGGTAGATGGGGGGAAATGGGATCTGAAACACTGACACCACCAGAATGATTGAAGCATCATGCTCCGTTGCTGTTGTCTTTAGTAGGTGTGGAAGAAGACAAGAGGATGTATGCATTTAGTAGGTATTGTTCAGTAGAAGTATTGTATGAATCATATTCTGGGAAAATAGCTTTTGTGTGTGTCTGTTTTTGTTTCATTCTGTCTTCAGATAGATCAGACATTACTTACAAAACTGTTAAGGTATAGGCATTTGTTCATTTCCACATGCACTTACATGCATGCACACATAATTATGCACATACCATCAGAAACTTTCTAGGGTCTAGAACCCTTTATCCCTGACAGGTGTGCAGATGGAGCGATCAGATGGTGAAGATAATGGCAGCCACTGTTGCTTGGTGGCTATAGGCAGACTGCAGGTGACCAACACTCCCAACTGCAGTGATTTAATGGGGCCAAATGCCACCTCTGAGTTTATTTCACGCCACAGTGTTGACGGCAAGTTCACCTTTGTTGATCAGAGGTAAGTTGATTTGAGATAATTGCACCATCATTGTGTTAAGTTTGGTAAGGTAGTAGAGTTTGTTTTGCCTACTATCAGAGATACAAAAGTATCATGATAAGAGTTGATATTTGTGTGTGCTTGTAATGAAAATGAACAGCGAAGGATCATCCCATTTCCATAAAACTGTTGGGAATGAGATTTCATGTGTTATGTCTGTTCTGCTTTCATTGTCATTTCTTGATATACAGAACAAACGTTTTTCTCAGTGTTCTGAACAGTTGTCATAGCAGCAAATGTTCATGAACTTGTACTCCATCATGAGTGGTTATGGTGTGCCATCCCAGTCCCAATTCCCGTCTATGATCACTTATTTTTGTTATGAGATTTATAACAGGTTTTGCAGTATATATGTGCATAGAAGGTTTCAACTTAATCCGAATGTTTCAATCAGCACAGTTTGTAACTCTTTTTTAAAAATTGACTATAAAGATGTCGGTGATATTCAGTTGTGATATTCATTTATATAAAGCAGTTTGAAGAATTCACTGAACCCATTGAAAAGAAATAATGGTAAATCAGTACATGCATGGACTTGGAGCAGTCAGTTCACTGGACACCCTTTCAAAAAATAAGTGCTTTACTACTTCAGCTAATAGTAATGAAGAAATCTTAAAGCTGCGAGATCTGTTGGTTGGCATGACTATGAATTTTCAGCCTTTGTTAGAGGCTTTTGTCAAAATTGTTGATTTTCCTGTGTTTTCACCAGAGTGACGTCGGTGCTAGGCTACCAGCCTCAAGAACTGCTGGGTAAAGTGGCCTTTGAGTTCTACCACCCTGAGGACCAGAATCACATGAAGGACACCTTTGACCAAGGTACTTGGCCCAGAAAGCAAGCTTCAAAGCACTTTGCACTTTAGAGAACATACTATTCAATTAAACATAATTCAATTATAAAATCACTTATATAAGCATGACATGATATAGTACCAGCAATCAGGTGGAATTTGTTGAAAATTTTTAGACTACATGACTGTGCTTATGCATGTTGTGTTTGTGTGCATGTATGTACAGGTATGCATGATGTTTGCCTGCATACATGTTTTTGTCACAGAGAGACAAACATTTAAAGTACCTCAACATACATTTACATGTCCTGCAGGACATTGGAATATACTTATACTCTGTGGAAACAAGAAGTTGTGTATTGAGGGAATGGGAAATGATGTGGGCGTGACAAGAAAGACATTTTCATTAACATACCTCTTTTGTTGCATGCTTCTAATATATTTAACCCTTTCCCATTCACTCCGGCTGCATCGGGACAAACACAGCTCTCCCGCGTCTGTTCACTCCGGCCGTGGCCGGCCGCATGTTTGTGTACATGGCCAGTACTTTTCCATCACGCTGTAACCATGAGTTAGCTCACTCTGAATGGATGAAATTTGGCGGGTAAGTCCACGAAGGACCAGTGAACTATTAACACTAAATTAAGACGCCACCACTGGCATCATTCACAAGAGAGAAGAAGGAAATGACCGCATTCCGTTCTTGTCTTTGTGTGAAGGCGAGAAAGATGGCGAATACTAGGAGAATTTTCACTGCGAGCTATGCAAATGGGAGAGGGTTAATATGGCCCATCTTGCCCTTTGTAAAAAGGGGCATGATCCTGTCACTTCTTGCTTCACCTTCTCCTCTGACTGCCCGGTTCTCAAAGAATTTCAAACAAAGTCAACGTGTTATCCCTTTTTCTCCCACACCCTATACGCCACCAGCAAAAATTTAACTCTTTGATCCCTTACCCTATCCACCAGATTCCTGCATGAAGCTGGTGGATAGGGTGACTCATAGAGTTGAATCTTTGCTTTGCTGTAATAGTTGACAAAGCAGGATGCTAGTGGATAGGTTGAGAGAGCCACAGGTGTGTCAGTGGTACTGCATCTATTTATCTTCATGACCACCTCTGAATTTACACCCCTGCCTGACCTGTCTGTTCTGCTTCTGATACTAACTGTCTACAAATTCCTCGATACAAATGTAGCACAGTTAGTTGCCATTCTTTTTCTGTGTCTGGTCCATGGATACAAATGTACCACAGTCAATTGCCATTCTTTTTCTGTGTCTTCCATACAGCTGGAACAATCTTTCCTGGTCTGTTGAACAAGTTACATGCTCTTGTCTTCCTTAACCCCATAACTGCTGCCAACATGAAATTTATGGAGCTCTGAAAGTCTTCTGTGACACACACAAACGTAAAACTAACAGAGGTAGTTTGACACAGGTTTCGTTTACATTAGACGAGAGAAGTACTGACTGATGTTGTCGGTCTCACAGAGGGTACAGTAGTTAAATTGACTGTTAATTGACAAGGTGGGCATTATGTGTGTTTTGCATCATATCTGTGTGCAGTGCTGAAACTGAAGGGCCAGGTAATGTCCATCATGTATCGGTTCCGGGCGTCCAACCGAGAGTGGGTGTGGCTGAGGACATCTGCTTTCAGCTTCCAGAATCCATACACAGACGAAGTGGAGTACATCGTGTGCACCAACACCTCCGCCAAGTGAGTGTTTTTCTTCATAGCAGTATCTGTGAATGTGATGAAGGGAAAGAGGACATGTTTGTTTCCTCTGGATCATCAGGGATGAACATAAGAGTCGCTCTGTATCTGTTGGCTAGTTTTGTGGTGGTACTGAGTATTTGCAGATGTAGTATACTTCCTATTTTTGTTTGAAATAAGTGAGCAATGGGTCATTCGGCATAAACATCTGAAGGTGAAATTTTCTGTAAAGAAGTAAGTTGAGAACAATGTTTGGAAAGTTATGATCTTTCCCAGCATCCTTTGTATTGGAACTGACTGACAATACATGACTGCAATGACCATTTGATTTTCATGCTTTTTTCAGGAACTCCCAGCAGGGTCCAGTGACAGGCATGCCAGGGGAGCAGGCCCCAGACTTGGTCCCCTCCCTGTCCTCTTACCCTGGCGCTGCTGCAGCCCGCCCCATGCACACAGCTGACCACATGGGGGTGGGGGCACATACAGGCAAGGGAGACTACCGGGATGCCAGTGGCTACTCAACTGGTGATTTGTACCACATGGGGAATCGTAGTCTGGCCCAAGACATGTACACACCATACAACCAGGCAGCTGCTACAGCCACCATCAAGTACCCTTCCCACACCAGCCCCTCCGCCATGGGGCTTAGTCAGCAGTCCCCTGCTCCCGCCCTAGGTCCTATGGGTCTCCGTCGTTCCCCCGCTGCTCAAACCACAGGACCCACTGGCTGGCCCACACAAGGGAGCTATGTCCGAAATGATGTAAGTAGTAGTTGTGATTTGGGGGGAGGGGGAGATGGGGGAATGTGAACAGGTGTTCATACCCTTTTGAAAAGGATGACAATTTTCTTACGAGCCAGTTTGGCATTCTGTACATGATCTGTCAACTATCTTGTCGTGGCCCACTTTGATAATAGAAGTTGGCAGTTTTTCTCCCTGTCTTTAGATGAAGTATGCAGGGTGACATAAATACTGTGCACAAGACCTTGGTTTTATTTTCTTATAAATCTATTTGTTTAATGCAAACAATACGTGTCAGAGAATGCTTGTTGTACTTTACATAGGAAAAGAAAAGAAAAGAAGGGGTGGGGGTTGCCATGTCAGTACATAAGTGCAGTTTGAATGTAATGAAGTACACACTCCAACACACCAAGGCAGCACGAACATAGATCATCAGAAACAACGGTAGATCATATGAAATCAAAATCTTGACATTTGTTGACTCTTGACAATTGACATTTATCCAAAATATTGCTGACCATCATTAAAAGTTCTTGTGGGGTGGGGATGGGGCTCCAAGTTCACTGGGTATCTCTAATTTTGGTACCCTAGACACATGCTGTAACAACTAGATCACTGTTCCACTCAAAAGTTAGGTGGGGAGCAAAAAGAAAGAAGACGAAACATTAGAATAGACAGAAAGTGACAATGGCAATGAGAGAAAGTAAAGAGGGATGAACATGCATGTATAGAAAGAGCAGATTGGAGATAATTGGAGATGGAAATAGGGAGACAAAAATATGTGTGTAGAGAGAGAGAGGTAGTAAGCAGAGAAAAGGGGAGATAATTGGCGACGGAAATAGGGAGACAACAGGACACGTGTAGAGAGAGCAGAGAAAACAGGAGATAATTGCTGATAATGGAGATACGGAGACAAAAGTATGCGTGTGTAGAGAGAGCAGAAAAAACAGGAGATAATTGGGGATGGAAATAAGGAGACAAAAGTATGTATGTGTAGAGAGAGCAGGAAAAACAGGAGATAATTGGGGATGGAAATAAGGGAGAAAAAAGTGTGCGTGTGTAGAGAGAGCAGGAAAAAACAGGAGATAATTGGGGATGGAAATAAGGGAGAAAAAAGTGTACGTGTGTAGAGAGAGCAGGAAAAAACGAGATAATTGGGGATGGAAATAAGGGAGAAAAAAGTGTGCGTGTGTAGAGAGAGCAGGAAAAAACAGGAGATAATTGGGGATGGAAATAAGGGAGAAAAAAGTGTACGTGTGTAGAGAGAGCAGGAAAAAACAGGAGATAATTGGGGATGGAAATAAGGGAGACAAAAGTGCGTGTGTAGAGAGAGCAGGAAAAAACAGGAGATAATTGGGGATGGAAATAAGGGAGACAAAAGTATGTATGTGTAGAGAGAGCAGGAAAAACAGGAGATAATTGGGGATGGAAATAAGGGAGAAAAAAGTGTGCGTGTGTAGAGAGAGCAGGAAAAAAACAGGAGATAATTGGGGATGGAAATAAGGGAGACAAAAGTGTACGTGTGTAGAGAGAGCAGGAAAAAAACAGGAGATAATTGGGGATGGAAATAAGGGAGAAAAAAGTGTGCGTGTGTAGAGAGAGCAGGAAAAAACAGGAGATAATTGGGGATGGAAATAAGGGAGACAAAAGTATGCGTGTGTAGAGAGAGCAGGAAAAAAACGAGATAATTGGGGATGGAAATAAGGGAGACAAAAGTGTGCGTGTGTAGAGAGAGCAGGAAAAAACAGGAGAAAATTGGGGATGGAAATAAGGGAGACAAAAGTATGTATGTGTAGAGAGAGCAGGAAAAACAGGAGATAATTGGGGATGGAAATAAGAGAAAAAAGTGTACGTGTGTAGAGAGAGCAGAAAAAACAGGAGGTAAGTGGGGATGGAAATAAGGGAGACAAAAGTGTGCATGTGTAGAGAGAGCAGGAAAAAAACAGGAGATAAGTGGGGATGGAAATAAGGGAGAAAAAAGTGTACATGTGTAGAGAGAGCAGAAAAAACAGGAGATATGTGGGGATGGAAATAAGGGAGACAAAAGTGTGCATGTGTTGAGAGAGCAGAGAAAACAGGAGATAATTGGCAATAGAAATAGTGAGACAAAAAAAGGTTTGAATGTAGAGAGAGCAAAGACAGCAGGAGTTAATTGTTGATGAGAAAAGGGAGACAACTGTATTGTAAAGAAAAGGTCATGGGTCAGACAAGCAGCAAAACGAGTCGGTCTGATTCCTAGTAAATTTTGTAATTTGAGATGACAATCGTACAGATCAGGGACATTGGGTATACCAATATATATGTTGAATGTTTGTATTGAATGTTTGTGAGATACCTGTGATGCTATGGAAACACATGTTACAATGATGGTGATGTACTGAGTGCAATCCATTGTGTTCATCATGTGTGGTGATGATGTTGACAGGGCAGCAGTGACTACGGAGGTGCAGGACAGGGTCACTACAGTCACATCAGTCCGAATAACACTACATCGCCTGGTGAGTGCTCTCTCTCTCTCTCTCTCTCTCTCTCTCTCTCTCTCTCTCTCTCTCTCTCTCTCTCTCTCTCTCTCTCTCTCTCTCTCTCTCTCCCCCTCTCTCCCTCTCTCCCTCTCTCTCTCTCTTCTGTCTGATGTTAGTGTAACAAATATTTCTCTGTGTGTTCAGTCTGAGGTTAGTGTATTATTAAAACAAACATGTTGACTGTGTGAAAAAGTGGGGTGGAGGTAAACATGTTTAAAATGTCTCCAGAGTGTTGTTGACCTTTGTGATTTAAGACAAATGATAGGCAGCATGTAAATCATCGTGATAAAAGAGAGGAGGGAAATTACAGTAGCTCTGGTACACCACAGATGGACATGTTTTAGTGCTGGCCTAAAGGTTTTAGTAACTAAAGTATCTGTGCATGTGACAGGGGTAGAAGGGTGGGGTTTTTGTAGTGGTCTCATGGATGACAGAACTTGCAGTTATGTGCCATGTTATGACAGGACGTGAATCAGAATCAGCTAAATGTATTCAATAAGTCTGAAACCCCATTTTAAGGGATGTGAACACTTGAGAAACTTTATGGAAATACAAAATACAGTACATGGTTGTCTTGCTTTAACCTTCTTGTATTTGTATTCTAGAGAGCTTAATTGCCCCTGGATTTCAAATTTTCTCATGCTTTTTCCCCCCAAAATAAGGTTGCTCTGTTCATTAGTACACTGTGAGCATGTCTGATCAGATATAAAGCTAGAAATTTGTCAGGTGTTGGTAAACATGCTTTACTTGGATATCCAAGTGAGTATATGTCTTTCTAATCACTGCCTGTCATGTCATTGACACCAAAGATGTCACCAAACATGAATAAATAAGTGACACATATATATGAGAACAAGAGAAGCACACCTATGCGTGACCACAACACATACAGATGAGTAATGAATTAGAGTATGGCCTACCTAAAGTGTCTAACAGCATTTTCATGTGATAGTACTCACAGTGGTCACCAAATGTCACCAAGTACTCCTCAGTTATTTACACAGTTTGTTCAGGTAGTTTTTTCACTGTTTTTCTTTCCACAACAAAACTACATTCAATGTTCATACGACAGTTTACTAATTGTCAGTACAAAAACAAAAAGATAAAGGCTTGGCGTCAGCTGGCAGTGTATGATTTGTTCTAACGGGGAGATCAGATTTTTGTTCAGCTGAATGTATATTAATTTTATTCAGTCTTCTCATTGTTGATTGTAAACATGCTATCTCATTTTTCTTCTTGTATTTGTATTTGTGTCTTGTCAAACAGAAATTAAAAACAAGTTAGTTGAAAAGAAGAAAAGACACCCTGATGATATCACAGTGACTATGTGTGTGTGTGTGACAGGAGGAGCAGGCTTGTGGTCTCAGTGGACCCAGGCACAGGGAGATGGCAGTGACCAGCAGCAGGCACCTCCACAACAGCAGCAAACTGAGGAATTCAGCGACATGTTCGGCATGTTGACCCAACCTGCCACTGAGTACAATGACCTGTCTAGCATGTTTACCAACTTCACTGAATAACCACCGTGTGGTCTGTGGACGTGTGGGATGGGATGTGTGGAGGGATGGGGAAGGGCTGTGGTCACAGTGTTCATTGATTCTGATCGTGTCATCAGTTGTGCCCCATAATTATCACGCCCTCCTTTTTTTTTCTTTTCTTTAATTCCACTCGTCTTATCCATCATTGATCAGTTTCTCCTTTCACTCTCTCACTCTGTCCATTAGATTCCTCAGGAAGTTCCTAAAGGAGCTGGGGGATCACATGATGGACAGAAAGAGGAAGCTGATGGATAAGGTGAGGGAGTGAAAGGATTAGAATGTTTGGCATAAGTAAACATTTGATTTCTTGTCAAGACTGTACAAAGAATATTTTATGTCTGAATCATGTTTTTATGTGAAATTCACATATTTTACTCTGAGTAAGAGACTGTGAACATGAAAAATTATGTGAGAACCTATAAACAGATTTGTATGGACAAATTTTCTGCTGTGCTGTCAGCTGTTTATGCATACTGTGAGGCCCTGGGTCATGCTAGTGGATACATATGTCTTTTAATTATGAGACTGTGGCTTAATTTTTAAGTTGGTAAGACCTTCACAGTGAATCATTTCAGACAATGTTAGTAATGAACCGAATGAGACTCTGTGCTGTGTAAGAGACTACGTGGAACGAAATCAGTACTGGAGTCTGGTTCTATTACAGATCATGCATTACTTATACGGAGAGGGTTGGGTCTGTTACAAATCTATGATTGATTCATTCAGATATTGAAGGCAGATTTTAGGATGAAATATAGTTTGCAACGTGTACAAGAGAGATGACTGCAGCATATTATGACATTTCCTTGATTGCAAGGGAGGAAAAAGTGCTACTCCTTTGTGGACTGTTGTACTGTGTGTTGTACTGTAATGTATTTTGGGCATTGGAATGTGAGAGACTAGGAGAAAGTGTGTGGTGTGAAAGAGGTAAACTTTGATTGAAGCGTGTGTTTCATGTTTGATTGAAGTGTATGTTTGTTATCACCTGTTCCTTGTTATTTTATTTAGAGGTGTATGTGCTGTGGATTACCCCTTTTGTGTCTTTTTGTGTGTATGTGTCCTGTTCTGTTCTGTGTATTTAAATCTTCCATCATAGTATACCATATTATGGGGTACTGGATGTATGAGTTTTGTCTTCTGAGATATGTTGTTTAGAAACGGAAGCAGTGTTTCAGTCTTCAAAAAAAGATTTAGCAAAGTTTTAATGTGTCGGTCTTCATGAAAAGATTTAGCGGCATTTTTAAGTGCTGTCTGTAGTCTGAAGTTAAGGTAATTTTGCCCTCCACTCCCCTCTGTCTCACTCTGTCTGATGTAAGAACTCACCCAGTTATTGGGATAATTTTATCTGGGATTTACCTAAGCCAATTACTGGGATTGAGAGTAGCACTCAAGCTGGTTATTGGGATAATTTCATCTAGATATTTGTTTCACCTCAGCTGGTTATTGGAATGATCTTGTCTGGATATTACTTAGTGGGTTATTGATATAATGATGTTACTTAGGCTGGTTACTTGTGTATCACTTAGTCCAGTTGTTGGGATGATTTTTATCTCTGTATCTTTTAGTCTGGTTATTGGGATTTTTCTAGATGTCACTGACACTGATTATTGAGATAGTGTTATTTGTGTATCACTTAATCTGGTTATCATGATAATTTTGTCTGGATATCACTTGGGCCAGTTGGTGAGATGATTTTATCTGTGTAGTATACAGCTTGGCTCAGATCTCTTGTTACTGCATGTCAGTAGAAGGGTTTTTTAACATTCAGCAGGAGATTTCAGCGTTAATTATAGGCAGCCATTTTTAGAAAGCATTCTGGTATTATCATGATGATGGATCACAAGGGAGGTAAATCAGTACCTCCAAAAACTCCATTAGGTTCGGACAACATAGAGGTCTCTTTACACCATGTGAAGCGCAAGTCCTATATAGTTGTCCTCTGTGTTATGCATCTCTGGTCACGTGATGTTCTGAACTCTCCAATTCTGCCATAAGATGGCATGTCCAGGTCTGTTTAGAATACAGTACTACTTTATTATTCCAGATAAAATTAAGATTGGGGTTTTCTTTTTGGGGTTTTCCATTTTTCTGTAAGATAACACAGGCTACATCTGTTTCTGATTTGCTTTCGAATGAGATTGCTTGATGAATGAGCGAAACTTCTTCTCTTTTTCGTTTTCTGTTGAGAGGTATTGTGTATGTGCCTTCTTATGTAACATGTTGTAAGTTTCTGTTTTTAGATTTGAACTTGAATATGATAACAATATTTGCATACATATTAGTTTGTAAATTTGTTGATAAAGCCGGAGGAAATTGAATTGAAGTGTTCCTGGAGTTGAGAGTGAAAAATGTTTGCCCCTGTTTGTGTAAGTGCATGTCTGTACTTTGTGGTTGGTATGTTTGTAATGTGCATGTCCTTTTCAGTCATCAGTGGTCATGTTACACCTTCATAACCAATGTTTTTGTGAATGTGTAAACATAGATATTTTATACCTTTATTCTTCTGTTTGGGGTAGGATGTGGAGGAGTTAGGGAAGAGTCAGTGTGAGGTTGCTGTCTGTTATATTGTTTAAAGAAGGATTTGATAATAGTAATGACATTTTGTACAGCAGCTCGTTTCACAAGAGCTTTTGGCGCTTCACAAATGTGTAAGTGGACATACAGCAAATTATGTTAGCCCATACTGCTATGGCAAGAGGGACAAATGCACCTTTAAAAGATTTAGTCAGTTAGTGTGCCATATTTCTAAGTTTGTCAACTGACTGTAAGGTTTGTCATTCCAAGTTGTCTACTGGTGCATTCATCTGTGTGCATGCATGTTATGCATACATGGTTGTGTGTCATGTAAGCGTTTTTTATTTGTGGATGTAAGCTGCCTATCACCAATAATTAGACATTAATGATGGCATTTTTTCCATTTGCATTTTACGATTGATGGATTTTATACATGATGTCAGCAGAAGCATACAGGGAGAGAGTGTGAGAGACATGTTCTTAGCTGAAAGTTTTGGCAATGTTATATTGTGGTCATCAGAAACTTGTGTTTTGTGTTATCCTACAGCATAAGTTCTAGAGATACTGTACTTTTTATAAAATGATTATTTCTACATGTTTATGTTTATGAGGTGTTATGTGAGTTTGAAAGGGATACACGAAGATGATATTGTTTTATTGAGTTAATCAGACATAAATTGCGAAATATAGTTTTGTTTTCTTAGTCTCCAAGCCCACTGCTATTGCCATTATTGCTATTTTGTGCTTGAGGTGTCTTATGTGTTGTGAACCCCCACCGTATAAGTTTGTATATTGTGTACAGTGTATAGATTTTGTTCTTTTCTTCTCTGTCTTAATGCCTTGATTATTGTGTATTTATGTGGATGTCGGGTGGTTTGTCTTGAATTTGTCATGTTGCCATATGTGTGGATTTGTGTGTATGCAGTGAGAGGCAGTATATCAATATATTACCATGGTTGAGCTTGGATTATTTGGGTGTTGGTGTTTAAGTTTCACAGTTTCAGTCAACTTCGTGTTCTTTTCAATTTGGGAAATTTAAAGTCCATTTTGTGCTTGAAAATATGGGGACTAACATTTTCGTACTCTTTTATATCCCTGTTTTCAGTCTGTGAAATTAGAGATCCCATAGTAACTAGCATGACTGTTTCTATCTTCATCACTGACACATATGGTTTGGTAAATAATGGTATCATCCTCTGCTGCAAAACTGACAAGCAAATTTAAATTCTTACTGTACACAAATTTAAATGTTAAGCATGTGTGTTTCTTGCTCTTGTCTGAAAATTCATATATGCACATGAAAATGAAATGGTTGTGAGCTTCCTGGCTCTAGAATTTTAACTGAATAAACTTTGGGTTTGGGGTGTGTTTAGTAGCCGGAATAAGCGGTGTGATCAGTGCTATAGAGAGCTTTGTGAACATCACTAAAGGGACACAGAAGATGAGGCAGAATGTTAAAAAAAAAAAGCACGTAACCTTTCACTTATCCACTTCAATGAACATGAAAATAGAAGAGACCCGTCTTGGCAGGGCTTTATAGCAGTATGAATCTAACAGTTAATACCTAAGGCACCACAAGCTGTTCAAACATACAGTCATGTGCACAAGCTTCATGTGCATGTAATTTCACAGCACATTAATGCACAAGACAACCTTATGGTTTGAGGAAACAAGTTTAGCTGCTGACAGAATTTGACCTGCTTTGCATTTGGACACTTTTTGTATTGTACTGCAGCCATTACGGGGATGGGTAGGGGAGAAGACGTGTAATGATGCAACCATTAGTGGTACCACTTATTAATATAGTACCTGGCTTCAGTTTGTGTGTAGACCATCCTTGATGTCTTTGTGATGTTATGCCTGTGTGGACATTCTGAGTTTCACTAATTGTCTATGTCAGTATCACACACAAGCACAAAAGTCTGTCTGAATTATAACATTCAGATAAGCTAACAAATATGCAAGTTACATTTCACAGGCACACTTGACTTCTTTAAACTTAATATCAAAATTTAGCTGACACATATGCAAGTTATATAATCTGCTGGAAAGACAGTTTCTCTTATTGTTATTTTTGTCTGATTATATTTTCTCGCCTTGTCTTTTGTCTGTACTTTTTAGGCAAAAAAACAAAAAAAAAGATTGGTTGTAATTGATGATGGATATTGATTACAAGATGCTGTAGGCAGTTGTAGAGTAAATCACATAAAAAAAAAAGAATACTTTGGAGGTGCCAGTTTCTTTCATTTTCTTGCCATTTTGATAAACAGAAATAGATTTCAGATTTTGGTAGAAATCATCAGTCCCATACTTTGGTGTGTAACAAAAGTTCATTGACCACATGTGAATAAAATATTGATCAGTATTTTTTTTTATTTCTGTATAGATCATTACTAGAGATTATTGCAGATTACACTGTACAACTTTTATATTCATGTTGAGTTGCCTGGGTTGCAGTTAGAAATATTATTTGTTTGAAAAATGAGTAAAGAAAGAAATAAGGCTGCCTTGTATCAGAAGTATGTATGCTTGCTTCCACATAGTGATGTCCTATCCATCTGATTAGACAGTGGATGTGCCCACTTAGATGTTGAACAGTGTCAGCTTTGGCTGATTGGGCCGATTCTTAAATGGCAGTTCTTAACACGGCTGATGCATGTAAAGGTTGATAACTGCAGCTGGATGTTCACTGCCACAGGTTTCTATCGCTTTTGTCCAACCAATGTCAAGTTTGTTTCTTCTCTGCTTTGGCAATGCCTTTTCATGCTGCCTGTTGCCAGTAGTATGTAGTACAGCTATTACAGCAGTGAATTGTCACCAGCTTTCCTTTGATCAGCATATATCATCATGATGATAAAGTTTGAAATCAGGCATATTTTCAAGATCACTGAAACATGAACGACTGTGGAAAAAGAGAGGTTGTTGATATGTCTTGATAGTATTTCTGCTATTGTTGGGGTGGGTTTGTGCGTTTCAGAATTGGTCTTTTTATTCTTATGTGGGTGACAATGCTAGAGTAATTGTCAGTTTTAAGACCATAGGATTAGTATCAAGTATAATTACTCGTACATGATGTTTTATCGTTATCCGTATTGGTCCTTTGACACAGCAGCCTAGGTCACAAGGTCAGAGTGAGTGATCGTGTAATGTTAGAAATGTGAGTAATCGTGCAGGACCTTTGTGGCTGGAGTTTGTGTGTTTGCATGTATGATTCTGTGTGTGTGTGTGTGCGTTTGTGTGGGTGCTGGTATGTGTGCGTGCGTTTGTGTGGGTGTGTTGTGTGCGTGCATACTTGCCTTGGGTCATATTGGTCTCTTGTATGTGGTTCTGTACAAGTTTCCATATTTTTGGTATGTGAAGAAAATGTGAGATGTCTGTGATTTTGTTGGTGTCTTTGCTGTATGTTAGAAATATATATTGTCATATGTAATAAATATGAATATCTATATATTTTGTTTTGTGAGTGTGCTTTGAATTTTGGCCTGGGAGGGAGCGGTTTGAAAAGAGTACATACTGGTTTGAAAACAGTACATACTGTGCGTGTGTGTGTGCGCGTGCATGTGCACGTGTGTGTAGCACAAGTTGGCTGCAAGCACTTAGTTTTCATGATGTTTCTCTCTCTCTCTCTCTCTCTCTCTCTCTCTCTCTCTCTCTCTCTCCCTCTCTCTCTCTCTCTCTCTCTCTCTCTCTCTCTTATTAGTCTTAAACATGCCTGTGTGTTGTTTCAACATGCACAAGTAAATGTATACACGCACAAGTCATGCGCACGCACACGGTACTACTCCATCACATGCTGTGCATGTATGCACACCACGCACAGCTCTATACCACTTTGACTTTATCTCAATAACCTCATCTCATCTCGGTATTACTGTGTGTATATATATATATATATACCACATTATACAGTACATCACTGGCATCGCCACATCACATCACACCACTCTGTAATGTTCTGTGTAAGTTACTTTTTTTTTCTTTTTGCTTCACGCACAATTGTGATTTAGCATCATACACTCAATCATACCCCCAAATGATGCAATTCGGCAAGTGATTGCTCTATTTTTGGCGAGAACCCATCCAAGATCACTAAAAATTCAATGTGAAGAATGCCTCTATGTGGCCCTGCACATGCTTCATCCATAATGCCCAGGTTGCTCACAAACACATTTCCTCATCCTCTTTTCCAGTCACAACACCAAAGAAACGGGTTATATCATCTTAGAACTCCATATTCAAGAAACAACAACAAAAATCCAATGTTCCATACGTCCTTACGCTCTTCTTTTACTGGATCGTCAAGTTATGGTTTGATCTCACTCCTGGGTTGAGTTCTTGCCCTTGCTTACCTGCTTGTCCAAGTGAGACGAACTTTTTACCTTTCTGGCCAAATTGGTGTTTGACTCATTCATCCACAATGTGTCTGATTGTTCAAGAGATAGATTCTATGTCTCACAACCAGTGTTGTGATCATTCCTCCAACTATCATGGTCATTGTCACAAAGTGGATCACTTACACCTTGATAATCGCAAAAGTTCCAAATCTGGGGAATTTCTGGTACCACAAAGTCAAAAATTCGTCATTAGCTGATGAAATGTTTAATCCCCGTGTCTCTTTAGAGGGGTGAGATATCCAGTGTATCCCTGGCCACCCAGAGCGTGCCTGAAATCAGAGGCATAAGTAAATCCTAGTTCCCTTGCCGCTGTCTGAGGACAGCATGCCTGGACAAAGTGCTGTGGCTGTGATTTGCACCCTGTTGCGTTCCACTCCCAGTAGGAATCTTCTTCCCTCACTGGCACAGAGACCCTCGACACATCCTTGGGCTCCATGGTTTTGTCACAAGCTCCCCACAGGAGTTCTGTAGCCACTTAATTCATTTTGCCACTCCCCTGTCCTGATATCCGTCGAGTCGAGCCTTACTCCATGAGGTACCTGGTTCTTCACTCCCTCAGCAACCTATCCCCACCAGTCTCCAGTGCTTATGGCTTCTCAGCGGTCAGTAACACGACACGTACGTCCATGACGTAATTTCCTTAACCCACTCTGCTGTTGGTAATATGACCAGATTGCAGCTGGGTCCCCAGTTGCTACATCCCACTTTGCAGTTGGCTTTGCAACCTAGAGTGCAGCTGGGGGATTCCAGTCCTGGGTAACCTCAGATGATGGAGATCCCCCTGCCATCTATAATTATAATAATAATTAATAATAATTACAATATTTATATAGCGCAAAATCTTGATAAAATCAAATCTAAGCGCTGAAGCAGAACACATGCAAGCACGCACGCACCACGCCACACGCACGCACACACACCACACACACACACACACACACACACACACACACACACACACACACACACACCCGCATGGCTATAAATGGGGAGAAAGAATAAAAGCAATAAAAGCAAGAATAAAAGCAATGGAAAATTATAGAGAGCATAGCATATACAATTATATATTATAACCATGTGATTCCCTCCGAGCGGAGACAGGCTGCAGAGGGGGGTTAGGATTTTATGCGGAGGAGAAAAGGTGAGTTTTGAAAGCGGACTTGAAGGAGACAAAGGTAGGTTGCTGACGGACTGAGAGAGGAAGTTTGTTCCAGGAGAGTGGACCAGAAACAGAGAAGGCTCGTGGACCATAGGTATTGAGCTTAGTGCGTGGAAAGCGAAAAGTCAGAGGATCGGAGGCAGAGCGGAGGGTACGTGAGGGAACATAGATCTCAAGTAGGCTTGACAGGTAATCGGGGGCTGCGTTATTGAGGCTTTTGTAGCACATGGTGTCTAGTTTGTACTGTATGCGCTTTGATACAGGGAGCCAGTGAAGTTGTGCCAGGAGAGGAGATATGTGGTCAGCTTTTTTCTTTTTGAGTACAAGGCGTACAGCATTGTTTTGAATGCGCTGTAGGATGTGAATGGTGGATGCAGGAAGACCAGACAGGAGTGAATTGCAATAGTCAATGCGAGACATTATGAAGGAGAGAACGAGTTTTGCAGTTGTTTCGACAGAGAGATACTTCCTGATCAGCCTTATACGATGGAGATGATAGTAGCAGGATCTGGCAGTTTGAGAAACAAAGTTGTTCATGGAGAGGGTAGAGTCAATGCAGACACCAAGGTTTTTAGCTGAATCAGAAATTGGGACTGATGTGTTACATAATGGGAGAGAAAGAGGAGGCAGCTGAGAAAGTTTCTGACGGGTGCCAATGAGGATAGCTTCTGTTTTGTCGTCATTAAGCTGAAGTCTATTGTGTGTCATCCAGTTCTTAATGTCCGAGTAACACTCAGTGGTGCGAGTCAACAGGCGCTGTATATTATCAGGTGAGTCACTGTCTTGAAGTTGGGTGTCATCAGCATAGAAGTGGTGTTTTATAGAATGGGAGTTGATGATGGTGGACAGGGGGGAGGTGTAAAGAGTGAAAAGAACAGGGCCAAGGACAGATCCTTGTGGAACACCACAGGTCAGGTATGCAGGTTGAGAGTAAGTGCCATTGATGAGAACGGTTTGTTTTCTGTTGGATAGGTATGAAGTGAACCAAGACAGAGCAATGTCAGAGATGCCAAAAGTATGATGAAGTCTAGAAAGGAGAATACCATGATCAATGGTATCAAAGGCTGCAGACAGATCAAGGAGTGTGAGGAGAGAGACTTTGCCAGTATCAGTTGCAAGGAGGAGATTGTTGAGAATGTGTAGTAGGGCAGTTTCAGTGCTATGGCACTGGCGGTAGGCTGACTGGAAAGGATTGAGGAGATTGTTGGCAGACAGGTGAGAGTTCAGCTGGTTGAGGACGACTTTTTCAAGGAGTTTTGACAAGAAAGAGAGATTAGAGATAGGCCGGTAATTTTTCAGTTCATTTGGATCTAAATTGTGTTTCTTGAGGAGAGGGTGAACAATAGCAGACTTGAAAGAATCAGGGACAGTTCCAGTTTGAAGAGAAGTGTTGATGATGTCAGTGATGAATGGGAGGAGAGTAGGGAGACAGTCGGCGTAGAGAGAACCTGGAAGAGGATCTAGTTCGCAGGTTTCTTGAGGAGAGGGTGAACAATAGCAGACTTGAAAGAATCAGGGACAGTTCCAGTTTGAAGAGAAGTGTTGATGATGTCAGTGATGAATGGGAGGAGAGTAGGGAGACAGTCGGCGTAGAGAGAACCTGGAAGAGGATCTAGTTCGCAGGTTTTGAACGACATGGATCTGATTGTGTTGAGAATTTCTTCTTGTGAGACTGGGGTAAAAGTAGTAAGAGGTGTGCCAGAGAAGGAAGGGTCAGGTGGGCATGGTTGACAGGGTGTCCTGTCAAGCCTGTCACGAAGAGTTTGTATTTTGGTGGTGAAATAGTTGGAGAATACAGATGGGAGTTCTTCATTTGTATGTTTTGTTGGGAGAGGTAAATCTTTTCGTGTGCCAAGGAGATGATTCATGGTTGTAAAGAGTTCTTTTGAAGAAGAGGCATTCAGGATTTTGGTTTGGAAATAGCTTGTTTTTGCTGATGCAATGAGGGTGGATACTTTTGTTTTAGAGGCTTGGAAAAGTTGCCTGTGTACAGTGAGTTTGGATTTGCGCCAGCGGCGCTCTGCTCTGCGGCGGGCACGTTTTGCACAGGCGATCTCATGAGTGAGCCAGGGGGTAGGGGGGCGGTCAGGTAAAAGACGGGTTGTGGCTGGAGCATGAGTGTCCAGAAGATGGTGGAGAGTAGTATAGAATTCATCGGCAAGGTTATGTGACTTTTCAGAAAGGAGACGGGAGGCATCAGATGAAAATGTGGAGAGGTCGATAGATTTGAGATTGCGTCGAGTCACTGTGCGCATGGTACGGGAAGGAGGAGAAATGTCGAGAGAACAGAGAATTGCAGAGTGGTCAGATGGAAGGGCTGAAGTTAGATGGGTAGAAAGAACTAAGCAGTTGTCAGTAGCGGAATTTTGGTGATCACGAGAAATGATCCAGTCAAGAATGTGACCTTTTTGATGGGTTGGTTCAGAAATGTGTTGAGTCATATTGTGATTGGACAGAGAGTTGATGATATGTCTTGTGTCATAACGGTGAGTGTTGTCATAGTGGACATTGATGTCACCTGGAATGATGAGATTTCCAGGTAAGAGACAGTAGTAATCAAGAAGTTGATCAAAGTCAGAGAGAAACATGGATGTGGTGAGCTTGTTGGCAGAGCTAGGTGGAGGTCGATAGACACAGGAGAAGGTGATGGGGTGAGGGGTGGATTGGAAGGATACTTCAACGTGCTCGAAAGAAGGATGGGAGAAAGGCAGAGACTGCGAGAAAGACAGGCGGGAATGGAGTGAGTCGTTGTAGAGGATGGCGATACCACCACCTCGGGATGAGCGATGGAAAGAAGCAAGCCTGTAACCACTCGGAGTGAGGCTAGCATGTATAGGTTCATGACCAAGGGGGTTAAGCCATGTTTCGGTGATAAAAGCAATGTCAACATGCTCATCTGCGATAAAGTCAGCAATGACATCAGCTTTGCCATCAGTGCATGTTGACTGAGCGTTAAAAATATCAGCAACCCCAGCTCAGACCCACATCCCTCCATTCCAGATTCTCAACCTGGCTGACACAAAGACAGGGCATATAGGGCATTCCAACTGCTAGTTGGATGGGGGTGGGTGGGGGGTGGCTTCCAATGCTTGCACATTCCACCCTGGCCAAATCAGCAACCAATCCCCACTGGCCCTCATGGCCTGTTCAGTGGTAAATAGCTACCCAGAGTACATCTTTAACGCTGCTTTGCAAAGGCCACTCTTCTGTGGGTAATGCGACCGAGAGTGTGGCTGGGATCCAGTTGCTATATACCAATCTGTGAATGGGAAAAATCAGATGACCCTGTGCGCCCGCTGTGTCAGGGTAAACAAACTGTGGAACATGTCCTGAGCTCATGCAAAGTAGCACTAAACCAAGGGAAGTGCACATGGAGGCACAATAAAATGTTTAAAAGCTTACCAGTGTTGCAGTGGGAAAAACCATGCCCCCAGAAGCTCTGGCAACCTTTTGCAAGGTAGAATGCAGCAAACTGTGGCCTGAAAAGGCTACGGCATCCAGAGCTTGGCAGTGGTATCTGCTACATGGAATGGATCTCTGGGAATGCATAGCAGATCTTCCAGAATTGGAAGATAAAAAGCAGAAATTATCAACAACAATGGCATGAGACTAGATGTAATATAACGCTCGCATTCATCGAAATAAAATGATTCTGACCGAACACATCCGTGCCATAATGAAAGTAGATTGGGCGAAACCCATTTCTGCAAGATGGAAAAGTATGCCAGTCTTGCCAGCAATTTCAGGAAATCTACATTGCCAGCCAAAGTTTGTGGTTGGAGCAAGGGCGCTGGTGAACACATCTGCTCAAGACTACATAAACCAGCTGTCAGTTTCTAGGAAGAAGAGGACTAGAATCCTAAATGAGCGGCAGAAGCAGCTGAAAAGAGTTCCAGGTGGATCTAGGCAAGGATGAACAACAGTGAAATTTCACAAGGCTTAATATTTCCCTATTATACTGCAGATGTCCAATGGGTAAATGATTAAGACATCCATCCCAAGGATGACTCGTCTTTGAGATATCAACCACATTTGAGGCGTGAGTTTGAATCCAAATGGAGGGGGGAAATGGCAATAGCAGAAGGGCATCCCAAATGGCATGACCTGCATTCAGTCAGGCAATCTTAGAGTGTAAGAAGTTAAGGGCCGAAACACTTGCTTGAGGGGATATTCTCCTCTGGTAATCTTTTTCTGTGCAGCTCTCCCGAGAACTTCTTGCTACTGATGGTCTTGCTAACAGTGCCTGTTGTTGTTGTGGTTGTACATTCTTACACACGAGTGGCGATCTCTATGCGAAAATTACATGTCTGCTGGCAGGTCTGTCGGAATTAGGCCTTCTTTCGAAAGCACCACTTGTTAATTTCTTGCATCAGATTCTTCAAAAATTGAAATTATCCTCTTACACCCTGACTCCAGGTTCACTGTATATAATCTTGCAGCAACTGCCTCCCAGATAAATGCTGATGGTGAGCACCTTGAGACTGCTCTTGTATTGTCTTCCATGATCTCTCCAGAGCCGAGTTCACACCTATCATCCATGTTAGGCTAATGGTCTGACCCCTTGTGCGTGCTACTTTTGTTGCGTATGTCAAGCTAATGTCTGGATCAGGGTGCAAAACTGGAGCTAGTAGTTGTTCACTCACTGCCTAGCAGATTGCTGAGGTCTGCTCCAGACAATCTTTAATACTTGTAAGGGGAAAGAAAACATTTTTTTTCCTATTCAGACAGAATGAGTTTTGACTTGATCTCATCATCATGTGCCCTGCCGCATGGCATTGGTGATCATGGCTCTCCATACAAATCTATCCCTTGTTCTCAGACATTCTGCAAGTCCGTCCAATGCATTTTTCCATGGGTCTATCTGGGTTCTCTCTTTCCCTCTAGCTTTCCTGTTGTGACCAGGTGCTCTAATTTCTCTTGCTGCATAAAATGTCCTATAAATATTGCTTGTCTTTTCCTGATTTTGTTTTTAAACATTTTTGTTTTATTAATGTTCTTATTGTGTCTGTCTCCTTCAAGACTGTATCGTTTGTTTTCTTTGCTGTCCAAGGAACTCTCAATATTTTTCTCAGAAAGCACATTTCAGTTGCCTCAATCTTATTCCGACTTTGCTTGTTGACTGTCCACGCCTCACAACCGTACAACAAACAGTATCGGTTCTATATGATGCTCAAGACCTCTCTTTCTGCTGTTAATTGCTTTTCAAGTTCTTGAATACTGTTTTAGCTTGGCTGATTGTGCTGGCTATTTCTGATGTGTATCTGCCATCTGATGAGATGACCGTTCCCAGATATTTAAACTTGTCAACCTGTCTTAGTGTTGTGCCATTAGAGTCTATTTTGCATGAGAGTATTTCTCTTCTTTTTTGTTGTTGTTGTTGTTGTTGTCATATAACCATATGGTCATGGCTTCAGTCTTACTGCTGTTTAGCTCCAAGCCCTTTATTTTAGCTTTCCATTTCTATTACATTCACAAGATTTTCTAAGTCTTTTTCATTTTCTGCAATTAGCAGAGTGTCATCTATATTACGAAGATCGTTTATCATTTTTCGTCCAACCTTTATCCCAGGGTATTCTTCCAGGTTCCTTGTGATGGTTTTACTGTAAAATGAAAACAAATCTGGTGACAGAACACATCCCTGCCTAACCCTTCTTTTGACATTTTGGAAAGAGTTTATTCGTTTTCTATTCTCATTGCTGCTGTTTGTTCCCAATACACATTTCTGGTTATTCTTAGATCTTCTGGTGACAGAACACATCTCTACCTAACCCCTCTTTTGACATTTTGGAAAGAAAGTAGGCCTATATCATTTTCAACCCCTCTTTTGACATTTTGGAAAGAGTTTATATCGGTTTCTATTCTCATTGCTGCTGTTTGTTCGCAATACCCGTTTCTGATTATTTTTAGATCTTTTTCATCAATATTGAGTCCTCTAGTAGGTTGATCAATTCTTCGTGTCTTGACTTTATCTACCTCTTGCCAAAGATGGACATTTTGGTGTCGGAGATGGTGCTCTTCAAGTGTATTGAACTCTCATGTGTGGATATGCTGGCTGGTCTGGTAGAAGTACCCCCCAGAACTTGGATAAACTCTTCCACCTTTTTTGAGTGTGGCCTGTGTCAGTGTGTGATATGCAGTCTTCTTTACCATGTACCAACATAAACCTTCCTTGACTGGAATATCAACTTAAGTTAATGCAAATAAGGAAGTGGTCTGTCAAGACGTCCACGTCCCATGACCATGAGGTCAAGCTGGCCAAGGTGGTGTCTGTGTCTTGACATGGGATACCTCCAGGACTCTCTGTGTTTGACACTAAGACATACTATGTGGATGTCCTTCTCCTCTTATAATCCTAAGCAGTAGATCCGACGAGTTCTACACATGCTTTGTGACCTTGATAAAGAGACTTTCCCTTTGAACGACCTACACTGAGCACGTTATTTTTTTCCCCACATAAAAATGTTTTGTTCCTGAAAGGATTTTGTTCTATTTGTGTCGTTTCAGATCAGGCAGTTTATTCTGTTGAATGAGAAGGTCTGTTTTGTTTGTTTGTCTTTCGGTTTAGTTTCCCTTACCACAACAAGGGAGACAACCTACCTTTCTTTTCACGGGGTTGTAAATATGCATATATACTGTGCTTAGTAATACATCCCTGACAGTTGTTTTCTTTTTATTTCTGATGTGCATGCTTCACTGATTCTTCTGACCCTCCCATCCACAACCTTTCACTTAGTCAACAGTTGTCTGTGTATTCTAGTATCCTCTATAGTGAAAGGTCAAGCATGACCCATGTGGTCTCAAATGGCAGTCCACATCCTTTGTCCCTGGATGTGCTGTCCTTGTTTTGTCCTTTTAGATGGGGTCAAACCTCAGTGGGTCACAAAAGCCGAAATGGACTTCAGGCTGTCTATTACTATTTTGTCTTTGGTGGTTTAGTTTATGACAATGGGCCACAAAAATTGAAGCCACTCAAAATTACTGCTAAATGTAAATACTGGAGGGAATGAGCGGCAATCTGGCTGTCAAGGACTTCAAGACAGACTTATTTTATGTGAGTCAGCTTGCTGGTATTGATATTTCAACGTGTCTCGTGCAAATCATAAAGAAAACAGTTATTGTATACATTTTCAAACTTTTTCGTTCACGTTTAATTAAAGCCTAATACTTCAACACTTTTCCTTTTGATTTACTTCATTGTTTTATTTTACTATATCTTTTTATATCCAAGCCCATGTGTTGTATGTTCTACAATAATGATAACTAGCATATGAACAACTGCTGCACCAAACAGAAATCCATAATAAGAGAACCAGCAGTGATCTAAATTGTATATAAAGATCCGGTGCCTTATAAACTATAAATATCATGAATATTGTCATCATTAAAATCTGTGGTTTCTGTTTGTCCATACACTTTCTGCAGAATTCAGTCAAAGTCCACTAAAACTTCACTTCTTCATGTGTGCTTCATTTCCACGCTACTAATATTATTCTGTCTTGATTGTCAAAGGAGCAGTTGGAAAGAGCACATACAGTGATACACACACAAACACACACACAAACACATGCGTGCATGCACCATTCAGCGCTTAGATTTGATTTTATCAAGATTTTGCGCTATATAAATATTGTAATTATTAATTATTATTATTATACACACACACACATGTTGTTAAGAATGCATAGCGTGTGTACACACACACACACACACACACACACACACACACACACACACACACACACACTCACTCACACACACACACACACACACACACACACACACACACACACACACACATATTATTGTTAAAGATCTAATTTATACTGTTGAAGGGAAATAATTTTTATTATGGCTTTATTGGAAGCATCACTGTGAGGGATTGACAGCTTTATCATTATGTCCATATAGAACAGGATATATTTGCACCCAGAACTTAACTACTTGATCTCAGTTTGTATGAATTTCATGTTGTATGATTCCATACCATGATAGGCTCACAACAATCAAACAACATTTAAGAGCAATTCAACCATAACATTGCAATGTACACATGCACACGGGGAAAACACAACATGCACCGGATACAACTGGTGGAAAATCCTGTTGGTAATAATTATAAGGCCCAACAATAAAGATACTATATAGTCCCAACAAGATGGTCAGTGCCAATTTGGTGGGTTCGGCAGGTCACTGTGTGATGTGAAGTTCCAGCAATTGAAGTTTCTCAGCTGATTAGTTTAAAAGTTTTGTAAGTTTGCAACTCTGAGTGAGCTATATTTTACCTAGGCTTGGTACATCATAATTCAGAAATAGGTGTGGGAGTATAGCATTTATTCTTTTGTGTGTTTTTACTAATATGAATGTGTAAATTTCTATCTAACATAAAGCATATTGACACAACTGAAATTGAATAAGAAGAGAATGATCGGTATACATTAAAAGAGTGTGGGATATAGGAAATGGCGTGCAAGAGGGGGATTCATGATAACTAGCTGTATCCCTGCATGAAATCTGGAACGGCAGGTTCGTTCTGATAAACAAATGACAAATCCAAACCCTTGCTGAAAACGTTTGGGGGCACTTTCCTAATCCTAATTATGGGCAACACCAGAAACACATAAATACTGACGATACCCATATATTGTCACACATACGGCTGTGCGCTAAATTTAACAACTACGACAACAACACGTGACAAACTAGCCATATAATCAAAAGCTGTGAAAATGATTTCAACACACACAATTTCACCTCTTTGGGTCATGGAGCCCGAAGGCCCAAAACTTTGGTCTTGACCAGTCAGATCTGTCAAGTTTTCTCACTGAGACTAAGCGATCTTTGACCTAACTTTGTCCATTTAAATCAGTAGGTCTACAGTTTGTATACCACACACAAGAACAGGTGAGAATCATTGCTGTCCCATTTTGTTCACAAATACACACACGTACAGCTATGACCCAGTTAGAGGATCACAGTCATCCACGGATCCTGCACGTTTTTTTCCCCTTTCAAGTCATACTGAAAGCGACAGTGAAATTAGAAATATAGATCTAGCTGGCTCCGTACAGCTTAATTTCTAGCATGATGAGGGGAGGATGGAGTGCCTTTCTATAATTGAGGAGTTTGTTTTTGTTTCTCTGAAGAGAATCTATTTTCAAGCTTCCGATACTGAATCCAGTTGTAGGTATCTCTTTTATCCTGAAATTAATACTGATCGAAACAAAAACCCACAGTGCCGTGTTTCTTTTATCCGACAGTAGGCCTATCTCGTATTTCTATTTGTACTGACATAACTGGAATCACGGCCTTATTCGACCGTTCGTCATGTTTGAAACTAAAGTGTTCTAACTGGCAGTTTAAAAGTCTGGTCCGATGCAATCGAGCAGCCTAAGAGAAATGATATAACTATCTGTTATTGGTGTTAATTTATTCATATTCATTAATTGATTAAGATCTTTTGTCACAATGGATAGGCCTATAAATGTAACGTGAAACTCGGATTGCTCTTCCCTAAAAGAGCGCATCGCCGCAGTGCAGCGCCACCCATTTTTTCTTTTTACCAAGACTTCACAAAGGCAAGAAGACCAATTGGTCCTACTTTAATTTCGTCAAAATTCAAATATTTTGAATCGTCTTCTTCTGGCACTTGGTGACGTAATTGCATTTCCGGTGTTAGGTCAACGTGGGGTCAAAGCGAATTTGGGGTCAAGGCAGAGGCGGCTTGCTTTACAATCCATAAACAGCAGGGAGAACGGTGTATTTTGGAAAGGGTAATTGTGGGCGGTGTGACAGTTGAATACAGTGTAGGTAGGGCTGTCGCGGTAGGATGGGCTTGTGCTACGAAGCATGCAGTCGTCACCTTTATAGCTGTTTTTCCGCCAGCAATTGAAAAACGCAGCGAACACCTACCACTGTAGCAGACGACCGCGGAAACTGCCGCGAGACAAAACAAATCCACTCGAGGTCTTCGCTGTGGACTTGTATTCTGCTGTTGTGATCGAGGTGGAGTGTTTCCAGTTTATACTTATGAAGACTGTGCGTAGTTTAGCTACCTGCTACAACTGTTGGACATGACGACGCGACGGCCAGGAGTTTTGTACACGAGTGGGATTTATTCAGGTGAGAGGGTTTCGCATATCATTAACAATGTCTGGATTGGTTGAGCTGTCGATGTTCTGCGCTGTACGACAGCAACACAATGGGTAGCTATCGATGAATCGTCCCTGTGTGGGTTGTGTTTTTTCGCAGCATTCTTGCATGTTTTTTTTTCTCCCCCTTTTTTGTGATTGTGTTATGATAGAAAATAGTGTGATCGTTTTCATGACTTTAACTAGTTTTAGCGCAAATGCGCAAGGCCACCGATCGGCGACATTGGGTTAGTCTAGACATAGTTCATCATCTAGGCCTATTTCAGTATTTGATCTAGATGATGATGATCCATACCAGTAGGCTACAAAAATAGACACTGTGAAAATCTGAATATGAGAGATCCATACCAGTAGGCTACAAAAGTAGACAATGTGTAAATCGAAAATCAAAGTGTGAAAAGGAAATGAGAATTTTATAACCCATGCCGACATACATTCCTAACATTGATGATTGATAGAATTAAAGCCTAGTCGTTCCATGAATGAACACATCTCTGTGGTACATATTAATCTGCTTACAGTCAAAAGACCTCTTTCCATTACAGTTGGGATGATAAAAGCAGTAATGGTAAGAGCAAGTTGTTGTTGATGATGATGATGATGATGATGATGATGATGATGATGATGATGATGATGATGCATCATCATCATCATCATCATCATTGTAGTCATCATCGTCGTCATCATCGTCGTCATCATCATCATAGGTTTACTACGTCTGTTGTCACATTGTTTGGCACAGTAAGTTTGTTAATATTGTCAGGCACAAAAAATCTACAACATATCAGAAAACATACAGGTATACACACCTGCCCATGTGTCTCTTCATCTGGATTCATTTGGATCCCACAAAAACATCTGACATATAATGATATATATATAACACATGCACACACACACTCATGCGCACACACACATTTTTGATCTTCAGTAACTTTTGAGTAAGGCAATGGAGAATCCGCCTGTTGCAGCACATTTCATTTAAAACTAGCTTGTTAAAATTGCATGAACTGATCCAAGACTTATAACAAGTTTTTCATGAGTGATCTCATCACACATTATTCATCTGTCTTCATTCAAAGTTTTCCTGACTTTTTGAACATTTATCTTGTCAGTCAGGACCTTCAGCTGGCCTCCATGGACTGCTTGCTTTTAATATCATTTTGTCCATTTTTAAAGAATAACAGCTACCTATAATCATACATTTTGTAGTATTTTTAATGTATCTGTAAAAAAAAATTAATTCTAATATAAGCTGTAGCCTGAAGGAGTCATTGTGTTAGTTGTGGAATATTTTTATCGTGAATTTTTTTTTTTAAGTACCAGGGTTGACAGTCATGTTTAGTAAAAATGAAAGAGAACAAAGGGCTTGTTCAGTAAATATGAATATTGACTGAGCTCATCTTTGGCTTTAGTTTGTTTGCTGAAAATACGCAAGAACTGACAGAAACTTGTCTCCCAAATGTTCATTTGTATGTTGTACTTGAAGAATTGTGCTGGAATGTTAAGAGTATTCTTAAGGAGTGGAGAAATTTTGACAGGTGGTGAGGGTAGGTTTGCCAAAAAAAAAAAAAAGGGTTATTTGAGAGGGAGGGAGGCAGATAACCAAGACCTAGAAGTGTCAGTAACAAAATATCAGGGCTGGTTTAGGCATCAGTAGTGAAATAGTGCTGGTTCAGGCATCAGTAATGAAATATCAGAGCTGGTTCAGGCATTTGTAATGAAATATCAGGGCTGGTTCAGACATCTGTAATGAAATATCAGTGCTGGTTCAGTCATCATAATGAAATATCAGGGCTAGTTCAGGCATTTGTAATGAAATATCAGGGCTGGTTCAGACATCTGTAATGAAATATCAGTGCTGGTTCAGTCATCAGTAATGAAATATCAGGGCTAGTTCAGGCATTTGTAATGAAATATCAGGGCTGGTTCAGACATCAGTAATAAAATATCAGGGCTGGTTCAGGCATTTGTAGTGAAGTATCAGGGCTGGTTCATTGAATTTAGATTGCAAAATTGTTGAATTCCCCCACCCTATCCATCAGCTTCCTACATGAAGTGAGCGAAGGATGTATGTTTTTGCCTTTTCTATGATGACTGATTGTGTAGGAGGGTAGTGGATAGAGTGAGAAAGTGAAGGAGTTGATTACTTAGTGTAACAGAATGTTTTGTTTTCAGAATACTCATTCATAGGTATCAGTGTGAAGATTGTATGCCAGACTGTTGATCATATAGAATAGAACTATTAGAAGACTGGTTGGATGATCTATAAAATATCCCTCATGACTGTTACTGTGTTAGTCTTTAGAATAAAAAAAGCTTTCTTCTTTTCTGCATACTTTTCTTTCTGTCATATTTCTGACATCACCTTTCTTGTATAGTTGCAGTGTTAGGGATAATTTCTCAGTAGATGGTTTAGTGCAACAAATGACTATAATATAAGAGTGTGGATTTGACTCCCATCAGTCTTTTCAAAATCATTGCAGGAATTTTTTTTTTACCCATAATGGCTCTTCCCTAGAGTTGATTGTACTGTGAGCTCCTTGTGAAAACTGGGATTACACACAGTCACATCTCATCCACTATACAGGTGCACACATTCGGAAAACTGAGACCACAGTCAAGCGTCATCCACTTTACAGATGCATGCATCATTGAGGTTATTGCTCAAATTTCCTGACCAACATGGCTGGTGTCTGTGTCTTAGACCAGGTTGATGCCAGAATGTATTGTGAAAGGAAGTGAAGCGTAAATTACATTTACAGATTTACACAGCCCTGGCATGCTGTCTCAGTCCAGAGTGGAACTCCATAGCTTCATGATTGTCATTGTCATACTCATAGTCATCATTTTGATAGCATTTATAATTATTTGAGAAAAATTGTCCCAAGTGCAGCTTCTATGGTCATGAGAGTGGTTTAGAAAATGGGACAGAAAACAGGTTTTTTTTGGGGGGGTGGGGTGGGGGGGGGGGAGGAGAAGAACAAAAGGTAAGCAGAAATGTGTGGTGATCTTAAAAGTGTGGTGATCTTAAAAGGCTGATTAGATTAGATAATGAATTTGTCTTGGCTTTAGTTTTAGATAATGAATTTGTCTTGGCTGTAGTTTTCTATTGCCCTGTATTTGTCAAAGATTCATCCCTAGTGATATAAACAAGAAATAAATATCTGAGAAATCCTTGATATACATGTATGTATACATGTACTTTAGCCTACAGATATAAAAGTTTGCATAGAGAGGCATGCTGGCAGGTAAACAGCAGGTGAAAAGGTGTCATAGAACAGCCCACACCCAGTGTAAGTCTTTTTTCAATTTTTGCTTTCAGAATGGAGGTTGAAAAGCAAAGAGACAAACAAACAAACTTTAACTTTTGTATTTTTATTGGCCAGTGTGACATAGTCTCTCTCTATACCATTACCACCTTTCTACTTAGACACTTACTGTTTAGATAGTGATGATGGTAGTAGACATTTATAGTTTACCACTGGTGTCCTGAGACCTCTAATGCAAATTATGATGCTGTGCAGTTCAGTAATTTTCAAAAGAGAACAGGTTTCTAATTCTTTTATCTTGGTATTGGTGAAGGATGGGACATGAGAATAGGATATCAGAACAGGTGATCTCCCAGTTAAAAGGGGTGCTAGTCAAAAGATAAAATATGTGAAAGAATGCGGAGGTACATGGGATTGACTGTGAAGGAGTAGTATTACAAAGTGTATATTGCATGAATGGTTGACTCATCATTATGTTCTTAGTGAATGGATCATAATTTGATATGTGCAGAAATACGTCATGTGAATGGATGGGTCGTAGTTTGAAAACATGCGTAGAGGTGGGTGGTTAGAGGGCTGCTTACAGCCCCCACAGGCTTTTGAAAATTTGAACTAACACTGTAACAGACAGAGTCACCGGTATAAATAGTTGAGGTTTCGGGAAGGAACTGGTTGAGCAAGTGGTAGAATGTGTGTGCTGTTGACAGGGTCATTGCTATTTGTTGAAGACAGCCACAGGCACAGTCTTAGGGTCAGCCACAGTGGGCTTGAACCTGACAACCTCGAATTGAACCCCACATGCCCTTTTCTCCTGTTGTACATATCAGGGTTTCAGTCAGTGGACAGTGTCTCTGAACAGATCATTTTGGTTTTCCTTTAGTCCATTTTATATTTTATTGTTTGAAGGACCCATTTTTTGTTGTTTGAATGAAAGGGATCATGTCAGTATTTTTTTTCTTAGTTTTCATTTTGGACAATGAAACAATGTAAAGTCACACCAAGTAAGTGCTTGAATAGGTATGAACAGATAAAGACATCCACACTTACACGCTGACATGTTCACACACATGCACCATATATTATATGCATGCATGCACACAGAAATACCAGCCCTCTTATCAGACAATCAGCATAAAGCAATACATGTATACACAAGTACAAACAATGCATACATTACAAATTATGTACAAGTGTTCGTAAAACAGGAGCAAGAGCAGATGGCAAAAGAATGCTGACATTGACAAACTACTGGATATTTTATGTGACAAACTACTGGATGTTTTACGTGGGATGTAAAACAAATGTCAGACTTTAAGATTGAAACAGTCTTCACAGTCACACGCTTTGGATCTTTGTAGAACTTTTTCTTAAAAATTTTATTTTTTCTCGGATGCTTGCGTGCTTATTGTTTTATCCACATTATGCAGGCAGCATGTTGCTGCATAGTCTGCATGCTTAGTCTTTGGCATACATATTGGGTGTTCTGTGTTGCCATAAGACACAGGACACTGACGTAATCTCTAACATGCTTATAAATGTGATGTTCTGTGTATGTACGTCCACAAAGGGGGTTTGGGTAGTAACTTTAGGAACTGGTATGCTCACATGTTGATCTGGGAATTGAAAATGTCTCCACTCATTACCCAATAGACTGATTGGAAAAATCTCCACCCTTTGCCCACTAAGTGGGAGATACCTAGGCAGGATCGAATGCAGAGTGGCTAATTGGAGGTCCAGTGTCATACCGCTTGAGTAATGTGCAAATCAGGCCTTCATATAATGATGACAATATTTCCATTGTAATTGTTGATGTATGCAGGAAGCAGTGTACGATTAATATGTTTGAATTCCTTATTTAAGAAAACAACTTTTCATACACACTGATATAATGAATTCGCAAAGTTGTAATTCCTTTCAAAATATGCAAATCATTACTGATTATGTAATTCATATTTTGATTTTCATGATTTTTTTCTTTGTTCTTTGTTTCTTATACCTAAGGAATTTTATATGAGATCATAAACAAAATAAACAGATAAGCAACTGTATCATGTTTCCTACAAAGTTTCAACAGTATGATGATAATATTTTTTGTGTAAGGAGAAGCTGATGTTTTTGTGTTTTGTCAAATAATTAAAAGATATCGAATAAACATATTAATGACAAAAAATACATATACCGCAACATCACAAGGGCTTTGTACTTTAATCTTGTGCATAAAACGTAAATCAGCAATAAATTAGTCATATAAAGATGATATTGATAATTGATGTAGAACAAGGAAAAATGGCAACAGTATGATAGATTTTTGTTTTGTTTATGTGGCAGGCCTGTTTCACTGCTTATCAACTATCAGATTATAATTTTTATGTAGTAGTGACACTGAGACTGAGAGTGCTAAGTAAGTCTATTTGAAATTGTAAACACCATTACATTTACAGTGGAATGTTTAGAATAATATGTATTTATATACTGAAACAATTGTTTACATGTCAGTAGACGTAATTCATGGTGTTTGGGATTCTTGGACAAGTTACACTTGAACTAGTTAAAGCATTGACATCACAGCGCAGTAAGATACATTGTGATCTATAATTTTGTATGTCTGGTTCAGTTGGTACACATGCACCACACTGTTTACATTTGCATGGCTACATGGTTCACGGTATCTTGGACATGCTGACAGCATGACATCAGTGGCAGAACAAATAGAAATGCATTCTAACCTTGTTCTCCAAGTCCTGGAGATAATTTTTTTTCCTCAGGCAAAGCCTCAGGTAAGAGGAAATTGAATGTATCCAGGGTTTGAGCAAAGCACAAAGTGTGCACCCCAGTGGCATTAATTTGTTAGTGACAGAGCTGGTTGGGTGAACTTCAGATCCTGCAGTACAAACCAGAAGCAGATCAATGGCCATATTCCCTGAAGACCAGGGCCCACAGCCACACTGTCGGCTTATATATTGATCACAGGGCTGTTGCTGGCTGCCTGCATATCTCTGGTGATGTATGGTCCATGTCGGTTTCTCACCACTGCCCGTGCTTTAATAAAGTCATGATCATATCAGTCATTTTCCCAGAGGGTAGGGTGTAAGTCAGCACAGGCGTGAAAAGGAAATGGTTGTTTTGATTTTCAAAACACCTGACAGAAAAGACCGAGCAATGATGGGTTGAGTTTTGGATTGTTTTATCAGAATGTACAAACCAGTCATTCAGTTTCTTCCTTCTTTATCAGCACCATTGCTGTCATTTATGATGAAGTACTTTTTAATATTTCATTTGTTAGTGTTTAAAAGATGCACAGAACGAGGCTTTCAAGTTTCATATTGGATTAATGCATGAGTGTGTTCTACTGAATGGTTATGTAGTGTATATTGTATTTGTTTTCAGTCATTTAAAAAAAATGTTTTATCCTGTTTTAATTATATGTAAAAGTATATTGATTATGTTCTTAGAGCTACAAGTAAATGAACATAAGCAAACTAGTAGTAGTACAGAGTAATTTTCTGTTTTGAACATCTTCAAATTTTATTATGTGTCAGGCTTAAAAACAAACATTGCTGTAAATCTTAGTACTGATAATCCTAATAGTTGTACTGTTATTAACTTTTTAGATTTTGTATCAAACCATTTTTTATTCATTCTGTCAGAAGGCTCTGTGTGAGTGTGCATGTGCGTGTTTGCATGCATGCATGTGTGCATGCATGCATGCGTGAGTAATGTGCATGCATGCATGCGTGAGTAATGTGCGTGTGCATTCATGGGTGTGCATGCATATATATATATATATATGTATGTGAATGGACCTTAGTTTGCTTAGGCACGAAGCATTTATGTAACAGATAATGTAGATTGCTGCCCAACTCTGCCAACAAACAGCTAATCCACTTGAGTAAACATCAGATCTTGTCATAATGGAACTGTTGAAACCTGAGCTGCTGTCGATTGCGTAAGATTTGCAGACTCAGCATGTTTGATTCTCACATACACCCACCCAGCTAACACCTTCATCAGAAGCAGCAGCAGCACCACTTTCACATAAACAGGCAGAAAGAAACAAACACACAGAATGAAAATAGATAACATGAAATTAAAATATAGAAAACAAATTTCTTTGTTTAGACATGAAAAATAAACAGTACACAGTAGAACCCGAAGTGGCAATTTTGAAAGAAAAGCTGTCACATTACCAAATGGTAGCATTAAAAACATGAAAAATAAACAGTACATAGAAGAACCCTAAGTGGCAATTTTGAAAGAAAAGCTATCACATTACCAAACGGTAGCATTAAAAACATGAAAAATAAACAGTATATATAGAAAAACCTTAAGTGACAATTTTGAAAGAAAAGCTGTCACATTACAAAATGTTAGCATCAAACTAAAAAGAACAAATTAATATGTAACTGCCAGAGCAAAAAGCTGTTAAGGCTAGTCTCTGAGAGTGTACAGGGAATGGCTGATGAAGCAGAAAAAGAGCATGGGTCTCCTAAGTCCTGTACTTACGGCGGAGTTACGCCAATGTACGCTAGTACAAACATTTCCATTTGACATAAGTGCTTGCATGCCACAGTGATTTGACATTGAGACCTTGAGGCAGGTGTTTTGGTAGTTTTGAGTTTGTGTGTGTGTGTGTGTGTGTGTGTGTGTGTGTGTGTGTGTGTGTGTGTGTGTGTGTGTGTGTGTGTGTATGTGTGTGTGTATGTCTGTTGTGTGTGTGTGTGTGTGTGTGTGTGTGTGTGTATGTGTGTGGTGTTCATGTGTATGTATGTCTGTGTGTGTTGTGTTGTGTGTTGTGGTGTGTGTGTGTGTGTGTGTGTGCGTGCGTGCGTGGCTGCGTGGTGTGTGTGTGTGTTGTGTGTGTGTGTGTGTGTGTGTGTGTGTGTGGTGTGTGTTAATGTACATTATCTTGCTTAACCACAAAAAATAATGCGTGACCACAGAGCACTATCTGTTCTAATGGTTCAGGCTGTGAATATTGCCTGTTAAATAAAATTTGCTGATTCAGCATTGCTGTTTTTCGCTTCCAACACCACAAAGATAAAAATTTAAAAATAATATCCTGACCCCCCTCACAAACAAACAAACAAACAAACAAACGAACAAGCCATTGAAGACATGTATATAAAACTATTCACAGTGGAATAATAGCAGACTAACATTGTATCACTGTATACATCTATAGATACAAAACAAACAAAGCCTAGAAAACAGAATCTTGGTGATTTTATAAGAAAAATAGTACAGGTTGCTCCGGAGAAACAATAGCATTACTGATAAATGATAATAGAAAAAATATTATGTAACTTCCAGGCTGAAATGTCTTTACGTTCTGTCTCCAGCAAGGTGCAAGGGATGAATGTTGAAGAGGAAAAACAGCATGGAAATATGGCATGAGTCTCTTACCATGTATTTAATAGTGAAGTTGCTCATGTATGGTGGGATAAGCATTTTCATTTGCATGGAATGCTTGCATGCTCAGATGATTTGCCAGTGAAATCTTGGGGTAGGTGTTTCTGTCAGTTTCAGTGTTTTGGGTGTGTGTGTGTGTGTGCGTGTGTGTGTGTGTGTGTGTGTGTGTGTGTGTGTGTGTGTGTGTGTGTGTGTGTGTGTGTGTGTGTGTGTGCACGCATGCATGAATATGCAGTGTTCATGTTTGTCTTAGTTTAAAGTGTGCATGTTAACACACACACACACACACAATGACACACACACACACATACACACACACACACACACACACACACACACACACACACACACACACACACACACACACACACACACACACACAGCTACCCTGACCCTCACACATATGCACACATAAATTGTATAGGGGACAAGGGAGAGGGAGGCCAAGTCCTATAACTTAGTGTAAGCATGGACAGATTCTAAAAAGCAGGGCAGAGATGTGCAGCAAAGCAGAACTCGACAGGCCCGTTCTGACAGTGTAATAATTTCTTTCATGTCTCTGCTCATGCATACTTGCAGGTTTTGTCCTATAATTTTTCCGTAGAAAAATGGAAGTTATTTCATATTGACCCTGTGTGTGTGTGTGTGTGTGTGTGTGTGTGTGTGTGTGTGTGAGTGTGTGTGTGTGTGTGTGTGCTTGTGCGTGCGTGCGTGCGTGTGTGCGTGGTGTGTGTGGTGTGTGCGTGGTGTGTGTGTGTGTGTGTGTGTGTGTGTGTGTGTGTGTGTGTGTGTGTGTGTGTGTGTGTGTGTGTGTTCATGTTCATGTGTATATTGCCCAGTTGTGAAGAAAAATTTGTTATGAATCATTTTTCTAATATTCTGGATAATGTTATTTCAAAATCAAGTCTAGGCTATGCATATGATTATGAAAATATCATATACCATTTACTTGGAGATCATGAACATGTATTTTGAGCTTAGAGTTGAATAGACATAATGTTCAATTTTAGAGCTCCTAATGGCCAGATCTTGCCAAACAATTTTGTGTGTGTGTGTGTGTGTGTGTGTGTGTGTGTGTGTGTGTGTGTGTGTGTGTTTGTGTGTGTGTGTGTGTGTGTGTGTGTGTGTGTGTGTGTGTGTGTGTGTGTGACCCCGAATAAGAAACTTTTTGTGTGTGTGTGACCCCGAATAAGAAACTTTTTGTAAACTGGAATTTTTTTGATATTTGTAACTTTTATTTAGTTATTATTGTCCGGTCTGGTTTGCATGATCAGCAATTTATAACTTATTTAATTAATATTGTCTGGTCTGGTTTGTATGTTCAGCATGTTACAGAGTGTTTAACTATATCTGCTTCAAAGACCTGCATAGCCCGATTAGTTCAGTTATTTGAGCACAGGCAGGCTACATTTTTTTCTATTAAGACGTTATTACTGTATCGGGTTTATATGCAGGCTGATGGTTTAGACCATGATCATTTTGGATCTTTTTCCATCGCATGACTTCTGTGGTATTATGTGTATAGATCTTTTTCCCAGTTCGAGAGCAGAACCACAATCCTTTCTCTTGTGGGGATGCCGGTGCTCTTTCAGTATAAGTAGTGTCCCCATGTTCTGGAAATTCTGTGCTAGAAATTTCCTCTTTTCTGTCACTCTCTTTGTTTCTGTCTTCCTCCTTTGCTTTCTGTTGTTTCTTCCTGTCATTTTCTGCCTTGCTGATCCATTCACCTGTTTGTGTTCTGTAAACTCTTGCATACTTTCGCTTAGGATTGATAATTGGGTATGTATTAAATGCATTTTGGGCTTCAAGGAAACGTGATGCACAGAAGCCATTTCAGGTAATTTTGGCCCATTTCATGTGTGCCAGGGGCATATAAACTTAAATTATTTGCACAAATGCATTGGTGTGTGTAGGCCTACTTAATTTGTCTTTTCCAGCTGTTTTTTGTTTCTTTTCCTATGAGTTATGGTGTACTTGAGATGGTAAGAGCCCTGATATGGCACTAGGCTTTAAACAGCAACTAACCATAGTCTTGGAAAAACGGAAACTGAAAAGGTGCAGTCATTACATAAATACACTTATTTTTGTGTTTTTGGCTGCCAGAGAAAAAGAAGACTATTGATATGGCTTGACCATCATTTTTATGTATAAGCTGTTGGCAAAGTATGAGCTTTACCAAACAAGCATGGACCAAACGGTTTTGTTTTTATGGGAGTGGAGCGGTGACACTGTAAGGGGCTAGAGGAGGAAAGAGTGGTGGGAGAGGAGGGTGTTGATGTGGTGTTTGTAGGGAAAACGCGCCCGGAAAAAGATCAGTTATACTTGACAGTGTTCAAAAATGTCATGTGGTGTGCGGCAGTGTCCACATATAATATGCTCACATGAACGAATGGATACTTGCAGAAGTGTATGCACATACAAAAGCATATGTGGGCATGCACACACACACGCACATGCACACACACAGCGACACACAGTGACACACACACACACACACACACACACACACATGTCAGAGAATAGTTCATGTCTTATATCCAGTTCAGCCTGTTAGAAAAGCTGACTTGACACAAAACCCTTGACAAAAACATTGTGTCCATAATTATTTACATGTATACACTTGAATAATTCAGCAAAGGGGAGAGTGACAGTGTTGCAGAGAAGAGACCCACCATGGGGGCATAGATGTTGGTGTTGAGGTGGGTTGATGACTTTGCCCTCTTTGTGCACTTGTTGAGCACAGAACGCCTGGTGGGAAAGCACTTTCCCTAAGTCATCTCCAAACACAAACATATATAGATGCCCGCACACACACACACACACACACACACACACACACATCACACACGTGCACACAAACATGCATACATACACACACATACATAAATCCACAGACAAACATGCGCGCACACACACACACAGACACACACACACACTCACAGAGAGAGACACACACACACACATGATCACACACACAGACAACACACAGTCTCTTTCTCTCTTTCTTTGTTACTCACCTGCACGCAACACACAACACAACAAAACACAACACACACCACAACACACCACAGCACAACACACCACACCACACCACACCACAGCACAACACACCACAGCACACCACAGCACAACACAACACAGCACAACACAGCACAACACAGCACAGCACAGCACAGCACAACACAACACAACACAACACAACACAACACAACACAACACAACACAACACAACACAACACAACACAACACAACACAACACAACACAACACAACACAACACAAAGATCCATCCCAAAACAGATGAGAAAATCTGAACACAATTTGGTGACATGCACTAACATTATAGTAACAAGCACTCTTTCAGTCTGTCCGTCCATCCATCTATCACTCCTTCCCTCCCTCCCTCCCCTCTCTCTTCCTCCCTCACTTAAAAACAGAAACAGAAACGAAAAAAACAGTTTATGCCATAGAATGATAGATGCAGCTGACAGCTGATATGCCATTCAGCCCCAGATGAATGACTATAAAAAGATGTCTTGTTAGTGACACTTTTATTTATATTATTATATATTATTTACAGTATTTATACAGCGCAAAATCTTGATAGAAATCAAATCTAAGCGCTGAACATACACATACGCACGCATGCACACACACACACATACACATGGCTATAAATGGGGAAAAAGAAGAAAAGCAATGGAAAATTACAGAAAACATACTATATACATGTGAATCCACACCGAGTGGAGACAGGCTGCAGTGGGGGTTGAGTGAGGTCAAGATTTTATGCAGAGGAGAAAAGGTGAGTTTTGAGAGCAGACTTGACAGAGACAAAAGTAGGTTGCTGACAGACAAAGAGGAAGTTTGTTCCAAGAGAGTGGACCAGAAATAGAGAAGGCTCGTGGACCATAGATATTGAGCTTAGTGCATGGAAAGCAAAAAAGTAAGAGGATCGGAGGCAGAGCGGAGGGTGAGGCTTTTGTAGCAGATAGTGTCTAGTTTGTACTGTATGCGCTTTGTTACAGGGAGCCTGTCAAGTTGTGCCAGGAGAGGGGAGATGAGGTCAGCTTTTTTCTTTTTGAGTACAAGGCGTGCAGCATTGTTTTGAATGCGCTGTAGGATGTGAATGGTGGAGGCAGGAAGACCAAACAGGAGTGAATTGCAATAGTCAATGCGAGACATTATGAAGAAGAGAACGAGTTTTGCAATTGTTTCGACAGAAAGATACTTCCTGATCAGGTTATAGGATGGAGATAATAGTAACAAGATCTTGCAGTTTGAGAAACAAAATTGTTCATGGAGAGGGTAGACCTATAGAGTCAAGGTAGACACCAAGGTTCTCAGCTGAATCAGAAATTGGGACCGATGTGTTACATAATGGGAGAGAAAGAGGCGACAGCTGAGAAAGTTTCTGACCGGTGCCAATGAGGATAGCTTCTGTCTTGTCATCGTTAAGCTGAAGTTTATTGTATGTCATCCAGTTCTTAATGTCCGAGTAACAGTCAGTGGTGCGAGTCAAGAGGCGCTGTACATTGTCAGGTGAGTCACTGTCTTGAAGTTTGGTGTCATCAGTATAGAAGTGGTGTTTTATAGAGTGGAAGTGAATAAAGATGTTTAAATGATAGCCTCCTTGGGTCATGTATTTCTATAGTCACAACAGGAAAGCTGGAGGGAAAGAGAACACCAGGTAGACCCAGGGAGAAAATATTGGACGGACTTGCAGAGTGGCTGAAGACAAAGAAACTATTTATAGCAAAGAAACGCCAGGATTGAGAAAAGATGAAAGTTTTCCCATGATCTCACATGTGCACACACTCTCTCTGTGCACAGACAGACAGACAGACAGACAAACAGACAGACAGACAGACAGACAGACACACACACACACACACACACACACACACACACACACACACACACACACACACACACACACACACACACACACACACACACACACACACTTCATATCTCCCTTTAACAAGAGGGAGTGGGGGGAGGGAGAGAGAGAGAGAGAGAGGGGGGGGGTTGGTGCCCTTTATGCTTGTGGAATGGTAAAGAACAAGTGGTGAAGGGTGGAGTGATTGAGTAAATGATGACCACAGCAGTGGCGACATGACATAACAGCATGCAATGGTCTGTCTACAAAGATTGTCATATTTCATCTGTCTAGCAGGAAAACTGCAAGCTAATGTTAACCTTTCAAATGCACAGTGTAAAAATGTTTTGTGTGCACATTAAACATTTGAATCCTGCACCCTGTCCACCAGCATCTTGCATTGTCAACAATGCTAGCAAAGCGAAAACTTATTCCTTTGACTTCGTCATCCTATCCACCAGCTTCTGGCAGGAAGCTGATGGATGGGGTGAGGGAGTCAAAGGGGTAATTTTTTTCAGTTGGTGGATAGGGTGCAGGAGTCAAAGGGTTAAAATAATTCAGACAGACAGGCGTGGGCATACCCATATGCATCTAGGAAAAAGAAAGCCCTCCTTATCATATCACAGGAAATGTTCACATATGTCATTGTGTGTAGAGAGTTAATAGCCGAGTTGACACATAACCCCAGGCAAAGAGCTGTAAATGAATGTATTGCTGTTATAATGTTCCATGCAACTAGAAAAAAAGCAGACTAGGGAGGGGGAAAAAAGCTGGAGCAGAAAAGGTTGATGTCTGCTGTCAGTATACTTGTGAAACACAGAAGGGCAAATGATGAAGGGTGGTGTGAAGGATGACAAGAGGTAGTGAAGTGATGTACTGTTTGAGCTGTGTCATGTTTGATTTATCTCAGAACTAAAAATGCATGCTAGTATGAAATGTGCTAGAGCATAATGTTCTGATATATTGTGCATGCATGTGAGGTATTCACACACATGTGTTCACACATGCATGCAGACATGTACACACACATGGACGCATACATACATCCACACATACATATATTTTTGGATTTCAACATTGTGGTTGTATTTTTCATTGCATATTAACTGTATCGTTTGGGTGACAAGATGTAGACCATTTTGCATGAAATTGCAAGCATGCACAAAAATTAATCAAATCAGGGCATATATATACGTGTACGTAAACACATACATGTGTTTATATATTACTGTACATGTAATAATAATGATAATGATAAGAAGAAGAAGAAGAAGTTTATACAGCACCAAATCTTGAAAATTGTAAATCAGAGCACTCTCAGACACCAGGCATCCGCGTACAATCAACAAAGACCATGTGCACATCAACAGACACAAAATGTCATGCAGATACACACAAAACAGAATGTTCACAACTGTGGGAACTGGAGGCTGCAGGCACTTCGTTTGAGTCACTCAAGATTTATATGGTCACATCGGAAGAGAAGATGTTCACCTGTGAACCATGTAGGCCTCAACATCCATGAGGCCGCAATTATTTTTGGACGTGCTTTTGCATTTTTTCTGCCTTTTTACAGACTTGGATTGGTGGTGTTAGACATGTATATACATACATAGACACTGATAAATCTGCACTCAGCGTTGTTGTTCACCTGCATAGGTCATTCAGTGTTTGTCTCTCTCTGTGTCTCTCTTTGTGTGTGTGTATGATCTGTCTGTCTGTCTGTGTCTGTCTGTCTATCTGTGTCTGTCTGTCTGTCTCTCTCTCTCAGGAAGTGCATAGTGGTATGTATGACTGTACTTTTATACAAACGTGCACACAGAGACATGCATGCACATACCCAGACACAGATAGAAGCAGACACATTTTTATGCACTTCCTCTCACCCTGTTATTCATATACACCTACACATGTGCACAAACTCAAATACACAAATAGTGTTATCTTTTTCTTCCTTCCCACACCACTCTCACACACAGACACACAGACACAGACACACAGACACACAGACACAGACACACAGACACACACACACACAGACACACACAGAGACACACAGACACACAGACACACACAAACACACAGACACAGACACACACACAGACACACACACACACACACACACACACACACACACACACACACACACACACACACACACACACACAGAGACACGCTCATACAAAGTCACACACAGACAAAGGACACACATGTTCAAACACACACATTCACTCTTTCTCTCTTTCTCTGTATATGTCTCTGTCTTCTTCTCTATTTCGGGCACACACTCAAACACAGAGGTTAATCCCCTCCCACGTCATCGCCCACACACAAATAATCTAGTGTTCCCTGTCAGGAATTATCAGGTATTTACTTGTGTTTGGTCCACACTACTTGAACGGATTTGCTCTTGTCAAGTCTACATGACTTGTACTAAAGCCTCTAGCTGTCTACCTAGTTCTCATTCTTCATAAGTTACAACCAACTAGTTACAAGGACTGTTCTTAGTGACCTCATTAAAACTTTTACTTATGACATGGCTTATAGTCATATGTAGTAAAGAATAATGATAATAATATTAACCATGAAAAAGAAGAAGAAGAAGAAAGGAAGAAAGGAAGAGGAAGAAGAAGAAGAAGAAGAAGAAGAAGAAAGAAGGAAGAAAGAAGGAAGAAGAAAGAAGGAGGAAGAAGGAAGAAGAAGAAGAAGAAGAAGAAGAAGAAGATGATGATGATGAGAATGATGATGAGAATGATGATGACAACAATGATACAGCTTAATGATAAATCTCTCTAGTATGATTTTATTCTCCAAATTCTTTAGACTCAGTGTAGATTGCAATACATAGACAGAAGCCCTGATACATCACATACATCTCTCTCTCTCTCTCTCATGCATGCACGCATGCACGCACACACAGAGAATGTCTAACCATGCATATTCATGATATGAACATGTACTTCATGTCATTGACTTGATTTTATTATATAATAGTAGTAGTAATGTGTGTTTTAGTGTGTTTTAGGTTCTGTTCATGCCTGAATGAACACTTACTTGGGATTGAAGATGTTTTTATTATCCATTGAACAGTTGATGATAGATAGTGTGAAGAAGAGTAAAGGTGATGTTTTGGTGGATTGTTAAGATTAGAAACCTTCTCAGTCAATGTTTGGGAAGATTGTAAAATCTGAAATAGTAGTTGTCCATTGACAGATTGCTAAATCTGAAGTAGTAGTTGTCCATTGACTGCATAATTTGTCATCATGGCTTTTGTTAACCTTAAAAGACTTCTTGTTTATCAGGTCTCCTGCTTCTTACACAGACTAGTGTTCCTGTGAGCACTCCCTTTCTGAGCAAGTAAATTCACACAAACCTAGTTACATAGCAGGAACAGGTTTAAGCATGTATGACCAGTCTTTATCCCGCCTTAAAGGCAGCCATGCTCTGTCTTTAGGTACCTAGGAAAAATTTGGAAGAACCACAGTTGAGTGATCTGGAAGGCAGTAATAAGAAAGAGTCTTCTTAGGAAAAGAGAGCATGACAGGAAAGGGGAACCTCCAGTTCCCTAAAGGCAAACTAGACAAATCCTGTGGTTCCAAAACTGTAAGGGGCCTTGGTTTCTGTATCTGCAGTACCTGCTGCAGGTTACTAAATGGTGAAATGACTAGTGCCTGCAATGTGTTTAGGGTTCTGTCTCTTTCCCTAATGGTTTCGCATTTAATAGTGTATTTGCATAGATGTTTTATTGATTAAATGTTGTTTTGTTCTGTTTTGTTTATTGTTGAGATACAGTGCAGACAGGGAGATTTTGAAGAGAAATGACCTTTGAAGTGTTGAAATGTCAACCTGGCTGTTATAGTTCCAGTTTCTCAAGAAAGCATCCCCACCTTGGAATAAATTCCATATGAACTGACACCACTGATGTTATATGATGGAGAAGGTCTAAAGTGATTATGGCATTATTATTATTATTATTATGAACATTTAGTACGCCTAATCAAATTAATGCCCTAGGCGTTAACAATGGCAAAACATATAACCGAAATCACAAGCACGCACACACACGCCCACATACACACACACGCACACACACACACACACACACACGCACACGCACACACACACACACACATACACACACACAGCACGACATGCAAATGCAATGACACATTGACACTAAGACATTATAAAGCCAACATTACGTTACATGGGGGGAGGGGGGCAGAAATTACCAGTTATTTGGGAAACAGATGAGTTTTGAGGGAGCGTTTGAATGTGGACAGAGAGGGTGAGTATCTGAGTGAGCGAGGTAGCTGATTCCAGATAGTTGGAGCTTGATAGGAAAAAGAACGCTGCCCAAACCTTTTAGTGCGGACTATGGGGATACTATAGAGACGGGTGTCGGATGAGGACCGCAAAGCTCGAGATGGCGTGTAGAGATGTAACAGATGGGCGAGATACTCAGGACAGGAAGACTCAATAGATTTGAAGCAGAGACAGGCAATCTTGTAGGATATTCTTTGCTGAACTGGGAGCCAGTGAAGAGAACAGAGCAATGGCGTAACATGGTTAAATTTTGAAGAGCGGAAGATGAGACGGGCAGCATGATTTTGAACTTTCTGAAGTTTGTTAACTTTGCAAAGCAAAAACTTAACCTTCTCTCTCAAGTCTTAAGCCTACATATAAGCCCAATGTTACATACCTGTGAGGTCTTGAGGGGCTGTAATCTACTATAGTTTAGTGTTTTTCTATTTTTCTGTTTTTGAGTCTGGCATTGACAGAGCCTACGAATGGAGACACTAGTACTAGTACTAGTTGGTCATGGTAAACAGCACCTTTAATTCCATGTCTGTACAGTGGCCAGACCTTGGGTATATTTTGGACCCAGTCCCAGCTTTCAGGGCCAGTGAACATGTAGTTCACTCACCCCTGCAACCACACTTAAAACACAATTTGGAATGTGTCTAAGTATCAAGGACTTACAGCATTCAGTGCACATGGGAGTACTCTCACGATTTTAGAGCCGCTCCTGTGAGAATTTGAATCCTAGTCTTCAAGCTTACAAATCTGTGCACTCTATAATCTGTATGCTGTACAGCTTAGCTGAAGGATTCCACAACATAAAAGACTCGGGTCAAGGACATCAGTGCCATGTTAGATAACTAGTTATGCAATGCACAGTCTTGTGGGAAGGTCATAAGCTTTTTGCACAATAATTAAACAATGCCCGTCTTTCACAGTATTCAAACAGTGCCTATCTTTCACAATATTTAAACAGTGCCTACCTTTGACATATTTAAACAGTGCCCACCTTTCGCATATTTAAACTGCCCACCTTTCGCATATTTAAACAGTGCCCACCTTTCAATATTTAAACAGTGCTTACCTTTTACATATTTAAACAGTGCCTACCTTTTACAATATGTAAACAGTGCCTACCTTTCACAATATGTAAACAGTGCCTATCTTTTACATATTTAAACAGTGTTTACCTTTCACAATATGTAAACAGTGCCCACCTTTCACAATATTTGAACAGTGCCTAGCTTTCATAATATTTAAACAGTGCCTACTTTTCACAATATGTAAACAGTGCCTACCTTTCACAATATGTAAACAGTGCCTACCTTTCACATAATTAAACAGTGCCTACTTTTCACAATATGTAAACAGTGCCTACTTTTCACAATATGTAAACAGTGCCTACCTTTCACAATATGTAAACAGTGCCTACTTTTCACATAATTAAACAGTGCTTGCTTTTCACAATATGTAAACAGTGTCTACTTTTCACAATATGTAAACAGTGCCTACCTTTCACAATATGTAAACAGTGCCTACCTTTCACAATATGTAAACAGTGCCTACTTTTCACAATATGTAAACAGTGCCTACCTTTCACAATATTTAAAGAGTGCCTACCTTTCACAATATTTAAACAGTGCCTACCTTTCACAATATTTAAACAGTGCCTACCTTTCACAATATTTAAACAGTGCCTACATTTCACATATTTATGCCAAGCTCTCACAATATTTAAACTGTGCCTACTTTTCACATATTTAAACTATGCCAAGCTCTCACAATATTTAAACAGTGCCTACATTTCACATATTTAAACAGTGCCTACCTTTCAGTTCACAATATTTAAACAGTGCCTACATTTCACATATTTAAACAGTGCCTACCTTTCACAATATTTAAACAGTGCCTGCCTTTCATGTATTTAAACTATGCCAAGTTTTCACAGTATTTAAACAGTGCCTACTTTTCACATATTTAAAGAGTGCCTACCTTTCACAATATTTAAACAGTGCCTGCCTTTCACGTATTTAAACTATGCCAAGCTTTCACAGTATTTAAACAGTGCCTACATTTCACATATTTAAAGAGTGCCTACCTTTCACAATATTTAAACAGTGCCTGCCTTTCACAATATTTAAACAATGCCTGCCTTTCACATATTTAAACTATGCCAAGCTTTCACAGTATTTAAACAGTGCCTACTTTTCACATATTTAAACAGTGCCTACTTTTCACAGTATTCAAACAGTACCTCATTTCACTGTAGTTAAACAGTGCCTAACTTTCACAATATTCAGACAGTGCCTGCATTTCACATTATTTAAACAGTGCCTGTTTTTCACAGTATTTAATTGGTGCCAATTTTTCACAGTAATTAAACAGTGCCGATTTTTCTTAACTTTTCAGGAGAGAAGGAAAACCAGGTTTCTTTTTGCATTTTATTATCAACATGGTTCATGTGATACAAATAATTGGGGATGGGTGTGGGGGTGGAGTTAAAAATCATATGCTCTCCAAACTCAAACACTCAGTATTCAATAAAAATCTTTCTCTAGTTCCTTCAGTCTCTCCCCCTTCCCTGACCCTACTCATAAATGAAAATACTTGTAATAAATAATATAGACTTTCACCATCGAACCTACCCATACCAGCCAGGGACATACCATTTCATCCTCATGATAAAGGAGGCTTTCATCAAGTGTTAGTGCACCCTCTAAATAAGGTCATTGATACTGGCATTCATGCTATTCAGTTCTATCTCTTTGATTTCTAAATCATTTGAGAGTTTCATAAAGTATTTTTTAACCATCTAGACAAGGTCAGTGGTACTGGTGTTCATACTGTTCACATTTTATTTCTTTGATTTTAAAATCATTCAGTGATTAAGACTATAAAGCAGAATCTATCCTACAACCAACCGACCAACTTATGACCCATAAACAACCAACGTGTATATTGTAGTAGCCATTGAGACATGATTCATATTTTCTGTGTTTCAGGTGTGGGCACGGGGCTTCCTGACCAGTCCAGTTTTGGGTCTGGTGACAAACCTGTAGAGAGCAGTACCCTCATCACCAGTCTCCAGCCCACCCACACTAAACACCGCTTACTTGTGAGTCTACATCTTTCATGTAGTTATGTCATTATGTATTCATTTATTAGCATTAAGGTTGTTTCATGACCATACCACCCAGAACAAGAGAAGAAAAAATATCAGTCATATGTAAGGTTCACTGGTAAGTGCCGCCACAAATTTTGGGAGGAAAAGTTGTGGTGTCACCAATCAGTTGAATTTACAACTGAGATATTTTCCATCATTTACTTTTATAATATTATTTGAATTTGACATAGAAGTTAAAAACAACCCTTTCCCCCCAAGCCAAAACAAAGCAAAAATATTTGTTGCATAAAAACAATTGAAAATACCATAAATGAATAAAGATGTGTACTTAACCATGCATTGGAACAGATGAAAAAGATACAAGAACACGCTTAACTTTATAGTTGACAAAGATACCCAGGTAAATAGATAAACATGTCCATTGAAGTGAATAGACATGCAAGTGCATTAAACTTTAAGTAAAGAAACACAAATACATTAAACTTAAAGTGATTAAAGAGCTGCACAAGTGCATTAAAACAAATTAAGCACAAGTACATTGAAGTGAATAAAGAGATGTAAAAGTGTATTGAAGTGACTGAAGCTGAACAAGTATATTATATGTAAGTGATATACAGATGTGCAAGCAGATTTAAATAAAACAAAAAGAAAGCTGTGTATGCAGATGTGCAAGCACATTTAAGTGAATAAAGATGTGCTAGTGCAGCAAAGTGAATAAAGATGCACACAAGCATATTTTAAGAAATAAATGTGCACATTTTAAGTGAACAAACATGTGCAATTATGTTTAAGTAAATATACACAAATGTATGGAAGTGAATAAAGCAATGTTAAGCGAATAAGGATTTGCAAGAACATTTGCTGATGATGCACAAGTGTATTTAAGTGAAAAAAAAATTGCAAAGCATGTTTAGCTGAATAAACACGCACAAAGGTATTTAAGTGAATAAAAATGTAGAAGCACATTTAAGCTGAAAAAGATGCACATGCACAAATAAGCTGATAAAAGATACAAAGTACATTTCAGCTGAAAAAGATGCACACACACACATTTCAGCTGAAAAGATGCAGAAACAGTTAAGCTGAAAAGATGCAGAAGTATATTTAAGCAGAAAAGACATGTAAGCACATTTCAGCTGAAAATAAAAGCTGCACATGCATATTTATGCTGAAAAAATGCACATGAACATTTCAGCTGAGAAAGATGCACAAAAACATTTGAGCTGAAAAAGATGCACGAGCACATTTAAGATGACAAAGATGTATGAGCACAGTTAATCTGAAAAAGATGCACAGATGCATTTCATGTGGAAAAGATGCACAAGCACATTTCAGCTGAAAAAGCTGCACAGGCACATTCAAGTGGAAAAAGATGCAAAAGATGCACAAGCACGTTTAAGCTGAAAAAGATGCACATGTGCAGTAAGTTATTTATGCTGAAAAAGATGCAGAAGCTCATTCAAGCTGAAAAAGATGCACAAGCACATTTAAGTTGAACATGATGCACAAGTATGTTTAAGCTGAAAATTATGGAAAAACATGTTTATACTGAAAAAGATGCGCAAGTACGTCTAAACTGAAAAAGATGCAGAAATTCAGTAAAGCTAAAACAGATACGCAAGCACATTCCAGCTGAAAAGGCTGCACAAGTGTATTAAAGCTGAAAACGAAAAGATGCACGAGCATACTTTAGCTGAAAAAGAAGCACCTTTAAGCTAAAAAAAAAAGCATAAATACATTTAAGCTGAAAAAGATGGGCAAGAAATAGATGTACCAGCACATTTTGGCTGAAAAAAGATGCACAAGCACATTTAAGCTGAAAAAAAAAAGCAAAAATACATTTATTAAGCTGAAAAAGATGGACAAGCTGATGTAAGCTAAAAAATGCACAAGTACAGTTAATCTGAAATAGATGCATCTGCACATTTCAGCTGAAAAAGATGCACATGCAAGCTAGAATAGATGCACAAGCACATTTAAGCTGAAAGAAAATGCACAAGCACATTTAAGAAGAAGAAGAAGAGGAAGAAGAAGAAGAAGAAGAGAAAAAAAAAAGGCACAGAAACTGATGCAAGCTGTCTCTGTGTCTGTTGTTTGTCATCTTGTCTTCCTGTCTCTCTGTACCTTTGTATCCTCTCTGTCTCACTGTTTTCTGTAAATGTCTGTCTCAGGGTTCTGTCCTCTTTCTTTCTTAGAGGAAGATTAAATTAGAGTGACATTGTAAATATGTGTGTGTGTGTGTGTGTGTGTGTGTGTGTGTGTGTGTGTGTGTGTGTGTGTGTGTGTGTGTGTGTGTGTGTGTGTGTGTGTTGTTTTGTATAATATTAAGATTGACTGCTTTTATATGTGTGTGTATGTGTAATTTAGATTGTGATGTGTGTGTGTGTGTTGTGTGTGTGTGGTGGTGAGAGGAGGGGGGATGAAGGGATGTGTAGTGTGTGTGTGTCTGTTGTGTGTGTGTTGAGAGAGAGAGAGAGAGAGAGAGAGATGGGGGAGAAAGGTGGAGAGATGTGTGTGTGTGTTGTGTTTGTGTGTGTGTGTTATGAGGAGAGTGTGTGTGGGGTGTGAGAGAGATGTGTGTCTGTGTGAAGAAATGTGTGTGTGTGTGTGTGTGTGTGTGTGTGTGTGTGAAAAGTGAGGATGTTGAAAGGGATGGAAGAGAGAGATGTATGTGTGCATGCCTTTCTATTCACAACAAAAGTACTTGACACATAGCCCAGCAGGCTTTGATCTTCCCTCTCTCGCCCTAAAAGGCAGGAAAACCAAACGTAAGAAACTGTTTTATTGAACAACAAAAAAGAAAACAGGTGAATAAGAGACATTTGAGAAAGCCATATAAATTTTGATTAGACCTTGAACAACGTACCACAGAGTAATGTTTTACAAAGATGAATAGACAGCAAAGCATGGGGCCTGTCAATTAAGGGTTGTAGTGAAACACCCACACCCTCTACTTCTTGTTTACTTTGTAGTGTTTGCACTCCTCTTTTTGTCTCCCACCCGTCATACTCCCACACAAGCAGGCCGTAGGACGTTGGGTAAGTAAAAGGTGTTCTTCCCCCTCCCAGCTCCCTTTTGTTTGTGTCATGTCTATCTCAAATATGTGTCGACCTATTGTTCTGGTCTTTTAGCCCACACTGTGCAGGCACTATGTTGGTGCATAGTGCGTTTCACCCCCACTGTAACAGAATGAAATGGAATACAAGCGTCACATTTTTTTTTATTATTATTTGTTCTGTATGTATGTTTTGTATTTTGTGGTCAACTGTTAGAGTTGATTTATACAAGTTTGATCTATGAAATTTTGTGTGAACACTCCGTTATTGACCAGAAAGACTTAAAAGTAGGTTAGATGCATATTTAATGTAACAAAGTAGGACAAATTTTTGGCCAAGTAGCCTTTGTCAAGCGTGTACAAGAGACAACAAAGAATAAATGCACAACACTTAGTGCGCGTGCACACACACACACACACACACACACACACACACACACACACACACACACACACACACACACACACACACACACACACACACCACCACCAAAACAAAACAAAACAAAACAAACAAAAAACCCCCAAAACAACAACAATAACAACAACAACAAAAAAACAGTAGACAGTTTTCCAGAAGTGGAGAAAATAGCATGTGTACTCTTTTTTTGTTTTTGTTATGGTTTCTTTTACTTTGTGCAGTGTGCATTGTGGATCTTGGTTTGTCATTTTAACAGACTAGCAAAGGTGTTGGGTGGTGAGGGTGGGGGGGGGGGGGGAGGAGAGGGGAAGAGAGGAGAAACAGAAAAGTCTCTGACCATCTGTGATTTGAACCCCTTACCTTCATCAAAGTTCTGTCTCTTTCTTTGTGTCCACTAGCCCATCACTCCGCTACTGCAATATTTGTTAGGATTTGTATGCTGAACACAGTACACTGGCTATACATAGTAAAGAGTGCTGGGTGGCCCAAAAATGTCTGGTGGGGGACTGGTGGGCTGTGTTTGTTTGTAATGTAGATGGCATGAAGTGGGGGGTTACTTTAGCTTCATAGAACAAGATAAACTTTTTTTAACATGTAAGTGACGAAGGTGTTCCTTTCAAAGAGCCAGGAATTGTTCGTGTGGGAAAGCCTTCAACTACCCACCCCCAAACCTAAAGTCTGCGGTCCTGTCTGTCCTCCACCTCTTCAAACACCCAACAAAAAGGCAAGGCATTTACACCCACGTTCATTCCCTCCAGGTAGATTCCTGTGGACTTAAATGTGTTACAGGTAGACGCATATGTACATATACATGTATACATGTGTTATATGTGTATGCGTTCCCACACAGAGCGTGGCTTAGAAACTTAAAGAGGGTAAGAAAAAAGAAATTTCTCACTGCATTGGCAGATAGTTTTTAAAAAAAAAGAAGTTTATTTATTCTTTTTTTTTTAAAACCAGAAATAGTGTGTTTTAAGTGCTCATTGTATTTCACCCTGCAGTTCCTGTAGTTGCAGTGTATTCGCAGTTAACCCTTTTCATCTCTCACCTTGTTTACAAGCTTCCTGCATTTTCAGCCATTATCTTTAAACAAAAACTGAACCCTTTCGTTCCTCACTCTATCCACCAGCTTCCAGGTGAGATAGGATGAGAAAGTGAAATGGTCAGGTTTTTGCTGCTGGTAGATAGTATGAGGGCAGTGCAGTCCTTTGCAGTTATTTTCTTTTTGTAAGGAGTAAAATTCTAGCACATACACATACATGCATGAATCATTCACAGACAATATGGTTTTACAGGGTATTTGCTGACTGTGCACTGTTGACACAGTCCTATCGCTTTATCTGAGATCACTAAATCTTTTAAAGTCTGAAGCCTTTGTGAACTGGGAGAGTCCTTTCTGTTAACAGGATCAGCTTTCACTGCCAATCTATTATGAGACAGGGTGTGAGAGAAGACTTGGAATCATGCAGATGCAGCATAAGTTTGTCTCAGATAACTCAAGTGAAGAAATTATAGATAGAATGGCCCTGTGCAGTTCTTGTCACGGGGCTGGGCAGAAACGCTCATTTGGTGTTTAAAGCGTGACTTTTGTTGCAGTATTTATAATGTAATATGATGCGGGCAGGCTTTGCTGAGCTCACATGGTGAAATTTGATTTGCAGGATAACAACGCAGTCATATCATTACATTTTTGTGGGGTATGCTTGTATGACTTAGCAGATACTGATGCATGACTCATACACAGTTATCACTTGTTTAAATCTGGGAAATTCAAGAAGGCTGAAAGCTGGAATAGGTTAAAAAAACCCTGAATAGGTCTTATGATGGGGTGGTGTGTGTGTGTGTGTGTGTGTGTGTGTGTGTGGTGTGTGTGTTGTGTGTGTGTGTTGTGTGTGTGTGTGTGTGTGTGTTTATGTATATGTTGTGTGTGTGTTTGTGTGTGTGTGTGTACATACGTGTGTGTATGTATATAAATTATGTATACAGTGTGTATGTGCATGCATGTGTGTGTGTGTGTGTGTGTGTGTGTGTGTGTGTGTGTGTGTGGGGTGTGTGTGTGTGTGTGTGTGTGTGTGTGTGTGTGTGTGTTTGCTATATGTATGTGTTTGTGCGTGTGTTTGTGCATGGTGTGTGTACATGCATGTGTGTAAGTGTGTGTATGTATAAATTATGTTATACATGTATGTGCATGCATATATGTTGTGTGTGTTCGTTCGTTCTTTGATTTAACGTCTTTTCACTATAAGTGTGTGTTGTGTGTGTGTGTGTGTGTGTGTTGTGTGTGTGTGGTGTGTTGTTGTGTGTGTGTGTGTGTGTGTGTGTGTGTGTATAATTATGTATGTACATGTGTGTATGTGCATGCATATGTGTGTGTGTGTGTGTGGTGTGTGTGTGTGTGTGTGTGTGTGTGTGTGTGTGTGTGTGTGTGTGTGTGTGTGTGTGTGTGACACCTTGTCAGTGTTGAGATGTGTGTTTGTATATCTTGCAAACACTCGGATGTCTGCGTGTCTGTATGATCTTGTGAACATAGAACTAGAAATGAACATCATATTACAGATATATGCATAATATGTATGATCTTCATCTTACCAACATTGAAGTTGTGTGTATTGCGAACATTTAGATTATGTCTGTTTGTCTACCACAATGTAAGCATTGAGTTATGTCTGTGTGTGTCAATGTAATATTTCCATCATGATCTTTCCATTATTGACTTTTGTGTCTGTGTGTCTCTATACCTGTCACTCTGTCTTACATCTGTTATTGATCTTTGTGTCTCTATATTACAGACTACATTTTTCTTTTCATTAACCTCAGTGGCTCCTTGCCTGTTATAGATCTGAGTAACATTTCAATCGTTTCTTTTGATATCTGTCTATATGTCTGTTCTGGATGTTTGTGTAGCGTTTTCGTCATTGACATCAAGTGTCTGGTGTGTGTGACTTTATTTAACATGTACATTATTGACATGGGTGTCTGTGTGTGCGTGTGACTTAAACATTTCTATCATTGATTGAGTGTGTGTTGAGTGTGTTTCTTTGGGTTTCTAATGTTTGTGTAATGTTTCTATCATTGACAGTCTTTGTGTGTGATATTTGTGTAATGTTTCTGTCATTGAACTGAGTGTGTATCTTTGTATAGTTTGCGCAAGGTGTCTTTGTGTAATCTGTATGTATAAGGTTTGAGTGTCTGTATCTTTGTGTGTGACATTTGAGTAATGTTTCTGTCATTGATGTGAGTGTCTTTAAATGTGTTACATTTGTGTACCATTTCAATCGTTGATGTGAACATCTTTGTCTTTGTGTGTATAATGCTTGTGTACTGTTTCCATGATTAATGTGTGTGTTTTGTGTGTCTTTGTGTGTTGTGTATGTTTGCATAACGTTTCCATCATTGTTATGAATATCTGTGTCTTTGTGTGTGTGATGTTTGTGCAATGTTTCCATCATTGATATGACTCGTATTATGAGTGTCTGTGTCTTTGTTCTGTACTTTGTGTAACATTGCCATCATCAATGTGTGTGCCTGTGTGTGTGACGTTTGTCTAACATTTCCATCTTTGACATGAGTGTCCATGTCGTTGTGTGACATTTCCTTCCATCATTGATATGTCTGTCTTTGTGTATGTGATGTTTCCATCATTAATTTGAGTGTGTTAATGTGTGTGCTGCATGTGTAACGTTTCCATAATTGATGTATTTGTGTCTTTGTGTGCTGTATGTTTGTGTATTGTTTCCATCATTGATGTGGGTGTATGTCTTTGTATTGTGTATGATGTTTGTGTAAAATTTCCATCATTGTTATGAATGTATGTGTCTTTGTGTGTTTAATGTTTCCCTCATTATGAATGTATGTGTCTTTGTGTGTTTAATGTTTCCTTCATTGACACAGCTTCTATGCCTCTGTATATGTTCTGTATGTTTGTATAATGTTTACATCATTGATGTGAGTGTCTGTTTCTTTGTGTGTATGGTGTTTGTATAACATTCCAACATTTACATGAACATATATCTTTTTGTGTGTAACAGATGCAGAGTGAGGGACAGGGCGAGGAAGCCAGCAGCAGTGAAGTGTCATCCTCACTACAGAATGCTCGAACCAGTCTGGAAGAGCTGCGTTTAGACGATGCAGAACAACAGTTTCTACAGACATTTCGATTGGCTCAGGAGAAGTCAGCTGATGTCTCCTGTCTGGTCAACATATACACAGGCCTAGCGGAAGTTTGCACCCGCCGTAGCCGTGGCTACCGCCAGAATCCGTTAGAATGGTTGTGGTTGTGCGTGCATGGTGGAGCATTGCTGGGAGAAGCAGTCAAACTATGTCATGCAGGTCTAGAGACAGAGCTGGACAATCAGACCAGAGACTGGCTCTCTGCCCAGCAAGCCTTTGCTACAGGCCGCTCGCAGAACCTGGCTGATGTGGTGGGCCGTACACTGCTGAACTGGCTTCGGGAGGACTGGCGGTTGATCAACCCCTTCCATGCCTTGAACCGAATCGGGTCACGCACCCCTATGACCCCATCCCATTATCCCTTAGCTGGGGGTCAGTTTGGGGGCATGAAGCCGTATCACGCTGGTTTCCTGTCCCATGGCTTCAGCCTGGAGAGTCTGCATGAGCCACCGGCACGTACTTTGGGCAATCATTTCGGTCATGCCAACTGGTTCCGTCGAATCCAGCTCTATTGCCACCGTCGTCTCCATGGCAATGACGTCAAGTCCATCCTCAAAGAGGTGTTGTCGTTTGAGGAAAACACAGACTCCGACAAGTCTGATCAGAAAATGGAGCCAGAGACCATTTCAGAGGAAAGTGAGTCAGTACTCACAGAATCTGTGGATTATACTGATGTAGATGAACTGTCCAAGACAGACACACCCGTGCGGGAGTATTCACTGTCCTATGAACTGGCATCCAGTAAAGTAGATCCGACTGGCTGGGACTTCTTCTTGGAGCAGAGGAAAGACTATGTTGTTCAGAGCGTCATCCAGCTGGTGCCCTCAGAGGAGGACCAGCAGACAGACACACCACAAGAAAATGGGGAAATTGTTGATGAGGTTGGTTTGAAAGCATGCATGTGTTCATTCTCGACTTTAATGAGGGGAAAATATCAAGTATGGCTTGCCCATCTATCTCATATGTGTAGTTGTTTTAAGTAGAGAAATTGCAGTTATTAAGCTCATATAGTTGTGCTTTTTTTCTTCATTATTCAGATTGCTTTTACATTTCATTTATGTGTACTGTATTTAGCATTTGTGATTATTAAGTAGATGATAATTTTATATAGACATCACAGATGAAAGAAAATGTCTTTTGAAGGTCTGCTGGTGATGGTAGACTAATTGTTGAATGGCTGCCTCCATTTCACATTTTTAAAGGATGAATGATGATTGATAGTCTGGCACTTGATGTTTGGTTTATTTGTAAGTTAAAAAGAAAGGTACAAGCCTAAAACAGATTTGTATTTAAGCTTAAGTTTGATCCACTGGACCAGGTGACGGTTTTGTTTGTTGCTTGTGGCATTGTTTGATTTGATTTATTCTGTTTTCACTAATTTAGGAAGTTCAGCAACAGAGTTGAGAGTTGAGCCTTTGTCAGTTTGTATTTTAATATAGTGTTAGGCTTCTTTATGATTTTTTTAAACATGGGCTTGTTGTTTTGTTTTTGTTTTTTGATAGAACCATGGATTCAGAATCAGATATCTTAAGTTCAGTCCCATCCTGCTGCATTAAAAACTTGCTTGTTTGCTGCCCAACTTAATGTTTCCATCATTCTGATGGTGTCAGCTTATTGGTTCAATCTTAGGTCTCTATACCCCCACCCCACCCCATTTCAAGATCTTAACAGATTTTGTGCAGGCTCAGGGAGTCTTCTATATAATTGCTGGCAGATTTGGATGGAGCACATATGGCATTGTCCAAGCGCGATGAATTCCTCTTGAACATACTCCAAACTCCGTAGTTTTTAGGACATCTCATTTTTTGTTTGTTTGTTTAGTGTACATATACTGATATAGTGCATTACTTCCATGCTGCTTTTAAAAATAATTATGTGGAAATGCCACTGGCAACAGCTGGTGTAATTGATCAGTGATACAGCCTATGGGATGGTGGGTAATTCCACTGGAGTTTATTGCTCACACTACTGACACCAATATGTGATGTCTGTCTTCTGCTTGACCTGCTTTCCACATACTGCCATCATGTCCATGGTGGGATTGTCATGACATGAGTTATGTCAGCATAGATTGAGCATTTGCTCAACATTTGCCTGGTTTTTGTCATTATAAGGTATATTTTAACTAGTCATTTTTGATAATAATAAGTCTTTGTCATGGTTACAATTGTCAGAAAAACATCTTGTGTTTATTTCTTTCAGTGATGATCTGATAATTGAGTATTGTCAGTTTATTTCTGGTAATCATTATAATCAAAATTGAAAACTTGATGAAGAAAACATTAACTCCAACAGAAATTAGTAACTTTTTAAAGTCATCTTTCATTGGACAATTTTACCGGATTCAGCATACATACATATATCATATACGATGATATAGAGTGCATTAACTTGAGATATTGACTGTCCACCTGCCAGTTTTATGTGTCTTTGTAAAACTTTGTAGTTAAAGTTAATGGACACAGTAATTAGTATTCCTGGGTATTAAGGACCTTGTGTTTGTCTTGTTTTGTTTAGACTTTGTGCTGTCATAAATGGATTGGACATGTGTGGTAATTGAATGGTTAGGGCATAGTCTGATATGGCTCTAGTAGTTCACTGGGCTATAAGCAATAATGAACTCAGGACATAGTTGATGGACATAGTAATTAGTATTCCTGGATATAAAAGGACTTTGTGTTTGTTTTATGTTTTTAGACTTTGTGCTGTGATAAATGGATTGGACATGTGTGATAGTCGAATGGTTAGGACACTGGTTTTCTAGTTGGAATGCCTGGGTTTGAATCTGCTTCAGTATTGCCCGGTGGGCAAAGGTAGAGATCTCCAAGGTCCATATATGTACAGACATGCCAGTGTCTGAACTCCTTCCATGTGCAATATGCATGCAGAAATTCAGATGTGCACAGTAAAGATCCTATAACTAAGTCATGTCAGTGTTTAGTGGCATTTGAAAATATGAAAATCCCAGTACGCTCACCTCCATAGAAAGGAGTATGATTGCCTTAATCAAGTTAATGGTATGGTCAAAAAGAAAAGGTCACACACTGATACAGATAAAACCCCATTAAAAACCCAGTGATATATTCGAGTGCATGTGATAACTGCAGCCCACGAATGGGGGTGGGGGTGGGGATGAGTTGCCTAAACACAGCAACTATCTCATTGTATGCTGAATTTTAACATTGTTCATCGACTTGATAATCTAGGTATCAGCTTTGCAAGTGTAAGTTGTAAAGATATACTTTGTGATAAGAGATTAAACTGTCGCTTTCATGTCTGACTGCGCAGGATTTAACTTTGTTTTGGGAAAAAAGTGTTGGGGGGGGGGGGGGGGGGGACCTCCAGTCCAACCTGAACCATTTCAACTTAATTCAAGTTTGGGGAAAGAAACCAGTTGCCATGGTGTAGTGGTTAGCACAATGGACTATCATCTGGAAGGTAGTGGGTTTGAATCCCCATGAGTCCTTTCAAAAATCATTGTGGGATTTTTCGGCTCCAACTTGGTCTCACCCAGAGTTGAGCTTGCTGTGGTGAGTCTCATTAATTTCGTGGATGCGTCATTAAGGGTGTTTCTCAAATCTTCTGACCAACGCCGCAGGTGTTTGTATCTCTTGGGCCTGGTTGATGCCAGGATATCTAATGTTAGAAATGTAGAGTGTAGCCCTGTCATGCAGTCTCAATCCTAGATGGAACTTTATGGCATGATTATCATCTTCATCGCCATTGTCATCATTGCACTGTAAAAACTGCCAGCTTCTGTGGCCATTAATGTGGCCTAGAAAATGGGACACACACAAAAAAAAAAGAAAAGTGAGCATGAAAGAAATCTTTCTAAGTGCAGTGATAAAAAAAAAGTTTGGGGAGGAAAAAGCAGACAGAGGGAGGGAATGGGTGCTTCCGTCATAATGCTGGCCGTAATATAACAGGGTTCGCACAGTCCTTAAAAGTCCTTGATTTTGAGGGCATGCTTTTTAAGGCCTTAAAATCCTTAAAAATCAGGCTTTTGCTGAAAGGTCTTTAAAAAGTCCTTAAGTTTTGTCACTGCCTATGATTTTTAATAAAGTCTGTGTAAAATCTTGAGTTTGTAAAAAAAAAAAAAAAAAAAAAAAAAAAGGTTGAAATTGAATTGAAAAAAAAAAAAAGTCTGATCGCCGATCTCGCCGATACGTTGTCTGCTATAGGTCAAAACACCAGAGTTACGGGCCTTCATGGCGCATGCGTGTACATGAAAGAATGTTCCACCATTTTGAAATTAAGAAGTCAACATGCCATGGAAGTGTTTGTTTAACGTGGTTTGGCTGGAAAAAGACGAATACAAAGAATGGCTGCAGGCAGACCCAAGTGGAGACAGATGCAAGACCTTTTGCCGCATTTGTAAGAAGACCATAGACATTTGTTCAATGGGAGAATCGGCTGTAAATACCCATGGAAAAGGGAAAATAACACTGCGACCTGATGAAGGCTTCAAATCCTGCAGTTCGTCTTTCGAATTTTTTTACAAAAAATTCTACAATGAGCGATCCCATCACTTCTAGCAATTCGTCAGCCTGCAGTTCATCAACCAACTGTTCTACTCAAACTTAGATGTCAGTGAACAGCCTGAGCCGTACTAAAACAGAGGCAATGAAAGCTGAACTACTGTGGACTAAAAGTAGTGACAAGTCATTACAGCTTTCGTTCGTGTGAAGGCATTTTAAAAAATAGTGCTTCAAAAGTCCTTACATTTTTTGTCTGGAAATCTGTATGAACCCTGTATAAGCTTAGATATTGACAATCACCATCTAGTTCACCTATGATCATAGGATCACTGGATAGTATATATATATATATATATACAGTAATTGGGTTTTAACTGTATGTGTTTTGTGTGACATTTTTCTTATTTTATTGTCTGTTCATTATTGTATTGCACAGTTACTGTGTTGCAGGTTCAGGAAGAGGAGGAGGAGCAGGAGAAGGAGATGTTCTCTCCTCTGCAGGAGAACCTAATCAAGCTGATGCTGGCCAAAATCTACCACCGTCTGGTGGACCACCTGATTGTTGCGGAGTCCTACACACAGGCTGAACTGCTGTGTGAGAACATTCTGGAAATTGTGGATGAAATTCAGGATGGCTCCTCTGATCTCCTTCGTTTTAGGTACTCCTGTGACTCTTGTGTATGCATGAGAGAGAGAAAGTGAGAAAATGCATTGTGTATTGTGTGTGTGTGTGTGTGTGTGTGTGTGTGTGTGTGTGTGTGTGTGTGTGTGTGTGTGTGTGTGTGCGCATTTGTGTGAGAAGAGGGGGGCTTGTGTGCATGTTTATATGTGTGTGCACATGCATATGTGCATGTGTGTATGCATTGCATGTGCAGGTCTATGTAATAGATCTACTAATTAGTATTGTAGATATTGATATTTGCATGTGTTAAAGCATTGATTTTCATGATCACTTTTCACTAAAGAATACCTTTCTAATCAGCTAGCTGGACCCAGAACTTTACTCAAAGCTTTATGTAAAAAATCATTGTTGGCAAGGGTGTTGTGGCTGTTTTATGACACATTCACATGATCTGTGTACTACACACTAAGACTAGAACTGATTTGCAGTAACCTAGAACTGCTGATAAATCCATAGCGGGCAGTGAAAGGCTTGCATATGTTGCTCCCTTGATAGCCAGCAATGATTTTTTTCAATCAATAATGATATGTTTACTCAGTGTGTGTTTACATATTTTGCTGTTACTGATTTCAGTGCCCAGGTGATGCAGAACACAGGACTGCTGTGTCTGCGCCAAGGACTGGTGAACAAAGGACGCACCAACTTTGAGAAATCCCTGAGGCTGTTCCGTGATCTTCAGGACCACGATGCTCACAGGGAGGTGGCCATGGTTCTCATTGACCTGGGCAATGCTTATGTCTCTGACACATTGCACGAGGATGCTCTCTATGCAGAAGTCATTGCTGCTATCTGTGAGTTTTTTGAGAAAGAAGCTGCTGATGAGCAGGATGGAGGGTCCAAGTCGGAACGTCCACCCCCCACCAAAGAAAGCTTATCGCCCAAAAATCGAAACAGCATGGGGAATGTGGATGCTGCTATCAGCTGCTACACAGAAGCCCTAGGTGTTCTTGAGAACAATGAGGAGACCCAGAAAGACATTGTGGCCAAGGCACTGAGAAAACTAGGAGACTGCCATTTTGTGCAGAAGAACTATTCAGAAGCTTTGGTGTTCTATGAAAAGGCTCTGGGTTTGTTCCGCCTAGCAGGCGTGTATGGAAAAGAAGCCATACTGGAGAACGCTCATGTGCTGATCATGCTAGGAGTGTCCACATTCATGCTTCACGTTTACCCAAGGGCGGCCCATGTGTTTGAACTCGCCCTACACATGGTGAAGCATGCCTTTGGCCTGACACTGCACACGTTCCTGCATGGACTTCTACTGTCTCTGCTGGGCATCACGTTTTACAAAATGAAGTCCTACCACAAGTGTGTATCATTCTGTAGCCAGGCTTTCGAAACATTTTGGACATTGTATGAAGAGAAAATCACAGAACTGCCTCAGCAGAAGTTCTGGCTGGTGTGCCAGAATCTGTACATGCTGGGCAACACCTACAACATCCTCAACCTGCAGCACAAAGCCATCAAGTTCCTCAACATCGGCAGACTGTTCATGCAGGTATGTTTCACACATTCAAGTTTCACAGTCAAGAGGATTTATTAAAAATGTTTTTTTTCTATCTTTTTGTTTTATTTAAAAAATTTTTTTTTTGTATTACCCTCAAGGTCAGCCTTGGTTGGCACTGCCACAATTTTTCAGTCTCCTTTTTGAAACAGTCACAGGGAAGGCCTAGTCAGAAGGCAGAAAGCTTGGCATGACTGCAACAATGAAGACCTCAGATCCTCCTAATGATTTTGCCACTAGTCTTTGTATTGATTAGTATAATGATGATAATGAATGATGATGGCAATGAAAGATGATGATAATGATGAAAATGAGAGTAATATATATGAATATTTTTATACAGCACGTACCCTGTGCACAGTAGGAAACAGATTAGAGATTGTTTTTTTTTTCAGTAGACAAGTCATGCTATCCTAAATAAACTTCACCACTTGCTAAAAGATGAGATGAAGCAGAACTTTTAAGAACAGCAGCAGCAACTACATCAACAAAAGCAGCACTAAGCTCAAGCACACAAACCTTTTTGAAAAATGAAATGAAGGGAAGAACAACAAAGACAGGCTGACAGATGCATACACACTGAGAGACCCTGTTCATGAGTCAGCAGTAATGATTTTGTATTTGACACAGAGATGCTACTGAGTTTACAGATGATTCAACAGTGACGATGCTTCTTTTTTCAGGAGAGTTGTGTAGGTGAACACCGACAGCATATGCGAATTCTTCAAATCTTAGGCGACTGCTACTTTGCACAGTACGACTACAAAACAGCCCTGACGTATTACAATGAGGCGCTGGAGATAGGAGACAAACTCAGCACCTCACAGTCAGAGTCAGAAATGTCACGCAGTGGTAGTGGAGAGTCTGGAGCAATGATTTCATCCTCTGAGGATCTAGACATGGCTCTTCATAACCAGCTTTTGAGTCGTTCTGCGGATGCTCACATCAGCATGAAGCAGTATCAGAGTGCTGTGCACTATCTGGAGCAGGCCAGAGACATCCAGGATGTGCTGGAGGAAGACATTAAAGGTAAAACAAGAACAACAATAATAATAACACTACCTTTGAAATGTGGAGTAGGTCGGTATGCTGTCTGTAGGTCTGGGTGGGAGGAGAGAAACTAATGTCAGAAATCGGGAGCCTGCTGACAGATTCACCCTTGTCATTTAGATCAGAACGTGTCTTTCATTGCGCCCTTTTCCTGTCAGATATGGTGTAACTGCATGGATGCCTGCAAATATGAAGAATAGACAGATTTGCCTTTTTGCTTTTTAACTCTTTCCTTTGTAGGCCTCTTTAGTTGCCACTGCCATTCACCACCACAGGTGGCTTAGGTTGACACTGAGAGTTGTGTTAAAATGACAGTTTTTCACACAGTAACAAGGTTCACTCCAACAGCTGACTTTCCTGTGTGATTGTTGACATATAACCCTTATACCGTACAACCAAGTTGTGGGTGGTACAACCCACTGTGCTATTTTGATATGGACTGAATGACTTGCTCACCCAACCTCTGAAAAATATGGTACAGAGGAATGTTTTTCAGTTCGAAACTTAGTGGCAAAAGAGTTAATGGAGGTATTAACTATCAGTTTGTTGCAAATGTGTGAGAGGGAATTATTCTGTGCAATGTACAGTGCAAAAGTGTTCATTGGTAGTGAGAAAGAATATATTGAGAAAGCATACATCATGAGTGCATTTTCATGTTTGATTTCTTGTTTGTATGAGAAACAATTATCTTTCTTGGCTTGATAAGAAATTGCAAGTCATGTATTTAGTGTTAGTTAAATTGAATTAAAATTACTATTGGATCATGTAAAATGTTTTTATCATCAACAGTGTTATTCATTTTATGCATGTGTATACATATAACATATTGACAAATGCACATGGATGCCATTATATCAGTCCATAAAGGCAAGCATAACAATTTTATCACTTACATTAGAGATGATCATTACATGGGACTTTATTTTTCTAGATTACTTTTGGTATTATCAAACTGCGAAATAGCTGATATATTTTGAGAATTACATGTTAAAGATATGAAATTTACCTTTATATTTACTAGTATATCTTGACCCCTGTTGGATCTCACATTAAAATATATCAGAACTTATCACGTGGATGTCTTGATAACTGAAGATTTTTGATAATTACAATCTGGTAGTTCTTGTACACATTTTTTCACTGCTTTATTTATTTATACAATTATTCACTTACATGTATGTGGACATTCACATTTACGCAAATAACTTCTTTCTTTCTGTCTTTGTTAACTTCTCAAGTTCCATTGAATCTTTGTGGAAATGCCAGTCTATTGAAAATTTTCCCGGCATAGAATTGATGAAAACGATGCATAGACATTTACGGTTTTGGACCATGTAAAATTGTCTAAACTATAGGTTGATCATGTAAAAGACTTAACTCTTTCAATTTCTTTTTGTGGGAAAGTGAGGGAGTGAAACAATTAGATATCTTTACATGATGAATAGAATGAGGGAGTGAATTTTTCAAATGGTCGTACTCAGTCTGAAACCTTTAATATCTTTTCCCCAGGTGACTGGTAAGTACACTTCACCAGTTGGGTCAGATGCACACGATGGCTGGGGACATCGATAAAGCCATTGAGTCGTACCGGGAAAGTCTGGATGTGTTCGGTGAGATGCACAATAACCAACTGGGCCCTGAGATGTGCGTCACTCTGGGCAACTTGGCCACCATGTGCTACGTGAAGGCCTGCATCTGTGAGGAGATTGACCAGGAACTGGAGATGATTTTAGCCACAGAGCAATATTTCCAGGTAGGGGATGATGGTTTATGTTCCCTTTCTTTTTTCCTTAGTCGGAAGTGATGGTGATTTTGTTGGAGTATTGTGTGTTCAACAAATGCCTATCAATTAACATCAGGAAGAGAGTTCTTGAATGTTATATAGAACCAGTACTGTTGTACGGATGTGAGGCGTGGACAGTCAACAAGCAAAGCCAGAATAAGATTGAGGCAGCCGAGATGTGGTTTTAAGAAGAATGTTGAGAGTTCCATGGACAGCAAAGAAAACAAACGAGACAGTCTTGATGGAGGCAGACACACATAGATCACTCATAAGGAAGATTAGGAAAAGACAGGCAACATTTATAGGCCATTTTATGAGGAAGGGGGATTTGGAGCACCTGGTCACAACGGGAAAGCTGGAGGGAAAGAGAGCACCGGGTAGACCCAGGGAGAAAATGCTGGACGGACTTGCAGAGTGGCTGGGGATGAGGGGGGTGGGAGAGATGCTGGGGGCAACGAGAGATAGAGACAGACGGAAGTCCATGATCGCCAATGCCATGCGGCAGGGCACCTGATGATGATGATGATGATCTTTTTTCCTGGTTAGTCTGAAGTGATGGTGATTTTGTTGGAGTATTGTGTGTTGTTTATTGTTGTTGTGAATGTGTCTACAAGTCATGGAAAGCCATTGTTATAGTGAATTATGTTTTTAAAAATTTTTTTTTTTTATAATGATAATTCAAGTTTGCTGTTGAATTCTATTCCTGCTAAATCAAAATAAATAGCTTGCACTTATGCCATTTTCTGGGATCATTGACATTTTTAAGGGTGGATGGAGGGGAAGGGGAACCCTATTCCAGTGCAGTTGAATTTCTGATTTCATTCTGTGTTCCTGGTGACACTGAAGAACAAACTGTTTTACAACAAAGTTTCATTCTGTGTTTCAGGAGTCTTTAAAGCTGGAGATCAAACAGTGCGTGTGCGTGAAGTATGCCAACTTCCTCTACAGCCAGGCCAATTATGAGGATGCAGTGATGTACCTGCAGGACGCCCTCAAAGCCGACAGAGATGAGGTGCTGGACATTGTGTATGGAGGACTGGAGAAGGTGACCCTGCCTGAAGCTCTCCAAGACCAGGTGGAGGCCCAGGAGGAAGTGCTGCTGCCTGCCACTGTCCTCGCCCATTACCTCCTGCTGCTCTCACACAAACAGCTGGGTGAGATGCGTCACGCTGAGGAAAGCCTAGTGAAGCTGTTGGATGAGATCTACACTCACAACCATGATTCCCCTTTCCTACAAGCTCTTCTAGGACTGGCTATGATGGAGATGGGAGTGTTTCGTGAAGCCGCGCTACACTTTCGCAATGCTTGGCTGCTGGATCCGGAGTTCCACTTAGCACTAGACAACTACTGTTTGTGTTTGTGTCTTGAGACCTTTAATACATTGCAGAGGGCTTTAGCTTCTATCTTTGTCATTTGTGGAATCTGGCAAGATGATGAAGCCTTTGACAGGCAGCTGGCCAAAATTATGCAAGCTGCCGAAAATATCTTCTGAAGATAATCTTTTGAAAAAGTTGTACAGGGAAAACGTTTGTTAAGTCATGGGAAGAAAGAAATTATGGTGTTTGGTATCATCAGGACAGTATTTCATGGAGAGTGATTGTGCAAAAAGGTACAACACAAATGATTATTGAAGTTTTCACAGTTGATGACAATTTGATTTGGAGGAATGTCATTTGAAATTGGTGAAGGAAATGAATTACGGTATATACCGTCATGGTGTCTGTGAAAACAGGTTTAGATTAAAGAAACAGGAAGGAGAACGTTGTGAGAAGGGTTTCTCTATGGAATGGTAGTTGATGATGTATGTGTTGTACTCTTTGATGAAGAATGTGTTGTGTTATACTTGATATATGTAATGTTCATGAACTCTTATGAAGAACAACATAACCACTTGAGTGGCAAACTGATCTCTGTACAACTGCAGCTCCACTGCACAGTCACTGGTTTACATAAATACACAGCAAGACTAGTAAGTGACTCTTCTCTTAAGAATACCTGGACTTGCAACATGATCAGTCTGTGAGCATTACTATATCACAGTGTGTTTCAAGCCTTTTAAATCAGTTCACGAGTGCTTCATCATTTTACCAGTTGATATTAATAATTGGTAATTTTGAATGTGTGATTTGTTTTCTTTTCACCCCACAAATGAATATTGTGTATACACAATACTGTTGTTAAGAATTGGAATGAGATCAACAAAATGAAAATTCAGTCAAAGATTTCATTGGGTGTTTTCATAGATACTGGTGCTTCAACACTAACTCATTGTCTTCTCTCACTATCCAGTACATTGTTTAGCTACACAGGTAGTTTTTTAAAAAATGATAGTGCTTTTTTTTTTGAAAAATGATCATGCTTTCATCAGGAAAGGCCAGTCATAACAAGCCAGTAGTCTTGCTTCATTTGATAACCCTCTGACTTCCCCACTGTAGATAGGATGAAGGGTGAAATAGTTAAAACCAGAACATGACTGCCACAGCTGTATTAGATTTTATGAATGTGGACAGACATGACCATTGTGAAAATTCACTTATATGAAGGACATTCATCGATTTACCGTGTTGTGTTTAATAATGGACTGACTTGTGTTCATTCACATTACTGTTTTTATGAGTTGGAAGGGGGGCATGAGGAATTGAGTGGGGGTAGGGTGGGGAGGTAAGTAGTTTAATACATTCATTCATTAACTTGCACATTGTGTCACTTGTAAGGTTATTATTTCATTTGATCAACCACAATAACGTAACATTCACATTGTGTCTGGAACTCTCAAACCAGTAAAACTTGCATTGAAAAGTGTGACTCCTGCTCCATTCTCAATCATGTACATATACAACACACTTAGAGTGCAGTGCATACTTTATGCGTTCACAATTGGGCCACTTTTAGTTTATCATAACTGTAACATGTTGTGCACGTAATGTCACATATACACAAGCAGACATCCCTTGTTACACATACCTTGTCCATTTTATGGCAAGTCTTGAGGTGCAGTGTTGGCTATGTGCTTACACTAACAGCTATGCAGTTTCTGGTACACAGCTTCCCGTCCTTCTGTAACATGTGGTGTCTGCCTGACTAAGAAAGATGAAAGAGGCACCCCTACTCTGATTGTCCTTGTGAACCTTGTGCAATGGCTGTGTCACAAACACAATTGAACATCCGTACTTAACAGTGGACATTCCTGTAGAGTTGACTGATCTGCTACTTTCCTTCATGCCCATAATGCATGAATCACCACTGGACCAAGTGTGATACCAACATGCATTTTATATCTGTGCAACAAAGTTCTCTTTGTAATGTCCACATTCTCTTGCTGACTGCACAGCATTGTGTCTTTGGGTTTTACTTGGGGTGCATGACATGTGATCAGGTTGTTTAGTTGTCTTGAAAGTATGTTCAAGTATATATTTATTGTGATTGACTTCAGCCAACATACAAGAAGCTGGCAAATTGTGGTTGATGATTGCCCTCCGTACCCTCACATTACAGATTTGCTTTACATAATGACTTTTGGGCATTTCCATGTCTTTTTTTTTTTTTTTTTTTTAATGGTTTGCAAACTCAGCACAATATTGCTTATTAATCTTAATGTGTTACAGCTTTACATACTGGGCATAATCTGTGTCATCAGTAATGTGTATGGTGTAAAGAATATCATAGTTATTTGACCTCTCATAACAATATTCATAACAATTGTTTATTATACATTTTCTTGTAGAAGTTCTTTTCTTCCTCCCAGTGATTAGCAGTAACATGTACTATTATGAGATTTTTTTTTCTAGTTCTTCCTTTCTCCTAGTGATAGAGTAGATGAGGATGCCATCTACTACACTTGCACTTGAAGTAGATAGCCCTTAGGAAAACTTAATTAAAATGAAATGAATAAGTTATAATTAAATCAGGCTTAGGTGAAAAAAGAAAACATGTACAGAAGAGTTAAATAAATAATCAAATGAGGCTAAGGTGAAAAAACAACAACTGTGAAGAATGAGAAAAAAATCTGAAAGACAGAGAGAAGTATGTATACGTCTTTGTTTCTTTAGAGAATTAAATGATTTTCAAATTTCATAGTTCACCCTCTTGTTAATATATAATACATATAACACACATATAAACATGTATATTGGGCCAGTATTCAAAGCAGATCACAAGTCTGTACTTATGAGCTTGTAGGGAAATGCTAAATTTAATAACATGTGTGTAAAATGCAAGAATAAAATTTTACATAAGAATAACATGCATTTGTAACTTCAGTCTCGAATGCATTAAGCATTGTGTGTTTGGTGTTTGCAGTGAAATAGTGCTTTTTTTTTTTAAAAAGCAGAACCATACAATAACAATTGTTTTTGCCACTACCTTTGTGCAACCACTGAAAAGGCATACTTCTTATATATCACTTACATCACTTCAGGTTTTCTGTCTTTGACTTTGAAAATAAGTATACATGTTTATATACCTGTAGAGTTTCTTACATGGTGTAGAATTAATACATTACTTTTAAGAAAAGACCTTTTTTTCTCTCTAAATAATGGGTGTTGAAATTGCAGCAGACTTTCACATTGTTACTACAAATTTAAGCATCACAAAAAAGAAACGAGATGGACTTGAAAATAACTGCACTATTTAACATACTTCGTAAATGCTTTCTGTCCCCATCTCTCATTTTTGTCTAAATAAGTAAACATGGCTATTTAGTGCTAATTTTAGATGCAGGATAAAAAGAATATACATAGAATATTGCTGTAGGAATCATTTCCTTGCTGTTTAAATTTAGTGCTTGGCATTTTGGAGAGCAACATTCCAGTGGTAGATGCATATTAAAGTATATTTTCTATTGTATACATTTCTGTCTCCTTACTCACGCTGTATGTGAACAAAATGCAGTGGCATGCCTGTCTCATATATCAAAGTCTATGAACAGAGTACAATGGTTCACATACATTGTTAAAAATGCACAGATTATGAGCGATATGTACACAGAAGAACTGTGATAGATTGATGTATCTTGTAGTATGCCAAATGCATTTATTTTTTTTATTTGCATGCCATTTAGTTTCAAGATGCATTCCTGCTTGCGCGCTAATCCGTGATTTGAATTATATCATGTTAATCTGAAATGGTTTGGGAATGAATGTGTTGACTTTTTTGCTGGTTTATTTTTTTGAATTGTGACCCCCTCTTATCCCCCCTCCCTTCCTTTGCATATTAATTTTAAACCTACAATTGTCATTTCGTGGATGTAAACCTTGTTGAGGCTTCTTAGCAAGTTCTGTGATCAGTTTTACCCTCCTATAAGTGTTTGTAACAAAACAACTTTTACAGATGTTTATTCTAAGACTATCACAAACTGTACTGATGATGGACACATATTTCTTTTTTTTGTAAAAGGCACTGACAGAATGAATTCATCTGCATAGTGTTAATTTACTGCAGTTACAAACATACACACAGGATAAATGAGCAAGTCTCGGACTTAAGTGACTTTCGTTTTCTTTCTCATTTATCTCTATTGTCTTATGCTTCACTGCCAACTTGTTGAAACATGCATATGTGTGATCTCCATTTCAGTTGCCAAAAGCAGTGTTAGCAAGAGTAGATCATGTTCACAGAAAAGCTGGCAAAAACACTTTTGTAACTGTCCCATCTCCATTAGATTTATTCAGTCATGAATGTTGTTCACTAGATTGTGGGTTAGAGTTTGCTTCTCTTAGTCCTGTTTTTTTCTTTCTGAGAGATCATGTGAATGCCAGTATCTTAATGATTTCCAGGTTCCTAGGTAGTTGGCTGACTCTCTCAGCACATGGAATTCAGCATAGTATTTGGAGTTACTGTTGTTAATACAGACCAGTTTGATCTGCACGAGTAGATAACAGTCTCGCTGTATAGATGGATGCCATTTTTGCTGTCTTTTTTCCGTTTTATTTCCAAGGCCTGAATTTCAGTCAACACTTTGCGTTTCTTACATACATGTATACTGTGAACATGTTCATTATTTTCAGTATAAATCCAGAAAAGTGAAAGCAATAACACTGATGTGATTGTCGTGCACCTAGTCGGATAAACTTTCTGTTCAAATCATGAACATTCCACTCCTTCTCTGGGACAACTTCTCTGAGACTGACTCTGGCCAGTGAAAAATTGTACACGACAGTTTGCAGAGAGAAAACATATCACTGTAGATTAGTATTGACATGATCAATAATGCCTGTCATGGAGAATGATTACAGTTGTTTGAATATTGTACATCATCTTTATGTTTTCCAAATTTTGTCCTCCTCATCTTAACACGGAGTAGAGTTCATGAGACAATACATCTGTTCATGAATTTTAGGAACTTACCATTGATTTTGTTTTGTATTTGAGAGCATGAACAGAAATTAACAACGAAGCCACTGCCTGTCAGTAACCTGGTAATCTATCGCCTTATTCTTTGCGTGGTATTAAATGGTGCAGGCCTCACAGATTTAATTGCCAATTAACTATTTCCAAGAATATGAACTGTGAAATTTTGACTTAACAGTCCTGTTAGTGCATTTTCTATACAGTATATTGTGAGGGTCATTGCCAATTAAGAATGCAGAGTAACATGAAAAGAATGAAAATACCTCTTACAGACTGTAATTAATGAAATATGAATGGATTCCTGATTTCATAAGTGCAGAAAGGTAAGTCACATAAATAGTTATGATGATAGCATTCTGTAATTCATTACAGCATGTGCTGTTTGAAATTAAGAATTCTGACACATTTTAACCCATCTTGTTTTAAAAGAAAAAGGCAGTTGCTAATGTTCAGGACTATTCTAAAAGCTCTCCCCTCCTTATGAAACTTTGCTGTGCCATTTTACACTTCACTGGTTTGTGTGGAACTGTATATGTACAAAGATCTAGCAGCATAAAGAAATACTATGAATAAGTTGTGCGATGCTATACAGTTTATGCTGATGGCTGTAATGAGGCATTCAGTGTTTGGTAAATAAACACATTTCTAGGAGTAGGGAAATATTGTTGATTTGAAAATACTACAGTATTGTTGATCAGCTACATCAGTTTGTTGGTGTACTGTACAAATGAAAATTTGTTGATTTGAAATACTCTTTATTTTCTCTCAGGCAGTGTTGATCTTTTGTCTGGATTAACATTGTTGCTGGTGTATTGACACAGCAAATCAAGTATGAATAGGACTGACTGTGAATCTCATTTGTGAATTCTCTGAACATTTTACCAGAGGCTACAATGTTTTCTGAATCTCTGAATTCTTATAAAATCTGTTTTAGCTTTTTTTTTTTGTATTCATCAGTCGCTTCTGTAGTAGCTGTTTTGAAAAAAATGAAGTTTTGGAATTAGAACTCTTTTTTTTGTTTTTTTTGTTACTGTCTCCTTTCTGTGTTTGTTGTTTTGAAAAACATGCAACAGTTTGTTTTTTTAATTTCATATGCAGGTTTTCGGTGCAAGTACCTGCACAGATTAAGAGAACACATAGAATAGCAGTTAGTTTTTGTTCCCAGCATATTTCATCATACAAGTTGGAACACGATCCACTAGTTATATATTTCTTCACACATTGAATGTGAAATGGCAGAACATCCCCTGCAAATGTGCAGGAGTTGATACGTTTGTATGATCAGTAATTACAAGGACCATACATATTTACAACAGGCTAATTTCATTCCATTTATGGAACAGTATCTGCTCAGACCTGGAAGGAATGTCTTTTTGAAAGGTAACAGAAATAAAGAATGCCCGTATACATCAAAATCAGAACACAAAATTGACATGCAAAGTTTTGTTCATTAGATAAATGTTCATATTCTGTTTTGCTGTGTTCTTCCAGTATGAAGTGATTGCTGTCAGTTACTTTAATACAAATGTTTGTTTATTGTATTTAAGATACAGGTTATCCTGGCTTGGTTACTTATGGGTTATTGCTTGCTTAGAAACAGTAAGCAACAAATTTGCTCTTTTGCTAGATTTACCACTGGCTTTATATTAATGCTAATCACCCAGTTTTGAAAAGCTTAGAATATATTCATATGCATTCCATTTAGTACTTACAGTTGGATGTTTTTGAAATATTTTAAGCGTAGCAGGAAGGTTTACCTTTTTGCAGCTGGATGTTTTAGAAATCAGTAACATTTCTGAAGGAAGGTTCCGCCTATCTTGATACTTTTTAATTGCAGTCGTTGGACCATAACAATTATGCAATGAACCATCTTGCTTACTCATTTGTTCATTACCAGCCTGCTGATGTGGCTTTGTGTGAATCGTTGGTGCTTGCTTTGTTTGCCTGTGATTTCGTTATGTCAAAGATTCTTCATACTCAGTTGGTCTTGTTCTGTTCAGTTGTACAGTTCTGTTGACCTGTGCGCTTACCTTTCATTGTTATTTCTTATTGTAAAAACAAAGGCTTGGTACACTTTTCTCAATAAACCTTTACTACAATTTGAACTGTTTTCTTTTTTTGTACAATTTGAACTGTGGGACAAACTGTTTTTTTTTTCCACAACAAAATTACAGTCTGTTAGTTGCAGTATATTATTTCTGCCCAGCTGGTCAGGGCTTACCATGGTCTCAAATACAACTAGACACTTTCAGTCAAAAACTAAGCACAGTCAGCGAAAAGTTCTTAAAAACTGAGCAATAGATTTCTTTCCACATTAACTTAGTAAAACTGTTCTAGAGCTTATGGCATAAAGTGTACCTTCAAATGTGTCTCCTACAAATTTTGGTTTGCCATCTGTACAAGAAAACATCTACCATTACTGGGGGGACAATGGGGGAATGCAAAATCACATGCATGTACATACACACTTTGGACACTTATTAAGCTATGTAAGGTAATCTTCACTGAAGTAAAAATGCAAATTAACAGGTGGTTTACTTTATCAAAACAGACATGGGCTTTACTGGCAATTCATAAGCATGAAAAGAGAGATGTTATCAACTAACAGACAAAACTTGAGTGCTTGGCAGGATGGATATCATAGTGTGTGTGTGTGTGTGTGTGTGTGTGTGTGTGTGTGAGCGAGTGAGAGAGAGAGAGAGTTAGAGTGAGTTAGAGTTAGTTCAATTTGTACAGACGGTGACCAAGCAAACCTGCTGTAACAGGTTCAGTGGGCAACTTTTCGATACATTTCAGCACCGTTTTTCTTTGGATTGAAGTCTGTGAGTTCTGAGGCCATCACCTTCATCAGCTGGCTGATATGACATACGCCAATATCTGCACACATGTATGCATGTTGGAAAATCTGACAAAAAATCCATCCACAAACATCAAGAAATCATTCAATGCCGACATATTTTCTTCACAGAGATTCATACACACAAACACAAACACACTGTTTGTGTCAAACCTGATATAAATCAGCTAAAAGTCCATCATCAACATCCATAGCAAAAAAATTGTTGTTTTGAATTTGATATGATGGGATCTTTGTGACCCCAAAGAAAAAACCCAAACCAAACCAAAACAAATTAAACACAAAACCCTTAGATAAACATGATGATCGGCCATAATATTAAGCTCCTGTTCTCTGTGCTCTTTTAACACATTTTTGTCATAATGAAAGTTTTAGCAATGAGCTTCCCAAACATAAATCTACTTCTTGAATATGAGTCAAACCAATCCTTTTTGCCAAGAACACTGCCATCTTATATCTGAGATAGAATTAATTATTACTTTTAAAATATTTTTTGTATCTTCAACAATAACATGTGTCAATACTGGACCATTGCATCTGGACTTTATGCAACTTAATTTGTGTAACAAATTGGATCTCTCTCTCTATAGATAGATGGTTAAAATGGGTTAAAAGATCTGTTGATAAATGACTGACACATCTTTGACAACATATGAAAACGGTGTATACTCTGTGATGTATATAATATACACACTTTCCCTCATGATAAGACACTCAAATAGTGCATTATAATTGTTTTCCAAAATCCAAATTCCAATATTTTGGCCCTAGTCCTCCTCAGGATAAAACAATAACATGGCATGACCACTTTTATATCACAGAATGTATCTGTGATGTTTTCATGGCTGTGCTGATATAACAGTGCCTAGGGTACTGGCTAGTGTTTGCGTGCTTATCACCTTTCACTTTCAGCCTGCACTGCTGGCTAGCACTGCTGCTTGTAGCTCAGCAAAAAGGAAAGCAGAGAGCTGTGAGTCTCTCTCTGTCAGAAAATAGCCTCTCCATCAGCAAGACCTTCATAGTGCCTCTCCATGGTGACACATGGTAACTGAGCACCTCACAGACTCAGGTTGAACTCTCAAGGGACTTGGAGGAAGTCTGGCCCCCAGACGTGCAGCACACAACCCACCAGCGTGCCCATAAACCAGACCCCCAGCTATGGTTAAATAGCATCATTGTCTTGTGGTTGTCTTGGAGAGACCAAGGCTAAGGAAGTAAACCCTGAAGGAAATCACCCCCCCCCCTCCCCCCAACGGTCTTGTGGGTAGTCATGGGAACAACAAAGGCTAGCAGAGAGTCCGTTCAAAAACTGATGGAAGGGAACAAGAAACCATCATATCCTCCCAAAACATCATGGCCAGAGAAACACCCCCCCCCAATAATCTCACCACACAGCAGATGCACATTAGAAATAGCAGAATTGGCCAAGCTAAAATTGCAATCTAGAAAATGAAAAGCATTCTTACCAACAAATGACTATCAATTAACATCAAGAAAAGAGTTCCTCGGTGTTATATAGAACTTATACTGTTGCACGGATGCAAAGCCTGGACAATCAACAAGCAAAGTCAGAACAAGATTTAGGCAACTGAAATGTAGTTCTGAGAAGTATGTTAAGAGTTCCATGGACACAAAGAAAACAAACGAGGTAGTCTTGAAAGAAGCAAACACAAAATGAACATTACTGAAGAAGATTTGGAAAAGACAAGCAATATTTAGAGGACATTTCATGAGGCAAGAGAAATTTGAGCACCTAGTAACAACAGGAAAGTTGGAGGGAAAAGGAGCACCAGGTAGATCCAGGGAGAAAATCTTACTTTTGCAGAGTGGATGGGGACAGAAAGGGAAGGAGATACACTGCAGTAACAAAAGACTGATTCATATGAAGGGCCATGATTACCAATGCCATGCAGCATGGCACATGATGATGATGATGATGATGATGAGTATGCATCTGTCTCACCTGCTGCCTAGTAATTAGAATTCATATCTGCCATATTTCTCTGCTCAACGAAGCGTCAAGGAAGTCTTCTACTATTTTTCCCCACCAAATTTTGTGTACTTATCTTTGCTGTCTTTCGTGTATGCTTGATACAGGCCAGGCCAGGCTTGTTTTGTCATTGAATACACCTTCTATCTACTTTTTGTGTGATTTCATTAGTTATATCCTTGACTTTTGTTAATGAAACTTACCAGAACAAATATTCCCACCACACCATTTTATTTATTACACATCTGGTTAAAATCTGTCTTCAAATGGAGATATTCTTCCGGTTTTGGACCACCCTGGTCCAAACACTGGACTATTCTGGACCATATTCATGCACTTAAGACCACATACTGAAGCAAAACTAACCCCATTTGGTGAAAATTCACCTCACAAGGATTAAGATCCTTGGTGACATATTCTTCAAGATATGGATTGGCAGACACTACAGAACCTCTTGATTCACGGGCTAATAGTCAAATCGGTAAGATGTCCAAGGTCTGGGTTTGATCCTGTCTGGATATGTCCTGCATGGTGTTTTCTTACTATTATTATTGATAACATCAACACCACCACCACACCACCAATAACAATAACAACAACAGGTCAACATTCGTACAGACCATTAGTGCTTAATCTCTTTCATATGGACGCATATGTACCCAGAAGATCAATTATGCATACAAGATCCTGTACGTCACATCAGTGTCTGATGGCCAACGAAAACATGAAAACACCCAGCATGCACACTCAAGAACGACAAGAAAATGCAGACTGTGCAGCAACATTCTGCCTAAACAGTGCAGACAAAGTAATATGCACATACACATTTCCCAAAAATCAGAATGCAAAAACAACAACAAACAAACAAACACCCCCCCCCCCCCCCCAAACACACACACACAAAAAAAGCAAAACAAACAAACAAAAAACCAGCAACAACAACAAACTCTCTTCGGGTACAGAAAAGAATCATATCTGCTTCAATCATATGCATTTAAATTACATGCTAAAATGAATGTTTAATCAAAATGTGTAAAACAGACATCTGCGCATTTACATATATGTAAAGAACATCAACATATATGAAACACAAACTTCAAACAGGCACACATTTATGTACCATCCTGACCCCTCCCTCACCACCACCCTTCTGATATAAGTACACTGGAATAAATCCAACTTTCTTCCCCTCCCTTTGACTGAAGAGAGTGGGGGACATTATGGGTTTTGATGGAGGGAGACTGAACCATGGAGTACAAAATAAACCATGAATATACATTACTATAGTATCTATGGAATGAAAAGAAACAATAAAAAACATAGATATATATACACTACTCTAAACTTACCAGTGGGCCCACTTGTCCTGTCTCTTTGCACAGCATGACCATCAGATCTGTTGTGTAGTGGCTGTGGGTTCCCTGCAGATCTGTCATTATCTGTGGCATGCGCATCAACTAAAACCACAACTGCATTTCTGATCTTCTCCACTTCTCTGTCATTATCATTCCTTTTGTTGGTGTGTCGTGGTGATGTTCTGATGGCAGCTGTTGTCTTCCCTTTCCTTCTGGGAGTGCTGTTACCTTCTGCCACTGTTCTACTACTACTTTCCGCCGAGCTTCTACGTTGTGTGTTATGGGTTTGCTGATCTGACTGTCCGTTAATACTGTCTACTTGCAAGGTATTTCTGGTCCTGAGGTTATCCTTTTGTGGTGATATCCTCTTTTCTCTCTCCATGTGACTGTCACTCTGTTCTGTCAATCTCTGAATAGTGTTTCTCTTTTTTGGCGGTGAATGCACTAATGTAGTAACTTCGCCAGCTCTTTTCTGATGAATTACCTGTTTTGTTGATAGTGACATTTCAGAAACTTGATTCTGCTGCTGAATTAAACCTGTTCTTTGTGGGTCTGACTGCCTTTCAGCCACCTTTTGTTGTTCACGCCGATTTAAACCTGATGTTGATGCTCCATCTGATAGCCGAGTTGCTCTGTTTTCCAAAGACCTGGTGCTTTGCTGGTTTGAGGCACGTCCATCAGACCTGGCAGCTTGCTCTGATCTTGAAGCAAGCTGCTGACCTGTGACATTGGTGGGCTGTATTGTATGTGTGGATATCACTCTCTGTGATGATGTAGCTGTGGTCTGTTTGTTGACCTGCTGGCCTTGAGCTGGGTGGCTGGGGGCATGGCTACCATGAGTGTTTCCAAGGCGGGATACTGGACGGATAACCACATTTCTTTTGCTTGACTGTTTTGGCAGCTGCACAATGAGAGCTCACTTTTACTATCAGTAATTCAATAATGGTCTTTAGTATATTTATTTCACAATTCACTATTTAATCAAACATATAACAAAACAGAATTAAACGTGAAACACATTTTTATTGGAAAACGCATACACATTCCCACACTTTTAATGGAAAAAACATGCATGCACATACACACACATGAATTTTGAGCACAATGACCTTTGTTAATCTTTAATAAACTGGTTCAGAACTCCAAGTGTAAATATCACAACAGTCATGAATCTCAACCTGTGTATATACCCTTATCTCAACTAACTTTCGTTACAGGTAAACCTGACCAAACATTCAACATTACAGAAGACAAGACACTTTTAGGTGCTATGCAGTTCTGCTTGTACACATACAAAAATTTCTTGATTGTGAACATTCATTTTCAAAAATGGTATGGGTGAGTCTGATAAGAATAATTGCAACATTCCAAAGAAGAAATATCATGTTTTGGAACCAAATGCATTCCCCCCAACCCACGCTTTTGGAATGTAGAGAGATCTTTCACCATCACTAAGTAATGAGAAATAAGAAGGTTTATAGAAAGTAATAATGTAACTCACATAAACAATTCTGATTTTAAAATTCAAAAAGCAAACATATAATTAACAAGAGTAAAGAATAAACAAAAATAGACAAATTGTAAGAACAGATCCATTCATGTACACCCATAAAAAATATAAAATGCTTACCTGATGCTTTGCAACTGAATCATCCCAGGCCAATGTCACTTGCTGCCTGACCACTGAAAAACATCTCAGAAGCTGTGGTGAGAATGTGACTGATCCTGATCACCATCATTTCTAATTTGTATGTGTGTCTATATATACATACATATATACATATTTTTTTCATCTCCCCTCACTTTTCAGTTACGGTACTTTACAAACACTACATGATTATGTATCAGAAATGTATCAATCATCTTCCCCAGCTCAACAGTTGACAAAGCATCAGGGAAGTTAGCTGATCTGTTGTTTTTGTCCCAACTCTAGTGACTTGGTCTCTTTGCGAGTTGTAATTTGTGTATGCTTGACAAAAGTTAGCGGGCCAAAAAAGTGTGCCTGTCTTGTTTTGTTCAGTAGATATGCATTCTCATTTTATTGCCATATGTTTCTGGCTTCTATGTACAAAAAGTTTACATAATCTTGATTGCTGTCATTTCTTTTAAACTATGCTCAAGTTTATATGATCCTGATTACGGTCATTTCATGTAAACTATGCGCAAGTTTATGTGATCTTGATAGCGGTCATTTCATTTAATTAAAAATTCTAATTATTATTATTATTTTTTGTTATTATCATTATTATCATTATCATTAATATTTACAGCCCACCTAACTGTGCAGGGTCCTGTCAGGGCCACAACCATCCCAAAACACACACATTTTGTTGACCCTGAAAAAAAAAACACCTGGAAAGAAAATTAAGTACACATATCAATGCATTCATGCACATAATCTAAGGATATACTTAGCACTGACCATTCTCCTAATCTATCATCACGGTGTTAAAAAAAAACCCAACAACCTAAGTACAAATGAATAAACATAACTAAGTATACTAAAACAAAAATAAAACTGACCTAAATAACCTAAAATTGCTTTTATACATTACACTTCCTAGCACCAAAAATGTAGTTACTATATATGTACCCAACTATCAATCCCAGCAGAAAGTATGTAAGGCTTGATAAAACACACAGAGGTGAATGGACCAGCATGGCAGAAAATGATAGGAAGACATGACAGAAAACAAAGGAACAAGGTACAAAGAAAGTAAGTGACAGAGAAGAGAACATTTCTAGCACAGGACTTCAAGATGCTGGGGATACTATATATACTGGAAGAGCCACCGGTATCCCCATGGGGGAATCCCAATCAATTTAGCTATACTGTGCCTTAGTGTATCAATACAACACATGATCAGTGGGTCATTACAGTTCTACACAAAAAACAGACTTCAGAATTCCATTTTGAACAGAAGTCTTTGAAAGCATGTTGTAAAATTCATGTACATAATACAGCCAAGAAATGTTTTTCTTGATCATACTTACAGTTTAGGATTTCCTGAGGGGGCAAGAAGTACTGTCCAAGAATCACTTGCTGACAGCCTCCAGCTGCCACACAGGCAGTAATATAGTGTGAATGAAACACAGCAAGATGCTCATTTTCGTAGGCAGTGGAACTGAACACTCTGCACATACAACACACATAATGTAGACTAACAACTTGTCGCTTAACTGGCATTTTCTTCGATAATTTCACCATCAATACAACGATAACTATGAACAACAAAGCTATCAAAGTACGGAATCTATTTCAATAAGGAAACCAAACATTTCTGAATTATGTCATACTAAGCTATCAGAAGGTTTGAATTCGATCTTGCTTGGATTCCTCTCACCTGAGAATGGAGATTTTTCAGATCTCCCAGGTCAAGATGTGTGCAGACCTGTTAGTGCCTAAAACAGCTTCGTGTACATGCATGCAGAACATTAAATATGCACACTAAAGATCCTGTAAGTTATGTCAGTGGCTGAATTATGGAAACATAAAAACATTCAGTATGCTCACCCACCAAAGAAGGTGATAATGTCTGTGCAGTGTGGGCAAAACAGTGTGCATATATATGCATCCTAAAAAAATTGTTATACTAAAATTAAAAAAAGGATACTATCAATGTTACGAAAACTGCATGTTAAACTGAAAGGCTTTGCTACTGTCAACTGTTATACTAAAATTAAAAAAAGGATACTGTCAGTGTTATGAAAACTGTGTGTTAAACTGAAAGGCTATGCTTCTATACTGTTCATTTCTGCCATGGCCATCCATAACAAGATGCTTTACACATTAGCACTAGCAGAGGATACTGGTGAACAGGGCAACAGAGTGAAAAGGATAAAAAACACACCATAATACAGTAAAAAAAAAAACACCTTCATAATACAGTCTCATTTACTTGCCATTCACTATCAACAGTATTATACTTGCCTTTGTGTATCGGGGCAGGCGCTGTCAGCACTAAAGACAAAGTCAGCTGAGTCAAAGTCAGTTTCAACTCCCCCAAAGTCTCCTGGAAAAAAAGTACAAGAAATATTTTTAAAAAAAAAGAAAAAAAAAGGCGACACACAAGAACTTGTAAGCAAGCATTTGTAAAGATGATTTAGCAACAGACACTGTCAAGCACAGAGGAGTGTGTACATTCTATACCCAAGTTGAGAGTGGCAAGTAGAGGCAATCCCAACATACCCCTCTGCACCAACTACAAGGCCGAAGCGCAAAAGTTGTTTTATGCAGCATACATTAGCAGTAACAGAGTGGATCACAACACCCAGGTCACCTTCTTGATTGAAGCTCTGTCTGTGATGCAGGTCTTGATCAACAAGAAGCAGCCCAAAGTGGAAAAGACACTACACAATTTCAACTGCCTCAGGGCTAGGCTATGTAGCAGTTGATTCCCCACACTGCAGCATTGAAGAAAATGAATTGGCTGAGAAAATGGCAAAGCCAAGAGCAAAAGATGAACACCTAAAGAATGAAGTCTCCTTCCTAGAGATGAATACCATCATCAAATCTCTGGAACTGCTCAGATGCACAACAGTTACCATCACATTTCAAGATCAGAAGGGGTGGTTATCCTCCATCTGAGAACGGGTGCAAGAAGCTGAACTAACAACTACTTAGAAAAGGAAGAGTTGTGCCCTCCTCAGTCTGTCCTTGTGGAGAGGCAGAAAAAGACACAAACACATTCTCTTAGGTCTGCAGGAATCTCTGGCTGGTAGGAAGGAGGCATGGCTGAAGCTGACTACCTTATGGAGAAACTGCGAATGCTCTGCAGCTGATAGCCAATACCTTACGGAGAAACTGCGAATGCTCTGCAGATGATAGCCTACTTAATCTCGAGAAATGATCTCAAGGTGTAATGGCAATGAGAAGAAGAAAGAGAACATATGTCAGAAGACCTGGAAAGATATCAAAGGTCATAATGTTAAAGACTGTTCGATAACTCTGAAGTCATTTATCACTGGGAAACCTCAGCTTCTCCCACAACCAGCAATATGATGGTAACCCATTCTCAGCAGGGTGGATTGTAGACTGCATGCACATATTGAGGTACCTATTTTGAGCTGGGTGGGCTGGAGGCTGCATGCACAGTATTTGTTGAATGTGGTTAACACTTAAGGAAACACGTGCATTTAGACAAGAACCCCAACATTACCCCATACCAGGCTTCACCAAAGATGTAAGGATGACATGAACATATCATAAATGTAATACGAACACATTCAGTGACATTTTAAAAGCATGAAATGAATAACTCTGCTGAAAGGGTTTACATTCTTTGAATTCCAAACTTTATCAAAATTTGTCATTACCATATTTTCATGATAAAAAACCATTATATCTCTACTTCAAACAATGAAATTCATTATGATTTTAAGACAATATGTAAACATGTACAAGTCAATTTCTTGATGATGAATGAGATTTGAATGTTTTAGGTTTCTTTTCTTTTCTCTTTGCAGATCATTGCTCTTTTGTTAAATATTCATATATATGCTACCCTTCTGAAGCCAAACACAGCATGTTTATTTCTCCCAGTCCCAGACAAAAGCATGTAAATATACCTCTTTGCTTCTGTTGCTAAAAAAATTGTTTTACATCAAGTGCATCAAGTGATTATTATTACTATAATGTGAAAATGTATGATTTTAAGTGATGTGCAATACTGGTAATTATAATTATTACTGTTAGTATGACGATGATGTCTTATTTAGGCAGAGACACCAACTTCCAGAGACAAAGAGACAGAGCATCCACACGAAACTTGGCATGAGGAAGCGGCAAAGCCCATCCTGAGGCATGCGTTCAAAGCACACACACACGAGAACTTTGTTTCAGAACTACTCTTTGTGAGCTTGGCTATCCGTGAGCCCTGGTACTGAACTGATGCAAATGTTGGGTGGTTTTTTTTTCCATTGTTTTGATTGTTTGTTTCTTTTCTCTTCCAGAAAACGAGCATCGTGATGAAAAAAACAAACAAACAAAAACCAGAGATCAGAGCACAAGCCCTAAAGCTGGAGCTGCTCTGCTCAAATCAGAGCAGTTGGTATCGCTGCTTAGGCATAATTTTCTATCTACTTTGTTTGAATTTTAATTTGTTTGTTGTATTTTATTTTCTTCTCTTGTTTTAATAAACAGATTAGCAACAGCAGATACATGCTCATATTTAGACTGACGGAAAAGAAAAGTTCATTTCACTTCAGATAATAAAACGGCTATTTAATACTTATTACCATTCCTGTTCCTATCTTTGAGTTTGAAGAAGATAAAGGTTCTTTTCTATAAGAATTCTCAAGCGATTTGTCAGAGAGAATGATCAGTGAATGTGCAGAATCACCTGACCAGTGTACACAGAAAGCCAGAGCCTCACACACAAAATTCCTCAGGTACTGGTATGAAAAAAAAATTGTTTGCCATTTCCCATAGTATCATTTTGACCAAGCAATAACCAATAAGACTTTACAGAAAAACCACAAAAATTATTTTTTCACAAGGTTTACTGTACATGCATCTATAGTCAAACTTACTCCATAACTTCTTGGTGGAATCATTAACGCTTGAGGAGAACCAAGCAGTTAGGCCATCAAACATATCAGCGTTAGGAGGCATTTAAATGGTTTGTTCAGTATCTGCACAACAAAGAGGTCACATTAATACCAAAAATCAAATAAAATACCATCATCATTTAAAAATAATATGTACATCATTACTTGTATTATTTACCTTCCAAACTGACACGGGTTTCACTTTCAGCCTGACTTGTGGAAGCCCAAGTGGTAGTAAATTAGTGGGGAAAGAGCGGAGGGGCTGTAAGTCAGTGTGACTCAAATGTGAGGCATAAAACTGTGGAGACTTTACAGTGATGTAGTACTTGTGGAGAGCGACAGTGAAAGATAAAATCTGCACTTTGATGATGGTGGATGGCAGTGATTGTAAAGTTATTTTGTGAGGCAGTTGTGGTGGCTTGATGTGGTGCTGATCATGCAAATTATCTTTACTGCATTAGGGAACTATATTAAACTGATAGCAGTGTGGGGTGGAGAGGGGCATAACAGTAAGACAATCATGATAGGAGGCCCTTCAGTACTGAATATACTACAAGTAGGGTGATAGTATTAGTTTCACTGGCCATAGAATAACACACACACACACACACACAGAGTCAGATACAACATTAAGATCTCAATGCGCATGGCTTATAAGTCAGCTTATGGCATATGCCATGATTTGATTTTGATTCTTCCATCAGCTATAGTGTCTTCTTCTTCTTCTCCTTTACTTCCATGAAGAGTCACTGGGGCACCACACTAAAGAACTATTTACCAGATTCCTCCACTGTGTCAGCTGGTTGCTAAAGCCTGAGCCTCTGCAAATAATTTGTCTGTCCATTCCACAATACTGTTAGTGTTACACAATGTTAGATCATGTTTTTTTCTGTCTTCCCCTCTGTCTCCCTCACTCAACAGTTTCGTGGAGTATAGCAAGGCCACTGGATCTTGTTACATGGGCACACCAACCCAGTTTTCTTTTCTTAACTGATATCAGCAGATCTTCATGTAATCCATGTGCTGTTGTTTGTTACCTTTGCTGCAGCTGAGAGGATTTCTGGTTTGGATACCTCATTGCTCATGATGGATCCCTGGTAAATGAATTGTTGAACAGTTCCTATCTTCAGTCCATGGGCAATTGTATCAGCAGAAATGATAGTGGTCTGGCTGGCCATCAATATGATCTTCTTGGCACAGATTTCCATGCCATGTCTAGTCAATGTTCCATAAACAAAGTCTTTTTAACAAGCTTGGCCAGTTCTTGTCACACCTGTCAGGCCATCACTGTCATCTGGGAAATAAAGGTTTGTGATGATTCTTCCTCCAATGCTGACATGATCTTCAAGAGCGTCGGTCATGGTGCGTTCCAGAAATATACTGAAAAGCGTGGGGGACAGAAGGCAGCCCTGACGAAATCTAACCAAACTGTCCAAAGCATGGAACCACTCTCCAACAGGCTAGCACGCTGGTTGCTTTGTAGTATAGTTGCTGGAAGCTGTTGCTTTGCTTTTATCCACTGTTAAGTTCCTTCACTATGGCCTATAGCGCCTCTTGCCAGACTTGTCAAATGACTTCGGATTGAGAATAGGGCCTACTGAAACTGAAAGTAGATTCGAAAAACGAAAAACTCAATCATAAGCTCTCGTTTCAGGATCTTTCACTGTCAGATAAAACTCATACAACCACAAGAACATTTCTTTCAACCAAAACCTACCAAGCTTGAGAGCTGAGAACAACGTGAACAAGAATGTACATAATCAAATCGTAATGTTACTTTTAACGGGTTTCTAAACATTGACGTTTTCACCGCCAGACGACAATCGTGTTATCTCCTCTTGATTTTTCGTCTCAAACCGCGCGTAGTTTATTTTTAAAATCGTTCTTATACGACAGAAAATTGTGATAATATGTTTACTGATCTTAGGCGCATTTGCATTATTAATGTGACATATTTTTACTCCAGAAATTTGAGTAGGCTGGTGAAGTTTTCATAATGTTGAAAACGTCTGGTCTATTTGTTAAGCGGGAATAGAAATTTTTTGTGGAAGACGGTAAAACGGTCTCACTTCCGTTCTGACAAATTTAGTTTTACTTTTGTTTCCATCTGAGGCTGTAGAACCATAGTTAATCTCTAAATGAAACAATACAGTAATTGAAATTGTAATAAAAGCAACAAGACGAACTCGTCAAAATTGTGATGTACTTTTTCTGGATAACAACATAGTTTCAAGAACAGAAACGCCAAGAGGGACATGTGGACAACTGGAATCGATGGCTGAAGGTAGCCTAGAATATATATAATAATCACTAGCCTGACAAGGTACCCAAAACAGGCCTGTATATCACCATTATATATTCACAATGTAACGGTAACTAATGGTCAAAGGGAGTTGTTACACTGTTACTTAATGCAGATGTGCTTCTTGTAAGACTCAAGGGTGATATCACTGGTGATAAAAGGATTTGTCGGTCTGAATTCTACTTTTGTGTTTCATTAACTGATTAAGAACTTGAACTGATGTGCTACACCGCTGATGCTAAGCAGGTCAGGCCACATATATTGGCTCTTTGCTTGCATCTAGGTGTGGAGAAGGGAGATCTGCATCATAGGCAAGAGCTGATTTTCCATATACCTCTGCCCAGGTCTTGCACACTGGAGTGTAAAATCAGGAATTGTGCCTCAAACTCATCACAGTGTGCAATTGTGTGGTCTCTTGAGATCCAGTGGATGCTATTTGATTTGCCTCTAGATCTAGACACCTTGTTAGTCAGGTTGACTCATGCTGGAGTATCAGAATTGTGGAAAAAATTGAAATTTCTGGTCATTATTTTTATCCATGGCAAGCACTTCTCCACATTTTCACCCATCTTTTGTGTTTGAAGTACTGTATTTGATGCATATGAGTTAATGAATAACACTATAGGCAACTTGGAATATATAATTCTTTTGTGGATGTTTTGCCATTTTGATTATGGACTGTTGTATTGCCAGTTTAAATGAGAGTAAAAATAATAAGACGAAAGAAAAGCTAAGCCAAAGACATGTTTCATTATGTTGTTACATGTATATGTAGTAGAACATGGCTTTTTTTTTTACACTTCTGAAGATGTCTTAGAGGAGGAAATTACTGACAAAACCAAACCATGTTTTCAAACCCTGTGATGAACTAAATTTTTTAGTCTTCGCTTTTTTAAGATGGAATGAAGTGTCAAGTTGAAGATAGGATTAGGGTCAGTATGTGGTTTGGCTTAGCTCTTAAAGGTGAAAGAAAGTAAATGATATTGTACTGACATGAATGACACCATAGATCAAAATGTTGTTTATAGAAAGGGTTAGTGTTAAGTTCATACAACCAAAATAGGTTAAATGATAATGTACTGGCATATGAATAGATCCTAGCTGATGAGCTTTCTGCAGAGGCTCATAAGTCTTCTTTTATCAAATCTTACATTTTATTATGTTTTTAGTGGTATTGAGGAATAACTTGTCTGCATGTCACAGATTCAGTAATGCAGTCCCGTTGGAAGGAGCTGGAAGAAGTCCATGCTTCTCTTAAAGGAACAGCATCCCAACCCATTGATCCTGAGATCTGGCACCGTGTCATCTCACAGACGCTGTCAGCATCATCTGCCTGTGATGACACTAAATGTCACTTGTCTCCTGATGTATGCCAGCACTGTCATCAGTTAGTAGCACTGTCAGCAGTGACTACCATGACACTTTTGGTGAAGGGAAAGGGAGACAGAGAGATGGAAGACAAGTACTTGCAGTCTGTGTTGTGCTGCGATCTTCTCAGCTGCTTGGTATGTTTTTAGGGGGTTTGGAGTTTTTCAAAAGGGATTCCTTGCACTTGGACAATTCCACACATTCCAACCAAATCTGGCAGTTGTTGTCTGGCAAACTCTGTATGCTGATAAGGTTTTGAAATGGGGAGGGAGTTGAAAATGGGACTATTGAAACACAAACCTGTCATCTCCAGAATGAGTGGAGCATTAAGATGAGTGGCAAACAGGCCAACTTTTATGTTGGGGACTGGGGTTGAACTCAAAACATAGGATCCGGAGACTGGGATTGAACTCAAGACATAAGATCTTGTATCCACTACTCTATCAGCAGAGTCTGCCAGCCCATATAAAAACCTATAGCCTGCTTGAGAGTCAGACCCCGACCCCTGCAGCATCAGCATAACAGTCAAACCAACTGAGTTAATGGGGCCACTAAAAAACTAAGGCCAGCCTGAGGATTGAACCCATTACCCTTGTGTTGTCAGCATGGCACTCTAACCAACTGAGAGCTATTAGGCCACACAAAATGAGCAAACAACTGAAAAAACTGTGGCTTGCCTCAGAAATGAACCCATGACCCCTGCTGACCCCAGCATGGCACACTAATCAGATGAGTTCATGGGACACCAGTGTTTTGAGGCAAGGAAGAGTGTTGTGTCTGTGGGGTGGCATGGGAGGTTAGGAGAGAAATTTAATATAGACTAGTACTAGTAGTAGGGAGAGAAATTTAACATAGACTATCTATAATTCATGTGTGTGAAATGCCTCCTCTTCTTCCACGTTGTTAGGTTATTAAAAAATCAATCTTTCTTGATTATATATATATATATATATATATATATATATATATATATATATATATATATATATATATATATACCACACACACACACACGTGTGTGTGTGTGTGTGTGTGTGTGTGTGTGTGTGTGTGTGTGTGTGTGTGTGTTGTGTGTGTGTGTGTGTGTGTGTGTAATTGAAGGAGATCCCTGCATGTCTTGAGTTTTCAAGAAGTTGTAGTGTATGTAATTCATTTTGGCCTTGTATGGGCATGATCAGTTAGAATCCACATCTTGAAGTTGAAAAGGATCTTCTGAGGTTTGGAGTCTGTTCAGGAAGGTTTTGTCTCACTGTTTCATCTCACTCAGTTCAATGTGCGCTCCACCCAGGTCTGACATCAATGATCTGGCAGATTCCTTGTGCCTGTGCAGAACCCTGTGTGCTGGTAGTGTTTAGTACATCCTTTGTAACAAAGTTTGTTTTTCAGTCTCCTCACTCCATCTGATGAAGATCTCACAAATAGAGTTGGAAACTGGTGGCTGTGCTGAAGAATTTGTATTTGTGTTTACCAGTATCTGTCTTTTTTTTATCATAGTGGTTTGCCGTGTGAAATTTATTTAGCTCTTCCTGGGTAAAGTGTGTCACTACTATACAGCATCACCCATTTTTTTACTCTGTGTGTCTGTTCAGTTTACCTATGAAAGTGGAATTTGCTACAGAATGTTGAAAGGGACAACTCCATTGTTGACCTGGGATTTTACTGAATACTTGTGCTGAGTACGTGATGAACTTAGGACCTTGGTTTATTATCTCATCCGAAAGACTAGCACCCAGACCACAACTTAGAGCATTAATAGAGAGGGTAGAAAATCCTTGTCCAATGTATGGTTCAGATCTGGGTTTGTTGTGTTCTACAGACACTTCAACCTCTAGGCCACACAGTCCATTTTGGACAGGTGAGAATTTCCTTGTCATTTTTATGGCATGGTTGAAAAACAGTCTTCATCTTGTGATTTATTCTGTTTGCCTATTCATGAATGATCAGATATGTGCTTAAGAAAATACAACAAAATATTTCAATCATTATTCAAATCTTGCACAGGTGAACCTTCTTCATCATCGCTGTCAGTTTCTGAGATACCAGGCACGAAAAGCATTGACCTCTGTCTTCACATTATCATGTGTGACGGTGAGAAATGTTTTGCATGCTGAAATCATAGCACAAACATACAAAACAGCCGGCACATAAGGACATGCATACACAGCAATTTTTGTACAATTGATTTATGTGTTGTATTATATGGTTATGGACAAACATGTTAGTTGTGTAGAATTTTACTGAATAGGTTACAAATGGAGAGATATTTTCAAACTGAAAGACGAACTATAGATTGATATTAGATAAATAAATGGTTTTGTAGTAAAAGCTTTAAATCCTACTTTAAAATGTGTCATTATCATACTGTGTTTCTAATTTTGATTCTGTACAGTAGTGTTGAGATAAACTTGAGTATATTTTATGTATTTCATATGTAGCAGAAATGATATTATGCAAGACCGTAATATGATAATTATATTGCATTTAATTGCTGTATCCTGCTACTTGCAGTTGAAGAGAAACAACTGTACGTTTCTTGCGAGGCTTAGAAATAATTGAGCTATAGGGTGTTACTTTTTTTTTTACCATAGGAGCTATACTAGTTGAAATGTGCCAGCATATTCTGACAGGACCATAAGCATGCAGTATGTAGTGAATTCATTTCACACCTGTATCCCCTCTCTCTAAAACACCACACACTAGGCTAAACTGTGGATAATGAAATGTTAGTGGAATATATGTTTATATATGTACTTTGTGTTATCTTCATTATGGTTTTTATCACTTTTTCTCAGTATATCTGCTGATATATCTTATTCAAAATTTATATTTACTTGATGAAATTAGGTGTAATAGCGCTCTGTTGTTTATATTTTATATTCTGCACAGTGGCATGTGATAAATTTGAGTTTGATTATACTGTTGTGCCCTTGTCAGGAGAGAGCAGGGGCATTAAGTCTGAGTCACCAGTCATGTCTTTTAGCACGATACTCTTACATCCCTCTCTTTATAAACAGAAGTAAAAAAATTGAAACAAAGTTTTCCATATAAACACAGAGAGACTTTGCTGGATGCTAAATCAAGTCAGATAGACCAGTGTCTGTGTCTGGTATCCCACTTGCTGAACACAGTTGCACCACTGAACTTGCTGGTTATCTCTTCAACACTAGGTAGTTTGTGGTACGTTCTCTTGAATGTTTTCATTCAAGTCTTTGGGGGTCTAGGCATATTCTGAGTGCTCCATTAGACTTTCTGCTGAAAGCCAGTCAGTTGCCTCTGTAACTGGTTTGATGACTTCCATCTCCGTTTTTTTTGGTATTTTTTTGTAGTTGTGTTCATAGCTGTAAACTCGAATCTGCGTAGTTGTTTTAACTCGTCCACTGCTGCTGGATGATCGGGGTTTGCTCAGTCAGAATTGGATTTGGGAGTGCATATGCCATCCTGACAGATTTGGTACCTTTGTGCTTCTGTGGATGATGTCATTGATCGAAATCAAATTTCAAGCAATACTTACTCGAACAAATGTGCAGTGTTCATGTTTCTGCAGCTAACTTTGTATTGGCATAATGTTGTTTACATTTTATGTTCTGCACAGCAATGTGTGATAAGTTAGCATGTGATTATACTGGGGATTTACTGTGCCAGCCATATTGTTAACCATTGTTAGAAGAGAGCAGGGGCATTAATTTTGATTCACTAATCATGTCTTTTAGCATGATACTGTTGCATTAGATAACTAGCAGTGTTTAGCATTCATCCTAGGAAGTTTCATGAAGACATGAGGGAAAACTGAATACTTAGAAACATTTTAGGATGCAGTTAAATGCTTTTTTGTATACCAGCACTAAGTAACTGCCTTTTGGGTAGGAAAAAAGGTAAAAAGGTGAGAAAAGAGGGAATGTCTTACTGATATGCCCCAAATCTATAAGCTGTTTATGACAGTTACTGAGGATCAAATAGAGAGAAGCTGTTAGCAGCCATCAGATTGTCAAAGGCTTGCTTTTTGTTTTTTCAGGAAACATCTGTACAATATGTCACAGAGATGTGTGTGTGGGCAATTCTAATGAGAGCCACTGACTCTATTCTGCCCATAGAACCCCTGCAGCTTCTGTGCTGTGTACTGTCCAGACGATCAGCCTGTCCACTTAGGGTGCAGATGTCAGTCTCCCTCCTTCCTCATCTTCCTTCTCTGTACAAACACTGCTGCTCCACTGTCATTGGTTTATCTGCTAAAGTCACGTGTGGAAACCAGTCTATGAAAGATAAGGCAGCGAATGACAGTGTGTTGACTGTTTCTTGTTTACAAGATGGTTACCGTGTCAGAGACATACCTAGGCAGACTGCTTTAACTTCAAGTATTAAAAGAACATCTCATGGTGATATGGGAGACCCACCATGTAAACAAACAAGGATACAGTCAACTCAGGACGATTTTCAGTCAGCATGTTCAGTTGTTTCAGGAGATCAGACTGTCACAGATGTCCGAAGGAAATATATTTGTGAAGTTGAATGTGAAGGAAGCCAAAGTACTGTTCGGAGTTCATCTGGTCACAGTGCATGCACACAGGCTATTTATCATTCCCCAGATGATCAGAATACTTGTAGAGATGATGATAATTATATTAAACAAATGGTACCATCTGAAAAGTTAAATGTTTCTTCGTTGAAAGTTGATTGTATAAAAATA
>JAPXFY010000013.1:51458066-51498066 GCA_030674185.1 Monoplex corrugatus
TCTTTTCCTGGTTTTCTTTTTCCCAGAGTCATTAATATGTTAAATGTGTGTGTGTGTTGTTTGAGATGGTTATTGCCCTGATACGGCTTTGAGCAATCTGCTGGGATTGATGATAATGATGATGATGATGTTGTGGGATCTACATTTATTCATTATGATTTGCATGTCCTGTTTTAGACTCAGTTGATTTGTCATGAGATAATGACATTAATTGATTAAATGAAAATAAGAAATCAGCTGAAGTCAGCTGTTAAATGTTGTACTTATCATATCATACTAGTAGTGGGAATATGAACTTTTGGTATCTGTATAACTTGTGGTATTTGGTATTATTGCAAGAACAAGTAGGCCTAGGAGTCTTATGGCTTTTATAGTTACAGGCAATCAGAAACATTTTCTGCGACAAGACTTTGTAAAATCTTCAGTAACTTTGTGATTTGTTCTTAAAATACTGGAATAAGAAGTAACTGAAGGTGTTTGGTTTTCCTGACTCTTTTGTTTCAATTTAATATTTCTTTGTAATGGGTCTTTTGTTTCAATTTAATACTTCTTTGTACCCATTACAACTATGAAAGAAATGAAGTTTGAGAGATGATGTCATATATCTGCTTGTCTGGAATCAGGGTCCATGACTAAAGAAGTCGGAAATTTTAGTTTACATTTGTTCCTTTTTTCCTTTGTTTTTTTTTTTTCATTTTGTTTGTTTGTTGTTTCCCCCCTTTTTAAAATGAGAAATTCTGTAATCAAGAAGCTTGCTTAACTTAGAAATAGAGCTCCAGCCATGTAGTCTAGATTGCATGTGTTCAAGACTTATCTGAAATTTAAACAGCCTCCAGTCCGTCCAATTGTGAATGGACCTGATGCTGTTGAGATTTGTGAAGGGTAAAGGAACAAGGGAGGGGAGAAGGGCACCATCCTTGTATTGCTAGTCTTGAGAAAAGTCAAGGTATCTGCCATTTGACTCCACTATGATCTCAAGATTATCAGATGGCTGTTATCATTTTTTCTTCATTCTGTCACCAGGAGCACAGAGAGTGATGATGTTAAGAAACTGAAGGTCCTGCTGGATCCTCACATGCTGTTCATCCAACTGCTTCACTTGACACACTACAACGCTTCACTCCTCATTGACTGGCTCACCTCTCCAGAGACCTGCTTCTTGGCCTACCTCACACAATATCTGCGATACCTGGCTGCCAACTTTCCTGCCTGTGTGCAAGCTGTATCTTCTTGGAGTCCACCAGGTGGTTTAGAGAGTGATACACTTGATGGTGGCAAAGGGCAGGTGAAGAATGAGAAACGAGTAGAAATGCCTCTACCTAGTAGGCATGCACACACAGTAGTCACAAAATTTCAGTCCTCAGCTCCTTCAAGTGAAGAACAAGCTATGCACACAATACAGCCTGTAGAAAAAGTAGTAGACATGTCTCTGTATGGCAGATATGGGCACTCTCCGATGACACAGTTTGGATCTTCATATCCTTTGAGTGAAGGACAAGCTCAGAATATACTGCCTAAAAAGCTGTGTGTCAGTGGTGCTAGTCGTGTTTATTGTGAGGGTGAGTTGTCACTTGTGGATTCTGTTTCAAAGCTGTCAGAACAAGAACAAGGGGGAATGAATTCACAGTCAAACGCAAGCACAAAAGTACCTTGTAGTCTTACAGATTCTGACAATGGAAAGGAGTCAAGTTTAGGATTAGCCCTACTTTCTTGTTATGATAATGCCGACAGCAGTGATGATGTTGATGATGATACAGATTTGGTTGACTTTCAGCAAGACAGGTTTAGAGAAAGTGTGGCTACTTCTGAAGAACAGAAAATTGACACAGTTGACACTAGCAAACAAAGAGTTTGCCATGAAAGTGAAGGTAAACTTACAAGACAAAGCATTAACCCTGATACATGTAACATTGATGATGATGATGGTGATGGTAATGAAGGAAAAGAAGAAGAAGAAGAAGAAGAGGAGAAGACGATGATGATGATGATGATGGTGATGATGATGATGATATCAGTAATGAGCATGACTCTGAAGAGGATGAATCTGAAACATCAGACTCGACTCCAAATGTGTCTTTGGTAAAACATGGAAGGGAGAAAACCACTGAAGATTGTGGAACTGATCGTATTGACAGAGTTATGCACCTTCTAATGGCGGTACGCATGAAGTTGGGGAAGCTAGACAGAGGTGGATTGTTGGTGTATAATCCTGCACCTCTGATTAATCTCTTGTCACAGTGTTACCACCTATATCACAGTGTCAGAAAATGATGGATGTACTCATTCAGTCATATTTGGTGCTCTGTGTTGTGTGTGTGGGGTGTAGGTGGATGGGCATGTGAATGTGTGTATGTTTGTGAGTTTGTGCGCTTGTGTGTGTGTTTGTGAGTGAAGTGAATGAATGAGAGAGAGAGAGAGAGAGAGAGAGAGAGAGAGAGAGAGAGAGAGAGAGAGAGAGAGAGGAGGAACTGCCTTCCAAGCAGTATTTTCTTGGATTTACGTATGCTAGTTGTGGTTGTTTGGCCCACACTGTGCAGTCATTATGTTGCTGCACAGTCTGCATACCTTGTCTTTGGTGGGTTACCCTGCCATGCAGGCATCATACCCTGGTACTCCTTTTCTGGATTGGGTGATGGGGAGTGCATGCTAGGTAGTCTTGTATTGCCATACTCCATCAGTTGGCAAAGTTACAGGATCTTTTAACATGTGAATTCTATGTTCTTTGTGTATAGCCACAGGAAGGTGGTTCAGGCACTGGCAGGTCTGCACATGTGTTGATTAGGGATATCAGAAAAATCTCACCTCTTCTACTTACCAGTGTATCCCAAACAGGGTCGAATTCAAACTTTCTGAGTGGAAGTTGTCTATCTCACCAGTTCTGTGTATGTGCGTGCGTGCGCATGTGTGTGTGTGTGTGTGCGTACGTGTGTGTGTGTGTGTGTGTGTGTGTGTGTGTGTGTGTGTGTGTGTGTGAAGTTGGGGAGACGGGGTAGAGGTGGATTGTTGGTGTATAACTATAACCCTTCACCTCTGGTTAGTCTTCTGTCATGATCCGAGCACCTGTGTCACTTGTAGATGTATCAGGATAAGATCTTTATGTATAAATTTAATCATGCTGGTGCTGTTATGTGCGTTTGTATGCATGTGTGTGTATTTGTGTGTAATTTTGTGTATATTGTGAGTGTCAGTAATTAAAATGTTGACTTTCTCAAAACAGATAGGCAGGCATGCAGGTAGGCAGGAAGGCAGGCAGGTAGGCAGGCAGGCAGACACACACATGCACACACACAAACACAGACACACACATATATACACAGACACACACACACAGACACACACAGATATACACAGACACACAGAGATATACACACAGACACAGACACACAGACACACAGACACAGACATACAGACACACACACACACACACACACACACACACACACACAGACACACAGACACAGACACACACACACACACACACACACACACACAACCCACACACACACACACACACACGCACACACACACACACACACACACACACACACACACACACACACACACACACACACACACACACACACACACACACACACACACACACACACACACATATTCTTGTTGTCTTTGACAGTGGTTGAGAAGAATTTTTGAAAAATGAAAATTCATAAAGGCCATAGATTTTCAAAACTGAAATCAATTATGTCTGTAATTTTATAAAATGAAACCATTTGCCTGCATGAAAACAGAAAGGTAAAGATAACTTGTACAACAATTTTTCTGATGTAATGGAAAGATCAGATCACCCAGTGAAAAGTCAGTTGTGATGCTGGACATAAAAAAAATGTCTACAGTTGTACAGCAATAGCAAAGCAAGGGTCATGAAAATGGCGATTTCATGAAAGATGTATGTTTCAGAGGTAGTGTATAAACAATGGGATTTTGTCAGTTTGTAAGGGAGGAATGCTGTACAGTCTTCATATCCACCATTATGTCTGACTCCAGTTCATGTTTGTACATAATGAAACATCACACTGACATCCACTGTAGGTGCCAAGGAGCATAAAATAAATTACCCTGCCCATTTTAAAGAAAAACAAAACACACACAACCAATCAGTTTTTCTTTAGTACTTTTACGTCTCTAGTACTTTTACCTCTTGAAATAATAGACAAGTGTCAGTTGTGATATTTTTTGATAAGGACATGACAAGAACAATGGAATCCAGTTTTGTGCAACTGTAGACCTGAATGCAATAATAATAAAAAATAAAAAAAAACCAAACCAACCAACCAACCAAACTAACAAACAAAAAACCAAAGAAAATCAGTCTAAAAGCAAGCAAGATGGGTGAGAACATGTGACCATGTGGAGGGATACAAAGTGTAAATGACCAAGAAGTGTAGCGTGTTCAATTTTTGCCACCGAAATGTCAGCTGTGATGAGCAGATATTAAACATTACACAGAAGATTTGTTCTGTTTTGAAAATGTGTGTACCAAACTTCTTAATCAGTATGTTTATTGTGTTTGTGATACAAGGTGATTTCATGAAATTAAAACGTTGGATTGTTTCCTACAAAGCAAAAGCAGTGGTGTTTAAATTTGACCGCATATCTGCTGGACATGGCGAATCACAACAGACCAAGTTCACTTTCAGATTTGACTTGAATTTCTCAAATGAAACACACAAGGGCAAAAAAAATAAACAGAAATTCATGTCAAGCTGTCTTACAAACAAAAATCATACAAATAAAAAAAAGAAAGAAAGAAAGAAAGAAAGTTAAGCTCAGTTGAACCAATAAGCCCACGAAAATGTCAATGGGTGCTTGAAACGAGGGGGAAAACACAAGGAAGATCGTGGAACAGAATTACGAGAAGAGTTATGCACCTTTTGAATGGCAGTAATATCAAGGGTTGCTTGAAGCAAGGGAAAAAACAAGGAAGATTGTGGACCAGAATCTACGAACAGAGTTATGCACCTTCGATTGGAAGTATTGTGGAGGTCACGCTCCCGCTTATTCGTTCACGATTTTACCAGCACGAGTTGACCCCAATTCAGATACAACAAAGCAAACACACTTTACTATCTGTCTGTGAAAAATTGCTGAGTGGCCATCATTCATTCACACTTAAATCAATTCATAAATACTGCATGCGGCCTGCAGCCCTTCCAGCATAAATATTGCTTTAGAATCGGTCTTTCCTGCTGCTTCTGCTGCTGCTACAACAACAACAACAACAACAGCAGCAGCAGCACCAGCAGCAGCAACAACAACAACAACAACAACAACTACTACTACTATATACTAGGGCCTACTACTAGTACGACAACAATTACTTCTACTACTACTGTAGACTCCAGGCCTTCCTGCCACTTCTACTGTTACTAAGTACTACTGCTACGACTACGATTGTTATGATGTTGTTGTTAGGGTTTAGCATATATTTGCTTTACATGTATCTGTTTATCTCGTGCTTCGTTTTTAATGCACTTGATCGATTGACAAAGGGAGGTTAATATTTCGTTATAATTTCATTTTCATAACTTGACGTTTCCATGTCATCTACATTTTTCCTGTCCCACTTCAAGGTGACATAGTTGAACATCATGGCCGTGGCAAGCGAAATGAAAAGGAAGAGAAACATGTAAATGAATTCATAACAGGAAATACTTGATTTGAGAAACCTAACAGAAGGAAATTGACATCATGAATCCTAGAGACAGCACAAGAAATGGAACTGATTATATCCTGATGAATAAAAGATCTAGACATTCTTTATTTATACCAAAAACACTACCAGGCGCATACTGCAACAGTGATCACAAATCCTGTAATGGGAAGATTTAGACTGAAACTGAAGAGAAGAAAACAAACCGATAATAACATCAAACTAAATCTGGGATTCTTACAGACAGATGAATCAACTCGTGCAAAATTTAGCGTATAATTATGTTCTGGAGGACATTGGTGACTGTGACGAAAAATGGACAAATTTGAGAAACACTATGAATGAAGCTTGTGACGAAATCTGCTTTGAAAGAAAAGCAAAGATGAACTGGATAACAAGAGAAAAATTTTAGGCTTAATGGATGAATGGAAGAGGATAAAGGGAAAAGAGGAAGAGTACAAAAAGATACATAAGGAAATCAGGAATAAGCGCAATGAAGCTAAGGAAGTTGGGCTTGAAACAAAATGCAAAGAAATAGAAGGCCTAAACAAAACAGTTTATGCAGAGGAACATTGAAGAAAATGCCCACAGGGAAAAGACGTGCACATCAACTGGTTGTTTAAAATCAAAAGATGATAGGGCCTACGATTATTATGGAAAAAAGACAAAATATTAGATTGATAGGGAGTATACATTTAAGGCCTTTTTGACGTTGACAGAAAGGAGGAACACATCATAAGAAAGAATGTTGAAGGACCATCAATAATGAAAGATGAAGTTAGAGCAATGTTGCAAAAGATGAAACTGGGAAAAGCCCCAGGACCAGACAGTATCACTGTAGAAATGTTTGAGGCTTTAGATGAATTTGGTAGTGAAAAAATAACAGTCTTTCGAACTGAAAATCATGACACCAGAAAAATCCCTAAAGATATGTCAAAATCAATTTTCATTGCACTTCCAAAGAAATCAGGGGCTATAGAAGGCGAATTCCATCGTATAAGCACTTGATGAGTCATGTGACAAAGATTCTATTGAGAATAATCATGATGAAGACAAGGAACAGAATCAAAACAGAAATAGCAGCAGAAGAATGTGGATTTGTTGAATGGAAAGGAACTATAAATGCCATCTAACATCCAAAGAATTATCATAGAAAGATCCATTGAGTTGAACAGGGACTTATATTTATGTTTAGTTGATTATACTAAGGGTTTCGACCGGGTAAGACGTGAAGAGTTGATTCCTTGACAAGGGACATTTTGATATCTGTGGCCTAACAGAGTGTGCATGAACTTGGCTAGACTTGAGACATAACCGCCTGTACTGAACTTTTGAGTTTGTTCAAGAGGGATTTATTACACTCAGACAAATCCATATGTGCTCTATCCAAACTGCTATTTGACAGTCTTGTTGAGCCTTCAAAAAACCCTCTGTGCTAGCAAGATCTTGAAATGGGAAGATTGGGAGAATAGGGCATTGATACACTATGCCTACACCATCAGAATGAATGGTGCTTTAAGTTAGTCGTTTAGGGGATTGTTCACACTTTGTGTTGTTCTGTTACGCTAGGTGTGGGTGTCTCGCTCTGCATGTGTGGATGCCCCTCTCCTCTTGCTATCCCAGGCAGCAGTTATGATAAGTTCTTTGTGTGAAACGTGTCACCTGCTTTGGGAGCATATGGCCTTCCGATTGAAGGACCTAAATACTGACAGAGTGCTTTGAGAATATCTGCAAGTCTGCTTTCCAACCCCCAGCAGTTTTTTCTTCTGTCCGTTTTTTTTTTTCTTACATCGTCTTCTTCAAAGAGTTCTGTTTCGTTTTGTATTGCAGACCAGACAGTTTATTCTGTTGAATAAAAGGTCTATTTTGTATGTTTTGTTTTGTCTTTCTGTTCCTACCATTGTAAGGGAGACAACTTTTCTTTCACTGCTTTCGGGCTATGACAAGATCTACATTTGCTTTACTTGGTAGTCGTTCCTGAGCCAGACAAGTTAACGATCTTTGAGCCAAGCTTGACAAAACTTTTCTTCCATCCCTTCCTGATGCTCCATTCATAGACACCCTTACTGAATTTCAACCAGATTCTGAAAATTTGATTGCCAGCATTCTGAAAGAAATGTCATTCAAATCTTGTGAACTCGACCCGCACCTGCCTCTCTCTTCTTACAATCACCTCCTGAGCTTCTTCCATTCATAACGCATATCATTAATACCTTTTTTCCCACCTTTTGTCAAAAGAGCTGTTGTTCGACTTCTGCTGAGAAAGAACCATCTTGATCTCAACATTCCTGTCTCGTTTTCCGTTCCTTTCAAAACTCATCAAGAAAGTGGTTTTGAAACAGTTGAATAATAATCTCACAGCCGAAAATCTTTATCAGCCTTTCTAGTCTCCTTACAGTTCTGACTACAGCACTGAATTCACACCTGTTCACATTGTCAATGATGTTTTTATTTTAAGGATTATCGCACTTAGTTTTCCTTGTGCTAAAGTTTTCTTTTTTTTCTTCCTTTTTCTTGCTCCATTTTCTACGCGAGTTTATTGGCCACAGATACTGGGACAGTTTTTACAATGCTATGATGATGGTGACAATGGGGATGATAACCATGATGCTATGGAGTTCCATCTAGGACTGAGGCTGTTTGACAGGGCTGTACTCTAGTCTTACTATCATAATTTCTTCTTCCTTTAAGTCTCCAGTCCTCTCTTCCTGTCATTTTCTGCCTTGCTGATCCATTCACCTACATGTGTTGTATGAAGCCTCACATTGTATTCGGATTGATAATTGGGTAGGACTACATTTATGGCTCTAGGAAATGTGATGTACAGAAATCAGTTTTTATGTGTTTTAGTGTCCTTAGTTATGTTTACATTTGTATTAGGAATGATTTTTTTAAACCTCAGGTGATAAATTGGGTAGAATGGTCAACGCCAGGGTCATATCCTTAGATTATGTGTGCAAGTGCATTGATGCTTAATATTTCCTTTTCCAAGTGTTTTCCAGCGAGGTGTTATGTACGTTTTGAAATGGTTATAACCCTACATGGCTGTGCACAGTCAGCTGGGCTTTAAACAGTAATAATAAGGACAAACATGAAGATAATAAAATAATAAACTTTTTTTGTCCAGCAGTGATTTCAGCCTTTGTGCATCCACCTCTTCATCCCTCTCCTCTCCTGTCCTCCACCTCCCAGTGTGCATGTGATTTTTACCTTAGAGCTGTTTTTGTCATTGGGGAGAAGTGAGTGAGTGAATGATGAGGGTGTAATTTGATTTGATTTGTGCATCAACATTTGGCGCCTTGTTGTTGTTGTTATTATTAACCCACTTGCAAAGGAGAGGAGACGGACACTGCCGTCATAATGAGAATAAGCAAGTTCAAAGAAGAAGGGAGATATGCTCATATCTGAAAGATTGGAAAACTAACCCAGCGGTATTATTTTGAACTTTCTGCAGCAAGGAGAAGATATTTTGAAAGTCCACCCAAGATAGCATTGCAATATTTAAGTTAGACAGAACAAATGAATAAACAAATGATGCTGTGACATTATTGAAAAGGTAATGACAAATAGCACTGAATTTGCCAGAGTTTTACATTGGCTACTTTTCAAATGTAAATTTGTACGGAGAGTTTCTGAACAAAGTGATACCAAGCTTATGTATACGTGGTGAGGATGAAATGTCAATGCTGCTGATAGACATGATAGATGGAAGAGAAGGCGTTTGGAATTTGGAGTTTCTTCAACAGGGATTCGTCGCACTCGGATTGTTCCATATGTGCTCCACTCAAATCTGCCAGCAATTATCTAGCAGACTCTCTGAGTACGCAGAACCCTATTCGCTGGCAAGGTCTTGAAATGAGAGGAGAGAGGGAGAAGGGACCTGTGAAACGCTAAGCTGACACCACTAGAATGAAAGAAACACTAACATGGGCAGCAAACAGGCCAGTGTTTAATGTCGCAGGCTGGGATTGACTTCAGGATATTAGATCTTGAGTCCATGGTTCCATTGAAAGAACCAGCCAGCCCACAGAAAGGACTAGGACGAAGAGATGGACACCTTTGGAGTTTTGGTGGAATGATGAGCCTTGCTTCTGTCTTCTTATCATTTAGCTGAAGACAATACAAACATTTGTCATCAAATGTAACAAAGCAGCCAGCACTAACATACAGACATAATCAGTACTGGTATTGGAGCCCAGTAACTAGGCAGTGACTTTTATAGGTACACAAAAGGCCGACAAATAAAGGTAACGTTTTCCATAAACAATGGAACCCAAATGAAGATGATCGTCTCCATAGACAGAAGAACCCAAATAAAGGTGATCATTTGTGGCATATTAGAGTCTTGATATAGCATGTTTAATGCAAACTCATTGTATGAATGCAGATATTTGGTTTGTATTTTGTAAAATTGTATTTGATTTCAAAGAAAAGAATCTTCAATGCTAGGGGGAAAATGAGTCCCAAGCAAAGGTGGTGGCTTCCATAAAACAAAACAGAACATGAAAGTTTGCCGTCAGAAGTGAAATGGCTGCCCATAGTGGAAGCCCAACAGATGGCTGGACGTGTGTGCTGTAGAGAAGTGAGAGACCAGAATGACAGACTGATACTGTGTAAGCCAGAGTGATGGACAAACGATGGGCCCTCCCCTTCCATCCAGTTACTTTAGAACCAGCAGACTGACTGGTTCCTGACCTCTGCCAGTGACTTTGCTCTGGCACGCCTTATACAGTGAACAGTTAAAGGCGAAGAGTTTGGTCCAGTGGTTAAGCTTATACATTATCCCATTATCATTTATGTGCAGCCTTAGTGATGTTTGAACAGTATCATTTAACAACAGTTTTATACTTTATTATTAAAATTAATTAATGATACAGATCTGATATGTTAGTGCATAATTTTTGTTTCTGTCTGTGGACGATTGTAGCAGCAAAATGATAAAACGCAAGATCTCATTGAACTGTAAGATTAATTTCCTATATTCTCAATTGTTTTCAATATGTGTAGTCAACGAAAGAACAATCTGATTATAGCTTTCAACTTGTCATAAAACAAACAAGCAAACAAACAAACAAACAAACAAACAAACAACAAACAAACAAACAAAAACAAAGGAACGAACGAACGAACGAATGAACGAAAAACCAACAACCAAAAAACGACCAAAAAACAAATAGACAGACAGACAGACAGACAGACAGACAGACAGACAGACCAACCAACCACCAACCAACCAACCAACCAACCAACCAACCAACCACGGTAGTCAAATGTATATGAAACAGCCTCATATTTTCCTTCTGGAGTAGAAAACCAATAAGATTGGTGGTTTGGGGGCATGGTTTTCGTAATTTCGTGAATAGTTGAACAATGACATTCATGATCTAGTTAATGGGCTGTTCATAAATGTTATTACCTGATGTTATTCAAGGACTATCAGCTTCATACGTGATGGGTTATGTGGTTGTGTGTGTGTGCAACTGAAAGATCTCTCGTAGATTTTGGGAAATTACCTCATGATCAGGTCACACACACTAGTTCTAAATAGAAAAAAAAAAACCCCATTTGACCACACACAACAAACAAGATGAAAGCGATGCAGGCCAGAAAGAGACGAAAGTTCAGATACCCATTGTATTCGAGAGACAGTTTACGAAAACTACCCTCAATCACGTCGTATACAAATTTTCGCAACAAGCAAAACCTGTTCACTCTGTGAAACACAGGATACAATATAACGCAAGTCACACACACACACACACACACACACACACAGAGAGAGAGAGAGAGAGAGAGAGAGAGAGAGAGAGAGAGAGAGAGAGAGAGAGAGAGAGAGATGAACGAAATGACCTAGGGACAAGTAAAGATCCCACATCGCACCAAACCCCACTTGACCGCCATTCGGTGCATCACACAGCACACTCCATCACAGGTAAACCTCAAAAGGTGGAAGCTCCCAGACCTCACCACACTTGGGCCATAATATGACAGCCTTCCTAAGTCTTCGTTCGTCCTCTGACCAAGCTTTAGCCACCGAAACGTCGTGCACCAATCACACCGACCACACAAGTGTCAGGGAGGCGAGAGGATTGCCGCCTTCCAAGCTGATTACTTCTTTGGCTGGCCTCGATTTTCTCTCGTGCCACAACAACGGGATTAGCAGTGGATGGAAGTTTGTCAAGGTGTTGGAGAAACAATGACGTTATTAGAACTTTGTTTTTCCTCCTTATGCTTAGCTGTTTGAAGGATAATTTACATAGAACTTTGGTGAAATGGTTCACGCCTGGTTTCAGCCTTCTTTTCCACCAGAAGAAAAGTGTTTAAATTTGGAATCTAAACTTGTTAAAGAGTATTCATTGAAATCAGGCAGTTCCGTATGCGTTCTGACTAAAATTTACCAACATTATCTGGCAGACCTGTTTACTCCACACAAAACACTTTTGGTGGGGAAGATCTTGAAATAGGATGGGATGGAGAGGGTGGCGCGGTTGTGTTATGATAACATTGAACTGATGCAACCAAAATGGAGCATTTTCAATAAGATTTGTAGCGAACAGGTCAGGTTTTTTATATTGTGGGCTGAGATAAAACTCTAGATGTCACAATTTGTGTCTGTGAATCTGAAAAACTGAGCCTGCAGTCCACCCAGCTGTGAATGGATACCTGACCCAGTTCAGATTTGGAGAAAGTGAAGCAGCTGGTAAGAGGATATGGGCATTACCTTAATAACGCTGCCTTGCCTTGAGAAAAGCTGACGTCTCTGCCACCATACTCTCCTAAGACCATAAGTTTATGGATCAGTCACAGGTTCAGCTTGATAGATTCTTCATTATCGGTCTCCTCTCTCTCTCTCTCTATATATATATATATATATACCTCTCTCTCTCTGTGCGTGTGTGAGTGCATGTGTGTGTGTGTGTGTGTGTGTGTGGTGTGTGTGCGAGCGCGTGTGTGCGTATTTGTGCGCGCACGTGTGTGTGTATGAATGTGCGTGCGTGTGTGCGTGTGTGTATGTGTGCGCACACGTGTGTGTATGTGCTTTAATTGTTTGTTTTTATGATGTTGGTGACTACGGTTCTGGTACCTATTTGTATATTAATGTCTGGGGTGTCGTATTCTTGATGAACTATGCTTGCTGCGTTACTGGGTGTACACATGCATGGTTTTCTGGTTTTGTTCCCATTGTTGTCTCACTTTAAAGTTTTATAATAATTCCAAACGGGCATGATAGTCAACTGGGTAAACATCTAACTTTTATTTGGAAGATCTTGGGTTCGATCCGCCTAGAGACCTCTGCCTGGTGGAAGGAAAGGATGGAGATTTTTTCCTTTATCAACGTGTGCAGATCTGTCAGTTCCAAAATATTTTTCATGTGTATACGCATGCAGAATATAAAATATGCACGTTAAAGATCCTGTAAGTCAAATCAGTGACCCCCATGGAGATGCTGTGGCCTCTTTCAGTATTAATAGTATAACCACTTTCTGGAAAATCTGTAATAGAAATTTCCTGTTTACTGTTTGTGCCTTGTTCCTATGCTTTTTGTCGTCTTTTCCCATCATTTTCTGCCTTGCTGGTCCATTCATCTGAATGCGTTCTGTGAAGCCTTACATGTTTTCTCTTAGGGTTGATAATTGGGTACATGTATTACGTACATTTTTGGCTCTAAAGAAATGTGATGTGTGTGTGTGTGTGCATGCAGCGGCGGAAACATGTATGTTAGAAAAATTCATGATAAATGTGAACATGTTCGTTTGAGACAGGCAAGAGACATGTAGATTTAACACTAATCACTTGATCACTTTTATCATTGATATGAACTTTCATCACAAATTCTATGTTTTAAATAGCTATGTTTTGTTGTCAGTGGACATTCTGATTTTACTTGAGAAAGACATTAAAGTCGAAAATTTGACCCCTCTACAACAAGGTGTTCGGCTGTTGTGCACAGTAAGAATCAGAAGCAATTTTAAGTTTAATTTAGCCCAGTTTGTGTATGTTTTAGTGTCCTTAGTTATGTTTAAATTAATTTTCAGATTTTCCACCCTCCTGATGATAAACTGGATGGAATGGTTAATACCAAGGGCATATCCTTAGATTATGATCGTGAAGGCATTGATACGTGTACTCAATTTTCTTTTTGACGTATTCTTTTTCAGTGAGGTATTGTGTACAATTTGAGATGGTTGTCTCCCTGATATGGCTCTGTGCATTTGGCTGCGCTTTAAACAACAATGACAAAACAATAAAAGCTATGTGAGTGGTTGGCTTATGGACACATGAAACGACCAGCAAGCACGCCCTTCCCAAGTGGAGTACGCAGGCTGGGCAGCAACATACCACCTGCACATTGTGGGCAAAACACACACACACACACACACACACACACACACACACACACACACACACACACACACACATATATATATATATGTATATATATACATATATATATATACATATACGCATGCGTATATTGATCCGTTTCTATGCAAAGTGGAACGAACACATTTTTGACATGGACTACTTGCGCTGTATACATGAAATCATCATCATCATCATCATCGTCGTCGTCGTCATTACTATTATTATCATTATCATTGTTGTTGTTGTCATTGTTGTTGTCATTGTTGTTGTTGCTTCCAATGCTGTCCAAAGATCAAACGTGACTAAACAGTCCCCACGTGTGGTCACATCGGCAGGCGCAGTAATTGTCTCAGCCACCATCATTCTCAAGACGAGGCTTACCGCTGACTTAAGCCCCCTGTCTTCATCCGCTTACGGCAATTAACGCTTGACAGTTAACTGACGCCGAGAGAGATACCGCTCTGGTACTAATCCCTCCCTCTCCTTCTTTGCCTTGCTCCTCTTTCTCTCTGTGTTCTTCTTTCCTTTCCATTCCGTCAGTCTCCCCAACTAAGAACTGACCTTTTCAATTCCAGGTTTTCGTTTTCTGGTGCTCGACTGTGGTATTAGCTATTCAGCTCCCTTGCACAAACACTCCCAGCAAAATTTAAAAAAAAAAAAAAGTCTACATAATTTTCTTGTAAATGAAATTCTTTAATGAAACAATCATCGTCATCATCACTAGCTTCTTAGTGCATTAGTGCCAACGCATTATGTGTTTAGATAATGAAAAATTATGTGTATGTGTCTATGTATGTGTGTAGGTTCACTGTCGCGTGTGTGTGTGCTATTCATTATTAAACAACGTGTCGAATTTAGTTAAGTATTTATTATGTGTAATCTTGGCTATTCATTATTAAACAACGTGTCGAACTTAGTTAAATATTTATTATGTGTAACCTTGGCTATTCATTATTAAACAACGTGTCGAATTTAGTTAAGTATTTATTATGTGTAACCTTGTCCATCTTGAGAATATAGATCTATGTGTAATAACATTATCATCACATGAAATGTTTGTGTTAATTGTTATTCTTATGTACACACACACACACACACAACACACACACACACACACACACACACATACATACATCATATACATACATATACATATGTACACGCACGTCTATCCGTCTATCTATCTATGTTGATGATAATATAATATAATATAATATAAATATAATATAATATAATATAATATAATATAATATAATATAATATATATATAATAATATAATATAATATAATATAATATAATATAATATAATATAATATAATATAATATAATATAATATAATATAATATAATATAATATAATATAATATAATATAATATAATATAATATAATATAATATAATATAATATAATATAATATAATATAATATAATATAATATAATATATTGGTCAGGCAGATTTTAGCAATGGCAGACCGAAAACTGACCAAACACGGTTGTATTTTGTCATTGTCTTTATCGTTGGAAAACAGAGATCAGTCAATCAATCGATGAGTCCTTGCTCTTCATTCCCTTTTCCATTTCTATTTGGTGTATCAAACAGCTTGATATGAGTGTTAGTACTGGTGATGATGGAATGATCCGGGAATAGGAATTACTTGTAATATAAGATTGTTGCATTCGTACGATCACTATTATGGAAGTAATGATGATGATGATGATGATGATAATGATGATGATATTGATGATGACGATGACAACAACAACAACAACAACAACAATGATGACAATTATAATAATAATAACTATAATGATAATAACTATACTGATAATGACAAAAATAGTAATTACAATGATGGTGATGATGGTAATCAAAATCATATAATGATAATACTAATACTAATAGGAAGAAGAAGAAGAAAACAACAACAACAATGTTAACAAAGATGATGATAATAATAATTTTATTTGTATGGGGCGAACAGTCTGTGTCAAAAGCATCCTTATTGCACATCAACACAGAAATGTATCATAATTACATTCACACAGTGACAACAATAGGAAACGTATAGACATACATTAACCCTTACACTCCCGCACCCTATCCATCACCTGCAATAAGTTAATCCTTTGACTACCTCACCCTATCCACCAGCTTCCTCCAGGAGCTGGTGGATAGGGTGAGGTAGGCAAAGGATTAACAGGAAGCTGGTGGATAGGGTGAGGGAATCCAAGGGTTAAGTTTTTGATTTGCTGGCATGGTTGACAATGTTAGATGCTGGTGGACAGGGTGTGGGAGTCAAAGGGTCACTACAACAAGCATAGATAGCTCATCAAGCATGAAAATACACAAGAGGATAAATATAAAAAATAAGTACCAGAACCACCAGTCATGAGTCGCTTTGATTTCTTGCAACGCGGTCCAAGTTACTAACTCATAAGCGCAAATAGTTAATCTATGCTACAGTAAGACGAAAACAAAGTTGGACACAGGATACACTTGTGATCAAGTTTTCTGTTCTGGGTTTTCATGCAGGCTGACTGGATTTTTTTTTGTAACACGGGGCTAGATATTTTTTGTACTGGGGGGGCTGGGTGTTTTTCGTACTGGGGGTGGGTGGGGCTGGATTTTTTTGTTTGTACTGTGGGGCTGGATTGTTTTTGTTCTGGGGCTGGGTGTTTTTCATACTAGCAGATTTGGGTAGAGAGCATATGAAACTGTCAGAGTATGGTGAATCCTTCTTCAACCACCTCCAAACAGCAGATCGCTCGTCGTCTTGTGCAGTTCATCTGCCATCTGACTGTTGACAAAATCGGATTGATTCCCTATCACCTGGAATGTTACTCCTGTACAGTAGGGATAGATTCAGTACGTTTACCAGCCACAGTGGCATAGTTGTTAGTGCAATGGACTATTGTCTAGAAGGTGGAGGTTCAAGTCTCATCGGTCTAAATTGTGGGATTTTTCAGTGTGTGTATGTGTGTGTGTGTGTGTGTGTGTGTGTGTGTGTGTGTGTGTGTGTGTGTGGTGTGTGTTTTGTGTGTGTGTGTGTACGATTTGTGAATGTGTGTGTCTGTGCATGTGCGTGCGTGTGTGTGTGTGTGTGTGTGTGTGTGTGTGTGTGTGTGTACGATTTGTGAATATTGTGTGTGTGTGTGTACGATTTGTGAATATGTGTTTGTGTGTGTGTGTGTGTGTGTGTGTATGTGTGTATATGTGTGTGTGTGCCTGTTGTTTTGTTTTATTTTGTTTTGCTACATAACTCTGGATATGGAGGGATTATGAAAGAAGTGGAACCAAATCTTTAGCATGAAACTTTACTTTTCTTTTTTTTTTACTTTTTAATTCCTAAATTCTGCAGCAAGAACAAAATCAAAAGCAAACACAAATCATCTCACAGGAGAGTTCCCAGTAAAGTTCCCCCCAAGTAGCCAAGCAAAGGGAGAGAAAACAAAGTTCGAATAACGTCATTGTTTCTCCAACACCTTGACAAACTTCCATCCACTGCTAATCCCGTTGTTGTGGCACGAGAGAAAATCGAGGCCAGCCAAAGAAGTAATCAGCTTGGAAGGCGGCAATCCTCTCGCCTCCCTGACACTTGTGTGGTCGGTGTGATTGGTGCACGACGTTTCGGTGGCTAAAGCTTGGTCAGAGGACGAACGAAGACTTAGGAAGGCTGTCATATTATGGCCCAAGTGTGGTGAGGTCTGGGAGCTTCCACCTCTTGGGGTTTACCTGTGATGGAGTGTGCTGTGTGATGCACCGAATGGGCGGTCAAGTGGGTTTTGGTGCGATGTGGGATCTTTACTTGTTGTGTGATACTCTTTTGGATGATCCGAATTCCGCCTGTCTCTCTCTGTGTGTTGAAGTTACAAAACCTGTTCAAACAAAACAAAGGACAAAAAGGACAAAGGGCCAGAGAGAGAGAGAGAGAGAGAGAAGAGACCAGAGAGAGAGAGAGAGAGAGAGAGAGAACCAGAGAGAAGAGAGACAGAGGAGAGAGAGAGAGAGCCAGAGAGAGAGAGAGCCAGAGAGAGAGAGACAGAGGAGAGAGCCAGAAGAGAGGAGCCAGAGAGAGAGAGAGCCAGAGAGAGAGAGAGCCAGAGAGAGAGAGAAGCCAGAGAGAGAGAGAGCCAGAGAGAGAGAGACAGAGAGAGCCAGAGAGAGAGAGACCAGAGAGAGAGAGAGCCAGAGAGAGAGAGAGCCAGAGAGAGAGAGCCAGAGAGAGAGAGAGAGAGCCAGAGGGGAGACAGCCAGAGAGAGAGAGCCAAGAGAGAGAGAGAGAGGAGCAGAGAGAGAGAGAGAGACCAGAGAGAGAAGCCAGAGAGAGAGAGCCAGGGGAAGAGAGAGCCAGAGAGAGAGAGAGAGCCAGAGAGAGAGAGCCAGAGAGAGAGAGCCAGAGAGAGAGCCAGAGAGAGAGAGGAGCCAGAGAGAGAGAGCCAGAGAGAGAGAGCCAGAGAGAGAGCCAGAGAGAGAGAGAGCCAGAGAGAGAGCCAGAGAGAGAGAGCCAGAGAGAGAAGAGAGCCAAGAAGAGAGAGAGAGAGCCAGAGAGAGCCAAGAGAGAGAGAGAGCCAGAGAGAGAGAGAGAGAGAGCCAGAGAGAGAGAGCCAGAGAGAGCCAGAGAGAGAGCCAGAGAGAGAGCCAGAGAGAGAGAGCCAGAGAGAGAGAGAGAGAGAGAGCCAGAGAGAGAGCCAGAGAGAGAGAGCCAGAGAGAGCCAGAGAGAGCCAGAGAGAGACAGACAGACATTCAGATTCAGATTCAGATTCAGATTCAGATTCAGATTCAGATTCTGCTGAGAGTAAGGAAAATCTGTTCCCAATAAAACAAAGGACACAAAGTGGCACAGGCCAGAGAGAGAGAGAGAAAGAGAGAGAGAGAGAGAGAGAGAGAGAGAGAGAGAGAGCCAGAGAGAGAGAACCAGAGAGAGAGAGAGAGCCAGAGAGAGAGAACCAGAGAGAGAGAGAGAGAGAGAGAGCCAGAGATTCAGATTCAGATTCAGATTCTGCTGATAGTAAAGAAAATCTGTTCCCAAAAAAACAAAGCGACACAGGCCAGAGAGAGAGAGAGAGAGAGAGAGAGAGAGAGAGAGAGAGAGAGAGAGAGAGAGAGAGAGAGAGAGAGAGAGAGAGTGAGGAAATTCGGAGAGAGAGAGAGAGAGAGAGAGAGAGAGAGAGAGAGAGAGAGAGAGAGAGAGAGAAGAGAGGAAATTCGGATCATCCAAAAAGCACTATCATGGAACAAGTAAAAATCCCACATCCCACTAAATCCCATTTGATCGCCCACTTGGTGCATCACATAGCACCGTCTGCCACAGTTAAGAAGCGGTGTAGGGAAGATGGCTACTACTGCAGCTGAGAGCATATTTTGCAGTTTCAGTTTCAGTTTCAATTTCTCAAGATGACGTCTCCGCTCTAGGAACGAATTCCATATGCACTAACGTCACAGGTGTCATGTGTATGGTGATCACGGCACAAGCCTTAAACCTGCACATAAACCCATGAAGCTGGCCAAGTCCTGAAGCCTTACCTAGACTATGTTTTACCTGGTCTACATTCTATATTGGTATTTTATCAGCCAACCGCTGGAATAATCTTGGCTGCATGTAAATGGCGTGTGTATGTGTGTATCTTACCTTCAAAAAAGGAACACATATATAAAATAAATAAATAAACAATTAATGGTCTGAATTTTTTTGCAGGCAACTTGCCAGAATGGTATAGCTACTCCTGTATTTTTCTCGTGATTCTCCATTCTGGCAGAAAAACACTCGACTTAGTAATGTAAACGGAAGAGTCAGGAAACACCTTTCATGTTTATTTCACAGATATATTGTATTGTTTATCCAATTTGATTCAGTTTGAGGATTCAATTTGAAGTCCGTGTGCAGTATGTACTCAGCGCACGTTAAAGATCCCATGGCAACAAAGGAGTTGTCCCTATTAAAATCCTGTAGAAAAAAATCATCTTCATAGGTAACCAGAAATATACGCATACATGAAAATAAAAGAAAAAATGGGTGGTGCTGTACTAGGTGGCGCCCTCTCCCCAAGTAGAGCAATCTGAATTACACTTGGTAAATTGGTTGTGACAACACTACGTAACGCGACACAACGCACCACTCCACACCACACCACGTACCACACTATACCACACCACACTATAACACCATACCAACACAACAACACCACACCAACACCATAACATCACCACAACAACACAACAACAATACAACAACAACACCACAACAATACAGCAACAACACACCAACACCAAACACCAACACAACAATCACACAACACAACACAAGCAATAAAGTGTGCAGCTATGTGAGTGTCCAAATGACATAACCACACTAGAACAACGGAGATGAGCCATAAGCTATAAGACCAGCAAAGATCTGCATCAAACTGTCACTGATAACACTGTTCAAGCAAACGATCTAAAACATCTGAAGCTGAATCTGTACTGAAACTAAGGTCAACTAAAAACTGAAAGCCGTTGTGACTATCTAAAAGAGCAAATGCGGGTTCAGCGTGCATAAACGTGACCACTGGATGAAAGTAGCTTCACTTTTAGTTGTTCACTGTGTAAGATGCGAGAGGTCAAGCAGCACTAGATCTGCTCGTGCTTGTCTTTTCGTATGTATATGATTTTTGTTTTGTTTTGGCCATGAAGTTTTTAGCAACATTTATAGGTCATTTTATGAGGAAAGGGGAATTAGAGCACCTGGTCACAACAGGAAAGCTGGAGGGAAAGAGAACACCAGGTAGACCTAGGGAGAAAATCTTGACTGGACTTGCAGGATGGCTGAGGACAGAGAGGCAGCGACAGGGGATAGATTCGTATGGAGGGCCATGATTGCCAACGCCATGCAGCAGGGCACATGATGATGATGATGGTGATGTTTTTTTGGATGCCATAGTGTATGCTTGGTGTCCATTTGATGTAAAGCAAAAAGTGAATAAAAGATGTTTATTAAAAAAAATCTGCTGGTGGTAAGGTAACGAGATGGAAGGGGAGAGCCCGTCGATTGTCCATTATTCTGTCTTACACAACATTAGTCCACCATGCTGGTCTGTCATTGTCTACAGCACACACGTCCAGCCATGTGTAGACAACCATTTCACTTCTGATGGCAAGATTTTTGCTTTGTAAATGGAAGCCAAGACCTTTGTTTGGGGCCCTTTGTATATGCAAGCAACCTTCTTTTCTTTGGTCCTTTATTCACGAGGGCCACACCTTTGAATGGAACCTTTGTTTATGGATCTAGGACTGAATTCAAGATATGAGATTTCAAGCTCATGACTCCATCAAAAGAGCCAGCCAACATTAACGTTTACATCTGTCTTTAAATCTTTTAACAGTTCTTCTCACCCGAACTCCAACCTCCCCTGTTGCAACCTGATTTGTTGTCACACCCCTGCTATCCTCCCCCCCCCCCCAATACAATTAGGAAACCTGATTCAACGTTACCCCCTGGGGCCTGATATTTACACGAATAAATCACGCCTGCACACCTCCAGAAATTGGCGATTTGCTTACGACTGAAAGGAGTTGGTGGCGCTCAGCACGCGGTGTTAGCCACGCCATAAGCAAGAGACAAAAAGCAGGCGTGACAGCAGGAAAAGAACGGGTCTAATTGATGTCACAATTATCGACTGCATATTTTTACACATACTCATGCACGCACACATACACGCACGCACGCATGCATGCATGCACGCACGCACACACACACACACACACACATGTATATATACACACATATACACACATAATACGCATCAAGTTCGTCAAAATGCAGCTTTATGACCGCGAAAGGAGCTTCACAGTCACGAGTTTGCATGTACCTTAGGAAATGAAAATGGATTCATATCGAACAATGATTTTATCTTTATCTAGACAAAATGTATTGCAAAGGATCCATATTCTTTAATCGTTTCATTCATTCATTTATTTCTTTTGTTGTTGTTGTTTTTTTGTTTTCTTGTACCCAATTTTTTCCACCGCTCCTGTGTCACACGCCTAATGACGTTCATTTCAACTCTCCAACACACCTTCAAACTTAACAAAAATGAGGTCACTATGAGGGCAGGGCACACACACACACACACACACACACACACACACACACACACACACACACACACACACACACACACACACACACACACACACACACACAACACAAACAAAACAAAACAAAAACAAAACAAAAACAAAACAAACAAACAAACAAACAAACAAAATCAAACACCCCCCCCCCAACAAAATCTGGACAACTGTTCCCAGTGCTATGATATTGAGATTAGGGATGACAACGATAAAGCTATAGAGTTCCATGTGGATTGCAACTGCATAACAGGGCTGGAATCTATGCTTACTTCCATAATAGTTATATCCAGATGTCAAACAATCCAAGAAGTACAGGCACCTGCGGTGTTGGTCATGAAATTTGGGCCAGAAAATGTGGGCAACACACTCAATGACATACTGTAAAGTGAACGAGATGGAGCTGAACGGCTCCCGTCCTCCCAGTTTCGGTTTCAGTTTCTCAAGATGACGTCTCCGCGCTCGGAATTAATTCCATATGCACTAACGTCACATTTGCCATGTGATGGAAAAGATCCTTAAGCCTTAAACCTGCACGCAAACCCTGTAGCTCGCTCAACTCTGGTCAGGGATGAAGCAATCCCATAATATTATTTCATCTTATAGGTGTTCAAAACCTCGACCTCCTAGTCAGTAAACTGTTGCACATACCAGTTTGTAACGTTGACTGGTGGGAGGAGATTTGTTCTTAAGGAAAAACACAGCGCTAAGTAAGTGTTGATAAGTAAAAAATTATTATGATGAAAACTTACTGAGAATTTTTGGGTATATCTATCGATTTTTATCTACTGTATTTCTTGCTTACAATAACAGTGGACCATTAGATCAGTTGGTTAACTCTTTGACTCCTGCACCCTGCCCATAAGTGTCCTGCATGGTGTACCGTGATAGTAAAGCAAAAACTTAACCCTTTGACTCCCTCACCCTATCCACTAGCTTCCTGAGGGAGTCAAAATGTTACATTTTTGCAATTGGTAGATAGGGTGTGCGAGTTAAAGAGTTAAAATTAAAGCACTGTGCTGATAACATGGAGGATGTGAGTTTGACTCTCAGATAGGGCCACAGGTTTTAAGATCATTCTTCAAAAGCAGGCTCTGTCCTATTGTTATTTACTTGTTTTTATATAATAATGGTTTTACTATGTGATAGCCGAGAACAAACCAGTATAGAGGTCATCAATGATTTTTCAATCATCTATTTCTGAATCCATAAATCTTGTGTGGTCCAGTCAAACTATTTATATACACAAGGAGCTTGATATCTAAGCCTGTATATATGTACATGTATATAATATATGTATATGTATATGTATATGTGTAAGTGTGTGTGTGTGTGTGTGAGTGTGTGTGTGTGCTGTTGTGTATGTGTGTATGTGTGTGTGTGTGTGTGTGTGTGTGTGTGTGTGTGTGTGTGTGTGTGTGTGGTGATGTATATGATGTGTGTGTATGTGTGTGTGTGTGTGTGTGCGCGTTTGTGTATGTTTATTTTGCTTGTCTATTTTGCTTTGAAACATACACTTGTAAAAGAAGAGAACTATCTAAAAAAGAGCAAACAGGTCTTTATCACAAGACATACAATGCTTTTTGCTTACGGATTCTGTATTCCAGGAGATCAAAACATATACAAACTATCTCACCAAAATAGAATCAGAACGCGTATTTAATACAACCAGACAAGACAGGCGCAAATTTTCGGCCAACTGGCCTTTGTAAAGCGTACACGTAAGACCACAAACGAATAAACACCAAATACAAAAATTAGGAGAAAAAGACTTAAATTTCCCTGCTGCTTTGTCCAGTGGGAGAAAAGGACTTGTCCTAATTTTTGTATTTGGTGTTTATTCATTTGTGATCTTTCGTTTACGCTTGACAAAGGCCAGTTGAGCGAACATTTTCGCCTGTATCAAATACGCGTTCTGATTCTATTTTCGTGCTTTTTTAAAATTCTTTTTTAACTGGTTCCTATTTGCTTAAACGCGGGCAGTCACACTTGTTTTGCCGGGAAAGGCTGCTTCCAACTCAGCAGTGGGGCGACCATCCCCAACCCGGCGGGTCCATAGGTGGCGGATAAAGGAACGGCCCTCAGATATGGGGGTTAGCTGTGATATAAGTCAGGCTTGCCTGGTCGAATAAGCAGTCCCGGACCAACTGGCGATGTTCCTACCAGGACGGGGCGGGACAGCAGGTGGCGCTGTTGATCTCCACTGAAATACCCTATATGTCCTATGGTGGGTTCATCCTGCGGTTAAGAGGCGCAGTATAACCTCTAGCCCCAGGGTGGGACCCCTGGCTAATCAATCCCCCCTGTGCTTCCAGGGCAGGACATACGGACCAGGAGCTAAGGGCGGGGTAACCCCTACAGAAAACCTAGAGAGCTGAAGACGGAGAAATGGAGCCTGTATGGCGCTCTCTAACAAATCACCATGCCACGCACCATCGCACAATGGACAACGTCAGACAGATGTGACACGAATGGCGCTCGCCCACTGAGGTCCCCCCAGGGTGGAGCAGCGTCGGACTCCGCGCCTCAACGGAGTCCACCCTCAGCAACTGGAGGTCCCTCTCGTCCGTCCTGGCATGCCAGGGGACGGCGGAGGAATGCGACTGGCAGCACCTCAACATCTCCCATGCAGAAACCCTTCATGGTTATGCATTGGAATGCAGAAGGAGTCATAAACAAGAAGACAGAGCTAGAACATCTGCTCCATGAGAAAAACATCAACATCTGTTGTCTTCAAGAAACCCATCTGCAAAGTGGGAAAACACTCAAAGTGAGGGGCTACCAAAGCTTTAGATCAGACAGAACTGACCGACGAAAAGGCGGCATCCTGACACTCGTCAGGAACAACATTCACGCCTGCGAGGAGACTGTCTACATGGAGGGTGCTGAGTACCAGATGATTCGGGCCCAACTGAAGGACACAGAGTTGCGCATCTCAACTTCTACTGCCCCAATGATCGTCCGCTCTCCCTTGACACCATATATGTCCCAGACTCGCGCTTCATTGCAGTCGGTGATTTTAACAGTCACTCCCAGAGCTGGGGATATAACCACATGGACCGTCGAGGAGAAGAAGTGGAAGACTGGCAGGATGAACACCATCTCGTCCTCATCAACTCACCGCATGACACTCCAACCTTCTACTCCAGACGTTGGCGAACCACATCCACACCAGATCTGGCTCTCTGCACCGAGGACATCCATAGGGGTGTAATTAGAGAGGTGGGAGACCAGCTTGGAGGAAGTGACCACAGGCCTGTGTTCCTCACTCTCAACGAGAACACAACACAGAACCCTGTAGCCCCACGCTGGAACTACAAGAAGGCAAAGTGGAAGCTCTTCAGCCACCGCACAAATGTTCTCACCAATGACCTTCAAGTCAGAGGAAGAGACATCAACAATGCAGTCCGCGAATTAAATTCATGTATCCTGAAGGCAGCCCAAGAGTGCATTCCACGAGGTGCTCGGAAAGACTACAAGCCATATTGGAACAACCAACTACAAGAACTGCAGGACGAGATGACCGAAGCCAGACAGAAAGCAGAAGATAACCCATCGGATGAGAACCACCTGCGGCTCCAGCAGACAAAAGCCAGGTTTCTCACGGCAAAAATCCAAGCCAGACGACAAAGCTGGAGGGAGAAAACAGCTGCTCTGAACCTTGAGAGAGATGGCAAGAAACTCTGGAGAGTCCTGGGACAACTCAACGATGAAGAGAGCAGACATCACAAAATCACACTGGAAGATAACGGAGAGTTGTTGACTGGTAGACGCGCTGCCAATCGATTTGCAGACAACTACGCAAATGAGAGCAACATACCAGTCACACCCCTCCAACAAAGAGAAGCAAGAAGAGAACAGCGAGAACGTCCTCACCAGACCACCAATGTGAAACCCATGAAGCAACCCTTCACGCTTCATGAGCTTCAGACAGCTCTCAGGAAGCTAAAAACCAAGAAATCTCCGGGACCGGATGGGATCACTAACGAGATGCTGAAGCACCTTGGCAGCACAGCCATCTTGAAACTACTGGAGGTCCTCAATCACAGCTGGGAAACCGGCACCTTGGCACAAACATGGCGTGAGGCTATCATGACTCCAATCTATAAGAAAGGAAAGGACAAGAAGAAGCCTGCCAGTTACAGACCAATCAGCTTGACCAGCTGCATGGTGAAGACCCTAGAGAGGATGATCAATCAGCGCCTCCTTTGGTATCTCGAGACTGAGAACATTCTGGTCCCGGAGCAAGCAGGATTCCGATGCTTTCACAGTACAGAAGACCAGGCCACCTTCCTTTCCCAAGAAATTGAAGACGCGTTCCAGGAACAGAAAGTTGTCTTTGCTGCCTGGATCGACCTGCAGAAAGCCTTTGACAAGGTCTGGACTGATGGCCTCTTGGTGAAGCTGCAGAGATGTGGAGTTGGAGGCAATATGCTACGGTGGATCCGAGCCTACCTCCACAACCGCAGAGCACGAGTCACAGTCAACGGACGCAAAGGCAAGAAAGTTCTCTTGCGACATGGAGTCCCTCAAGGTGGAGTTCTCTCCCCCACACTCTTCTTGGTCTTCATTAATGACCTCATAAAAGATCTGCCAAAAGGCATCCATGCAGCACTATACGCGGATGACCTGGTGATATGGTGCAAGGAGGAGTTCACCACCACTGCCACCTACAGAATGCAGCTAGCAGCAGACAAACTGGCAGCATGGGCAGAAGAGTGGAACATCTCGATTAATAAAGACAAGTCCTCCACGGCACTCTTCACCCTGTCATCCAAGCAGAAATCTGGCACCATCAAACTTGGTGACACTCCATTGAAGAAAGATGAGGAAGTTACATACCTTGGTGTCACCTTCGACAAGCGGCAGACCTGGAAGCCCCACATCGAAAGAGCTGAAAGAAAAGCAAGACAAAAGCTCGCCATCCTGCGCAAACTGGCCGGAACCAGCTGGGGAGCCAACGAGAAAGTGCTCAAGCAAACGTACCAGGGAGTGGTCAGACCCCACCTTGAGTACGGTTCTACAGCCTGGTCTACAGCAGCCAAAACCCATCTGCAGACCCTGGACAAAGTCCAGAACCAAGCACTCCGTCTCATCACAGGATCAATGCGATCCACACCAATTCAGGCCATGGAGGAAGTTACTGCCATTCAGCCCCTGGTGCAGAGAAGAGACATGAAAAACTTGGTCCAGGCAGAGAAGATCAAGGTTCTGCCACACCATCCAATGGGACAGAGAATGGACCAACCAACCAAGAGCCGTCTCAAACGCAGCAGCTTCCTCCACGAAACTAGACGGCTTGCCAGGGTGCACCTGGCTGACACACCAACAACACTTCCTCTAAACACCTCTGACCTGCTACCACAACCTTGGAACAACGACTACAAGTTGCTCCAAATCACCACCTCAGTCCCTCAAGTTACCCCAGGAGAGTCCCAAGATGACAGCGTCAAACGCACTCTGACACTCGCCATGATCGACGAGCAATATCCTGCAGAATCCTGGATTCACGTATACACGGATGGCTCGGCAACCAATGCTGTGGCAGATGGAGGAGCGGGCGTACATATCAACTCTCCAGACGGACACGTCATCACAGCAGGGATACCCACTGGCAAACACTGCACCAACTATGCAGCAGAAGTGGAGGCTCTTATGAAGGCAGCGGCTCTAATTCATGACATTCAGACCCAAGTTGTCTTCCTCTCCGATGCAAAGTCTGTATTGGAAGCACTTGCAGGGGACAAACTTCCACATCTCATGGAAAAGCTGCAAGATGTCGCCAAGCATCGACGTGTGGTCCTGCAGTGGGTTCCGGCCCATTGTGGGATACCTGGAAACGAAGCAGCAGACCAGCTTGCCAAAGATGGAGCCAAAGGAAGACAACCAGAAAAAAGCCTTAGCTTCAGGGAGAAGAAGACCCTTGTGAAGGCAGCCTTCTGCAGAACAACCTCAAAGGATCCATACCATCTCCTTAGCCGTCTGCAGCAGGTGGCGATCTTCAGGCTCAGAACAGGTCACTGTCGCCTGAATGCCCACCTGTTCAGGAAGATGAAGCTGGCCTTATCACCTATCTGTCCTTGTGGTCTGGAAGAACAGACACCAGAACACATCCTTCAGATCTGCCCCCTCTTCCAAGAGCAGAGGGAACAAGTGTGGCCGACGGCAGCTCCCCTCCGCACCAAGCTCTATGGCTGCCGACAGGACATGGAGGACACGACAACATTCGTCTCCCTGACTGGACTGACCTTGTGAACGTGCGAACGCAGAAGAAGAAGAAGAACACTTGTTTTGGATTTCTTGCCAAAGTTTCCATGTAAGTCTCTTCAAGAAGTCAAGCACAGCGGAGGAAACAAAGATCTAATAGCGTCATTGTTTCTCCAACACCTTGACAAAGTTCCATCCACTGCTAATCCCGTTGTTGTGGCACGAGAGAAAATCGAGGACAGCCATAGAAGTAATCAGCTTGGAAGGCGGCGATCCTCTCGCCTCCCTGACACTTGTGTGGTCGGTGTGATTGGTGCACGACGTTTCGGTGGCTAAAGCTTGGTCAGAGGACGAACGAAGACTTAGGAGGGCTGTCATATTACGGCCCAAGTGTGGCAGAGCCTGGTGGTTTTCACCTGTTGGGTTTTATCTGTGACGGAGTGTGTCTTATGATGCACCGTGCAGACGGTCAAGAGGGGCTTTGGTCAGATGTGGGATCTTTACTTGTCCCCTTGCTGATTTCGTTCCTCTGTTCCTGGCCTGCGATACTTTGCGTCCTCTGTTTCTTGTGGGCTGCTTGTTGACAAGTGTTGTTTGACTGTGATCATGAGGTAATTTCTGAGTCCCTGCAAAAGATCTCTCAAATATAAAAGTATGCGTGTGGTGTTTTTGAAATTCTTGACACAGTCTATCCACACACACACACGCACGCACACACACACACAGACACACACACACACACACACACACACACACACACACACACACACACACACACACATACACTAACACACACACTAACACATGTAATCTACATGACATGTTGCTCATGAAGCTGACAGTCCATACAAAAGCCATGTTAACCAGCCCATTAACCAGAATATGAATATAAACATTTAATCTATCCAGGAAATATAACACACATTTTACCAAGTATCCTCCAAAATCATCAGCTGTCTAGGGTTTCCTGGCCAAAAATATGAGACTGCTTAATGTACTAATGGGTGCCACGTTTTTTTTTCTTTCAGTAATGGATTAGAAGTCTTAGCCTTAAGAAATGGACTTTTAGGGTTACAATTCTTTTCAGCATTGTGCATATTACAAACATATGAAGATACGGAAAAAAAAAAAAAGAATTTTACAATATAATGAGATCTCCGAGCTCAGCTTTTTATTTTGCAACTGTAGCTGTCCAGACGTAGAGGTATCAATTCGTAATCTAGACCAGCAAGATCCATTTTAAACCATTGCTATTGTGACTGCTTTATAGCAGGTCCAAACCCCAACTCTACACAAGCTTAACCACTGGACCACGACACTTCACCCTTAATTGTTCTCTGTGTAAGATGCAGGAGAGCTAAGCCGTTGGTAGAGGTCAAGCAGCGCTAAGTCTGCTGGTGCTCAGGTAACTAGATGGAAGGGGAGGGTCCATAATTTGTCCATCACTCTGTCTTACACAGCATTAGTCTGCCATGCCAGTCTCTTACTTCTCTACTGTGAGCCTTACAGTGTGGGCAGCCTTTCCGCTTCTGGCGGCAAGCTTTCATGCTTTGTTTTGGGAAGCCACCACCTTTGTTTGGGGCCCTATGTTTATGACAGCCACCCTTTTTGTTTTGGGTTCTTTGTTCATGGAAGCCGCCGTCTTTGTTTGGATCTTTTGTTTATGAAAACCACCATCTTTGTGATCCTTTGTTCTTGACAGCCATTGTCTTCTGTTTGGGGTCCTTTATTTATGAAAGCCACATCTTTGTTTGGGACACTTTATTTAAGCAACCACCTTTTTTGACCCTTTGTTAAATAAGAATCACCATCTTTGTTTCGGGCCCTTTGTTTATGGAACCACTGCTTTTGTTTAGGCTTCGAAGACTGATTCTTTTACATATAACTAGCTGCTTTGGATTTTTCTGACGACACAAACTCAAGCTATTCTATTGGTTTGGTTATGGGAACCAAACACAATTTGGTTAGAATAGGTCTTTTTTTGTTGTTGAAAATATATAGCCTAATATAAAAGAAATTTCAGACAGCACGTGAAGGAAACCTTATATGTAGTTTTGTCTTCATTTGTTGTCTAGATCCAGAAGTAAAAATATGAAGTGTTGAAAATCTTCACTTGTAATAGTGAAATCTAATGCCTCTTAAAAAAAATAATTTTTTAAATTATTTTTTTTCATAAAATCGTCATTTTTATTTAAGCACTATTTTTAAAACTTATTTTTATGTTAATGAAATAAAGCAAGAGCTTGGTGTTGGATTTGTTTTAATTCCAATAGCAAAATATGGCGCTATGGTTACAGGGGAGAAAAATAATGTTTTCTTAAAACCAAATCAGAACTAATATCATTTAAAGCTAAACACGGTTGTTTTAAAGGAGATCTCCAAATGCGAAACTAGCTTTGGTTTTGAAAATCATATTCGTTTTTGTTTATTCATTGTCACTGCTGTATCATTTAAAGCGTTGATGGTCGTTTGCATGTCGTGGTAGGCTTTGGTGTGGTGGGTTTTTAATTAAAGCACGTTTCCACTATCCCTAAAATTGTAAATACGATAAAAATACCTTAAAGCCATGAAGGCAAAAACAGTTAGCTATTTGTGCGTCTACAGACTTACCCGAATTCTCAGTAAGAATACTTTGAGGAAATACTTCGAACCTGAGTCACGTATGGCCTTTATTTCTGGGTAAAAGTGAATCAGCGTTTAATATCTGACGGTATTGAACAAAAAGATTTCAAAGGGATGCAAATTTTAGTAGACTAATTATAGGCACATGTCCTCAGCCCTCAGAAAAAGAAAGCAGGGTTGTCTGCCTTGTAGCGGTAAGGCAAACTTAACAAAAGGAAAAACAAGTAAACACAAAGACCTTCAACCAGGCAGAAGTAAACAAAGAGAAAAACAAGTAAACACAAAGACCTTCATCCAGGCAGAAGTAAACAAAGAGAAAAACAAGTAAACACAAAGACCTTCAACAGGCAGAAGTAAACAAAGAGAAAAACAGGCGAACACAAAGACCTTCAACCAGGCAGAAGTAAACAAGGAGAAAAAAAAGTAAACACAAAGACCTTCAACAGGCAGAAGTAAACAAAGAGAAAAACAGGCGAACACAAAGACCTTCAACCAGGCAGAAATAAACAAGGAGAAAAACAAGTAAACACAAAGACCTTCAACCAGGCAGAAACAAACAAAGAGAAAAACAGGCGAACACAAAGACCTTCAACCAGGCAGAAGTAAACAAAGAGAAAAACAAGCAAACACAAAGACCTTCAACCAGGCAGAAACAAACAAAGAGAAAAACAAGCAAACACAAAGACCTTCAACCAGGCAGAAACAAACAAAGAGAAAAACAAGCAAACACAAAGACCTTCAACCAGGCAGAACTAAACAAAGAGAAAAACAAGTAAAACACAAAGACCTTCAACCAGGCAGAACTAAACAAAGAGAAAAACAAGTAAACACAAAGACCTTCAACCAGGCAGAACTAAACAAAGAGAAAAACAAGTAAACACAAAGACCTTCAACCAGGCAAGACTAAACAAAGAGAAAAACAAGTAAACACAAAGACCTTCAACCAAGGCAGAAGCAAACAAAGAGAAAAACAAGTAAACACAAAGACCTTCAACCAGGCAGAAATAAACAAGGAGAAAAATAAACAAACACAAAGACCTTCAACCAGACAGAACCAATCGCCTGACTGGCCTAACACAAAAGAACTGAAACTCTTAAGACAAGTAGCGCTGATATAAGATGATGAGAGGAGGTGAGGATATAAAGAGAAAAATATTGTCTTGTGTTGTTATGGGAGCGAAAACTGCCTCTAAGGTACCAAACCCAGTTCTGCCATATCAGTCGTGCTAACGTTTTAACCCTTTGATTCCTGCACTCTGTCCACCAGCATCCTGCATTGTCAAACATGCTAGCAAAGCAAAAATCTAACCCTTTGATTCCCTCACACTATCCACCCGCTTCGTGCAGGAAGCTGGTGGATAGCTTGAGGAAGTCAAGGGATTAACTTTTTGTAGTTGGTATCCAGGGTGCGGGAGTCAAAGGGTTAAACCTTTGACTCCCGCACCCTGTCCACCAGCATCCTGCATCGTCAAACATGCTAGTAAAGCAAAAAACTTAACTCTTTGATTCCCTCACCCTATCCACCAGTTTCCAGCAGGAAGCTGGTGGATAGGGTGAGGGAGTCAAAGGGTCAAGGTTTTGCAGTTGGTGGATAGGGTGCGGGAGTCAAAGGGTTAAAACACTATTTTGGACTAGTTAAAGGCATGGAGAAAAGTATATGGTTAATGTCAATTGATAATCTTCTCTCTCCTCAGTTTCAGCGTTTTGGTCTGTTGTTGTTTTTTTTCTCTAAAGTTCGAGCATGCTCATAGTTATCACTGACTTGATTGTCAGATCAAGTGTACCACTGAAGGCGACGTAGCTTCGTTAGAATTTCTAACAGACTGTCGAAGCAGTCAACAGACCCTGCAGACAGTTTCACTAATTGGTTTGTCGCACAGCTTATTCCACACACACACCTTTTTATGTCCTGCATTCTGTCATACTTGGCGATACTTCAAGGAGAAAAGGAGAGTCTTCGTTGAACTAATTGCTGCAGAGATTATAATATAAGAGAGACAGAAAACAAGAACAACAAGAGCATGTTTTATTTACGAGGATTTGACATATGAAATAGGCAATAATTGTGTATGCTTTTTAGCATCCACCCTGGCCCTAAGAGGGCCTATGTTACTAAGAGAAAGAGAGAAAGAGACCGACAGAGAAGAGAGAGAGAGAGAGAGAGAGAGAGAGAGAGAGAGAGAGAGAGAGAGAGAGAGAGAGAGAGAGAGTGAGAGAGACCGACAGAGAAAGAGACCGACAGAGAGACAGAGAGAGACAGAGAGAGAGAGAGAAAGAGAGAGAGAGAGAGAGAGAGAGAGAGAGAAAGAGAGACAGAGAGACAGAGAGACAAGAGACAGACAGACAGACAGACAGACAGAGAAAGAGAGAGAGATAGAGAGATAGAGGATAAACACTATTTTACCAAAAAAAACAATCGTGTTATTTTTGCACTGTTATTTTAAAAAATTTCATAGCGTTCTGAATTTACCTACGTTGCTTTTATCCACAATATGCAGGTGATGTGCTTCTGTACAGTCTGCGTGCTGTCTTTTGTGGATGCACATACATGATGGGTGTTTTCATATTTCCCCATGTGAGCCACTGACGTGACTTACAGGATTTTTAACTTGATATTCTGTTTGCACACGAATGGGGTTTAGACACTGGCAGCTCTGCGCATATGTTAGCCTGGGAGATCGGAAAAAATGTCCATCTTTTACCCATCAAGTGGAGATGTCCAGACAGATCGGAAAAAATGTCCATCCTTTAGCTTCAAGTGGTGGTGTCCAGACAGATAAAAAAAAAGTCCATCCTTTACCCATCAAGTGGTGGTGTCCAGACAGATAAAAAAAGTCCATCCTTTACCCATCAAGTGGTGGTGTCCAGACAGATTAAAAAAGTCCATCCTTTACCCATCAAGTGGTGGTGTCCAGACAGATAAAAAGTCCATCCTTTACCCATCAAGTGGTGGTGTCCAGACAGATTAAAAAAGTCCACCCTTTACCCATCAAGTGGTGGTGTCCAGACAGATAAAAAAGTCCACCCTTTACCCATCAAGTGGTGGTGTCCAGACATGGAAAAAAAGTCCATCCTTTACCCATCAAGTGGTGGTGTCCAGACAGATAAAAAAGTCCATCCTTTACCCATCAAGTGGTGGTATACAGACAGATAAAAAAGTCCATCCTTTACCCATCAAGTGGTGGTGTCCAGACAAATAAAAAAGTCCATCCTTTACCCATCAAGCGGTGGTGTCCAGACAGATAAAAAAGTCCATCCTTTACCCATCAAGTGGTGGTGTCCAGACAGATAAAAAAGTCCATCCTTTACCCATCAAGTGGTGGTGTCCAGACAGATAAAAAAAGTCCATCCTTTACCCATCAAGTGGTGGTGTCCAGACAGATTAAAAAAGTCCCTCCTTTACCCATCAAGTGGTGGTGTCCAGACAGATAAAAAAGTCCATCCTTTACCCATCAAGTGGTGGTGTCCAGACAGATTAAAAAAGTCCATCCTTTACCCATCAAGTGGTGGTGTCCAGACAGATAAAAAAATGTCCATCCTTTTCCCATCAAGTGGTGGTATCCAGACAGATAAAAAAAGTCCATCCTTTACCCATCAAGTGGTGGTGTCCAGACAAATAAAAAAAGTCCATCCTTTACCCATCAAGCGGTGGTGTCCAGACAGATAAAAAAGTCCATCCTTTACCCATCAAGTGGTGGTGTCCAGACAGATAAAAAAAGTCCATCCTTTACCCATCAAGTGGTGGTGTCCAGACAGATAAAAAAAGTCCATCCTTTACCCATGAAGTGGTGGTGTCCAGACAGATTAAAAAAGTCCATCCTTTACCCATCAAGTGGTGGTGTCCAGACAGATAAAAAAAGTCCATCCTTTACCCATCAAGTGGTGGTGTCCAGACAGATTAAAAAAGTCCATCCTTTACCCATCAAGTGGTGGTGTCCAGACAGATAAAAAAGTCCATCCTTTACCCATCAAGTGGTGGTGTCCAGACAGATAAAAAAGTTCATCCTTTACCCATCAAGTGGTGGTGTCCAGACAGATTAAAAAAGTCCATCCTTTACCCATCAAGTGGTGGTGTCCAGACAGATAAAAAAAGTCCATCCTTTACCCATCAAGTGGTGGTGTCCAGACAGATTAAAAAAGTCCATCCTTTACCCATCAATGGTGGTGTCCAGACAGATAAAAAGTCCATCCTTTACCCATCAAGTGGTGGTGTCCAGACAGATTAAAAAAGTCCATCCTTTACCCATCAAGTGGTGGTGTCCAGACAGATAAAAAAGTCCATCCTTTACCCATCAAGTGGTGGTGTCCAGACAGATAAAAAAAGTCCATCCTTTACCCATCAAGTGGTGGTGTCCAGACAGATAAAAAAAAGTCTATCCTTTACCCATCAAGTGGTGGTGTCCAGACAGATAAAAAAAGTCCATCCTTTACCCATCAAGTGGTGGTATCCAGACAGATAAAAAAAGTCCATCCTTTACCCATCAAGTGGTGGTGTCCAGACAGATTAAAAAAAGTCCATCCTTTACCCATCAAGTGGTGGTGTCCAGACAGATAAAAAAAAGTCCATCCTTTACCCATCAAGTGGTGGTGTCCAGACATATTAAAAAAGTCCCATCCTTTACCCATCAAGTGGTGGTGTCCAGACAGATTAAAAAAAGTCCATCCTTTACCCACCAAGTGGTGGTGTCCAGACAGATAAAAAAGTCCATCCTTTACCCATCAAGTGGTGGTGTCCAGACAGATAAAAAAAAAAGTCCATCCTTTACCCATCAAGTGGTGGTGTCCAGACAGATAAAAAAAAGTCTATCCTTTACCCATCAAGCGGTGGTGTCCAGACAGATAAAAAAAAGTCCATCCTTTACCCATCAAGTGGTGGTGTCCAGACAGATTAAAAAAGTCCATCCTTTACCCATCAAGTGGTGGTGTCCAGACAGATAAAAAAAAGTCCATCCTTTACCCATCAAGTGGTGGTGTCCAGACAGATAAAAAAAGTCCATCCTTTACCCATCAAGTGGTGGTGTCCAGACAGATAAAAAAAGTCTATCCTTTACCCATCAAGCGGTGGTGTCCAGACAGATAAAAAAAGTCCATCCTTTACCCATCAAGTGGTGGTGTCCAGACAGATAAAAAAGTCCATCCTTTACCCATGAAGTGGTGGTGTCCAGACAGATAAAAAAGTCCATCCTTTACCCATCAAGTGGTGGTGTCCAGAGAGATAAAAAAAGTCCATCCTTTTCCCATCAAGTGGTGGTGTCAAGACAGATAAAAAAAGTCCACCCTTTACCCATCAAGTGGTGGTGTTCAGACAGATAAAAAAATGTCCATCCTTTACCCATCAAGTGGAAGTGTCCAGACAGATAAAAAAAAGTCCATCCTTTACCCATCAAGTGGAAGTGTCCAGACAGATAAAAAAAAGTCCATCCTTTACCCATCAAGTGGAAGTGTCCAGACAGATAAAAAAAAAATCTCCATCCTATACCCATCAAGTGGATTTGTCCAGACAAATTGAAACCACGACCCTCTGACTGGAAGTTTCAGTTTCAGTTTCAGTTTCTCAAGATGACGTCTCCGCGAACAGATGAATCCCATATGCACTAACTTCACAGGTGCCATGCGATGGAGAAAATCCAGAATGATCGCGGCACAAGCCTTAAGCCTGCACATAAACCCAACAGCTGGCCAGGTCCTGAGGTCCTACCTAGATAGTTCCATAACCCTGAGGTCGTACGGGAGAGAGACGACCGAAACCTCAACATTTCCCGGGGCCAGCACCACGAGGACGGCACCCATCCCCTCTCTCTTGCTTCAAATTCATGTTCATATTCACATTTTTTTTACCAAGACTTCAGAAAGGCAAGAAGGCCAACTGGTCTTCAAGGGGGGGGGGGGGGGGGGGGACCTTGGAAATCAACCCATCTCTCCAATGTATTTTTTACCAAGGCAGCCGGGCAATGCCCCGCTCTTCACGATTTTCAACTGCCGTGGGATATTAAGCGTGCACAACTAGACGGCACACGGGTCCGACTTGTTTTTCGTCCCCTTCCGAAGGGCTAGACGTTCAGTTCGACTTTCTGGTCAAACTGAGGAGAAAAGTAGAGGCCTCTACGGGGAGCGAACCCTGGAACCTCGAGTTTAGTTATTGGCAGGAAAACGTCTGAACCATTCTGCCACTCAGACTGGAAGTGACTGATTTGATTCAGTTTTTACGTCGACACCCACCTCAGGTGATATGGCCGACCGGGATAGCTATCCCAGGGAAGTGGGTGAAGGGGAACTTATCTAGTCGTATACCGGCACCACCAGAACAACAATAATGTTAAGATGGGACAGTGAGAAGGCTAGTTTAATGTAGCGCACCCCGGGATTCGAGCCCACAACCATTAGCATGTGAATCCGATGCTCAAACCAACTGAGCGGCTGAGGCCCGCCCAGACTGGGAGTCCAACGTGTACCGATTTGAACTACCATGTCTGTCTACACTTACCTCATGAGGGTGGGGGGCTTTTTTTGTTGTTGCCTCATCTACTGTGTTGTTTCAGTGGTGTTGATCCCACGCTGCTCGTTTTAGATGTTCAACACTCCCCAAAAGTTCATTTTCATTGACAAAGCCAGTAGTAGTGAGTAGTGTCAAGCTGCCATGGAGCCACTCACTAGAGAAGACTTGCACTGATGCCAGGTCATTTCGAAGAAGTTCAAAAGGAGGGTATAATGTCATTGCCATTTTGAACATGAGCGTATTCTACACAATGTTAAAACATTCGTGTCTCCTTGTTAAACTTGACATAGAGTCCAGCTCTGGAAAAGTCCTGTTTACAAACAGTTGGGAATTCTTTCTTAATTTGTGAAATTTTGGCATCTCAATAAAATTGTAGGAAGGCTGTTTTTAGTTCTGTTTATAAACAGTTTAGAATTCTTTCTGAAACTGCAAAAGTTTGGCATCTCAATAAAATTGTAGGAAGGCTTTTTAGTTCTGTTTACAAACATTTGGGAATTCTTTCTGAAACTGAAATTTTGGCATATCAATAAAACTGTAGGCAGGCTTTTTAAGTCCTGTCTATAAACAGTTCTTTCTGAAACTGTGAAATTTTAGCATCTTAATAAATTGTAGGAAAGCTTTTTTAGTTCTGTTTATAAACGTTTGGAATTCTTTCTGAAACTGCAAAATTTTGGCATCTCAATAAAATTGTAGGAAGGCTTTTTAATTTTTTTTTCATGATATTCCTGTTTATAAACATTTGGAATTCTTTCTGAAACCGTGAAATTTTCACACCTCAATAAGATTGTAGGACGGCTTTATGGGGAACATTCATGCAAATGAACGCAAAGGCAGAAAGCAGACAAAAACATGTCAGTAGGAAAAACTCAGCAGAACGCAGAAAATCTCCAGATTTCTGTATTTCTATAAACAGTTGTATCATGTACAGATATCATTTCAGCTCTGTTCAGTTGAGTTCATTGCTCCTTTATTAATGCACGTGAGGAAATGAATGTTTGCATACACTGGACTCACAAAACATACAACATTATCCGTGTCTACTTAAAACACAATGACAAATCTATCATGAAGAAATATAAAGATAAAGAGGCCTCCTGATTTAGCAAATGTGGAATCATCCGCGTGATATCACAACCTCGTGAGCATATGACCGCCCCCCCCCCCCCCCTGTTAAAAGGAAAGAAAAATAAAAGAAAACGAAACAAGCAAAACAAACAAAACAGCAAAACAAAGCAAAACAAAACAAAACAAAACAAAACAAAACAAAACAAAACAAAAACAAACAAAACAAAACAAACAACCCCCCCTCCACCAAAATTGAAACTAAAGAGAAAAAGCAATCTCCTCATTGCATCGGTCTTCAAATCACAAAACAAAGCAAAACAAAACAAAGCAAAGCAAAACAAAACTAAACAAAACTAAAACAAAACAAAACAAAACTCAACAAAGCAAAACAAAACAAAAGAAAAAAACCCTGCCAAAACCGAAACTAAGGAGAAAAAGCAATCTGTACACTCCATCAGTCTTAAAATCGTATCATGTTCCCTACTCTCTTGTTCCAGCTTCTCCTGTTGCTACCTGATTTGCTGCTACAACCCCTTTCCCATCCTCTCTCCCCCCCCACTCCTCAAACACAATTAGGAAACCCGATTCAATGTTGCCCCTGAGGCCTGATATTTACACGAATAATTCACGCTTGCACACCTCCAGAAATTGGCGATTTGCTTACGACTGGCATGGAGTTGGTGGCGCGCAGCATGCGTTGTTAACCACGCCATAAGCAAGAAACAAAAACAAACAACAACAACAAAACATTAAAAAAACAAAAACAGACAAAAAATAAGACACACACACAAAACACACACACAAAAAGAAAGAAAGAAAGGGGTGACAGCAGGAAACAGAAGTAGATCTAACTGATGTCACAAATATTGACTGCACACACACACACACACACACACACACACACACACACACACACACACACACACACACACACACACACACACACACACACACACACACACACACACACACACACACACCACACACACCACCACACACACACAAAGACGTTAAATCAAAAACGAACGAACGAACGAACACACACTCACGTTTCTCACATGACCATGGTTAGGTGGATTTTCAGCCTATGTCTCTTTTCTTTGATGTCTGAGTTGTTTGGACGTTTTTGACAGTGACACTTTCATGCCATAGGACTGACGAGAGTGATAGTCAAGTGGATAAGACCCTAGCTTTCCAACCAGAAGGTCTAGGTTCAATCTCACCTGGCTACCTCGCACAAAAAGCGGGTACAGGGCGAAAAATTTTCCAGTCTTCCAGGTAAAAGGCGAAAATTTTTCCAATCTTCCAAGTAATGGGCGAAACTTTTTCCAATTTTCCAGGTAAAGGGCGAAACATTTTCCAATCTTGCAGGTAAAGGGTGACATTGTTTTTCAAATCTTCCAGGTAAAGGCCGAACATTTTCCCAATCTTCCAGGGAAAGGGCGATCATTTTTTCCAATC
>JAPXFY010000013.1:51505566-51543066 GCA_030674185.1 Monoplex corrugatus
GGGAGTCGTTACAGTTTTCAGCCGTTCGTTGTCCAGGTGTGTGCTTCGTTTGGTAAAAGTTACTTGATTTCTGTGATTTATGAGGTCAAGTCTGTCCCACGAACCCTGTGTTCATGTGCTATTTTTTTGTTTCCTAACCTGCATAATCTCAAGACTGTTTGCTCCGTGCATAGGTTGCTTATGCCACCGACATGGAGATCCAAAATGAGTTAGACAAAATATACTCTTGCGCATCAACCATATTAAATATTGAACTTGTACTTATTTTACTTTACAGGTAGTAGACTGTAATTTTTTCCGTGCTTCCAGCTGTCCAAGAAAGTAATGTGCAGGCTTTTACACAAGCCTTTATGTCCAGGTTTTATTCAATGCAAGCCCTCGTCCTGTAGTGGTTCGGCTTTTAAGATCAAGGAAGACCTCCGACAACCGTGTAGGAAGCGGCTGTAGGAACCCGCACATGAAATATATTTTTTAAATTAAAGTGGAAGTGGTTTTATAACTGTGGTGTTAGCTCTGATATAATGGTAGTGGTTGGCTGGGCTAAAAGCAACACGAACCTAACATGTCAATCCGAAACCCAACCAGCTGAGCTATTGAAGCCCACAGACAAAGTTGTTTTTAATACGAACTAGGACTTCCCTCTTAAATTCGGCTACACAGTTAAATCAAGTAGAATAAATGCAAATACATTTTTACGACCCTGAGAGAGAGAGAGAGAGAGAGAGGGAGAGGCGGAGAGAGGGAGAGGAGACAGAGAGAGAGAATAGGGAGAGAGGAGAGAGAGGAGAGAGAGAGAAGAGGAGAGAGAAGAGGAGAGAGAGGGAGAGAGAGAGAAGAGAGAGTGAGAGAGAGGAAGAGAGAAGAGAGTGAGAGAGAGGAAAGAGAGAGAGAGAGAGAGAGGGAGAGAGAGGAAAGAGGGGAGAGAGAGAGAGAGAGAGAAAGAGAGGAGAAGAGGAGAGAGAGAGAGAAGAGAGAGAAAGAGAGTGAGAAGAGGAAAGAGGAGATGAGAGTGAGTAAGAGAGAGAGAAGATAGGAGAAGAGAGAGAGAGAGGATTTTAGCGTTGCAAGATAAGAGCAGAAGGAAAAGCAAACGCAATAGACAATAATAGACACACACACAACACAACAACAACAGTCAAACAACACACACACACCACACACACACCACACACAACAACACACACACACACACGCACACACACACACACACACACCACACCACACACACACACACACACACACACACACACCACCGCACACACACACACACACGAAAACCGAAGAACACTGCTATACTAAACAAACAGAAAACGAAACAAAGCCAAATGAAAACGAAAAGAAATAACAGAAAAAATGTTGGAGAAGTAACCGTGCTAGAGCTTCCTGTCAGTTTTCAGGTCCTCCAAAGGGGTGATCCTTACCCTCCCAGAGCGGGTGACAATCGTTTGGTTTTGTCTAGGACTCGATGCGTCTGAGTAACAAGAGGGAAGGGGCATCTGCATAAATGTAGAGCGAGCCATCCAATTTTAAGGCAAGTCTCTGAAAATTGGCATCTGCACAAAGGTACAGCGAGCCATCCAATTTAAGGCAAGTCTCTGAAAATTGGCATCTGCACAAACGTACAGCGAGCCATCCAATTTTAAGGCAAGTCTCTGAAAATTGGCATCTGCACAAACGTACAGCGAGCCATCCAATTAAGGCAAGTCTCTGAAAATTGGCATCTGCACAAACGTACAGCGAGCCATCCAAACTTAAGGCAAGTCTCTGAAAATTGGCATCTGCACAAACGTACAGCGAGCCATCCAAACTTAAGGCAAGTCTCTGAAAATTGGCATCTGCACAAACGTACAGCGAGCCATCCAATTTTAAGGCAAGTCTCTGAAAATTGCATCTGCACAAACGTACAGCGAGCCATCCAATTTAAGGCAAGTCTCTGAAAATTGGCATCTGCACAAACGTACAGCGAGCCATCCAATTTTAAGGCAAGTCTCTGAAAATTGGCATCTGCACAAACGTACAGCGAGCCATCCAATTAAGGCAAGTCTCTGAAATTGGCATCTGCACAAACGTACAGCGAGCCATCCATTTTAAGGCAAGTCTCTGAAAATTGGCATCTGCACAAACGTACAGCGAGCCATCCAATTTTAAGGCAAGTCTCTGAAAATTGGCATCTGCACAAACGTACAGCGAGCCATCCAATTTTAAGGCAAGTCTCTGAAAATTGGCATCTGCACAAACGTACAGCGAGCCATCCAATTTCAAGGCAAGTCTCTGAAAATTGGCATCTGCACAAACGTACAGCGAGCCATCCAAACTTAAGGCAAGTCTCTGAAAATTGGCATCTGCACAAACGTACAGCGAGCCATCCAAACTTAAGGCAATCTCTGAAAATTGGCATCTGCACAAACGTACAGCGAGCCATCCAATTTCAAGGCAAGTCTCTGAAAATTGGCATCTGCACAAACGTACAGCGAGCCATCCAAACTTAAGGCAAGTCTCTGAAAATTGGCATCTGCACAAACGTACAGCGAGCCATCCAAACTTAAGGCAAGTCTCTGAAAATTGGCATCTGCACAAACGTACAGCGAGCCATCCAAACTTAATAATAATAATAATAATTACAATATTTATATAGCGCAAAATCTTGATAAAAATCAAATCTAAGCGCTGAACAAACACAAATGCACGCATCCACGCACACGCACACACACACACACACACACACACACACACACACACACCACACACACACACACACACACACACACACACACACACACACACACACACACACACACACACACATGGCTATAAATGGGGAAAAGAAGAAAAGCAATGGAAAATTATAGAAAACATATTATGTACAAATATATATTACAATGTGATTCCACACCGAGTGGAGACAGGCTGCAGTGGGGGTTGGGTGAGGTCAGTTAAGGCAAGTCTCGGAAAATTGCGACTCTCTCTCTCTCTCTTTCTCTGTTTCTTTCTATCATTGCCAGTGTGTGTCAGTCTCTCTCTATCTGTTTCTATACATTCCAGAACATATCATTTGTACATCACTCACAATGTGCTGCGTTGTGTTATGCTTTGTTTACATGTATGTCAATGTATAATGTTGTTAATATTAATAATAATATTAATAATGATAACAACAACAACAATAATAATGATATTAAGATAAACAACAACAACAACAACAACAACAACAACAACAACAACAACAACAATAAACAACAACAACAATAACAACAACAACAATAATAATGATGATGATGATGATATCAAATAATAATAATGATGATGATAATAATAATAATAATAATAATGATAATATCAAACAATGATATCAGTCTTACATATATTTTGTTGTATAATGATGACGACAATAATAACAATAGCGATGATAATAATGATGATGACAACAACAACTCCAAAACCAACAATAATAACAGTAATAACAATAATAATAATGATGATGATAATTATAACAATAATGATAACGATGATAATAATAATAATGACGATGATGACGACGACGACGATGATGATGATGACGACGACGACGACGACAACAACAACAACAACAACAACAACAACAACAATAACGATAACAACAACAACAACAACAATAATAATAAAAATAATAATAATAATAATAATAATAATAATAATAATAATAAAGAATGATGATGATGATGATTGATAGTAATAATAATAATGATATCTGTCTTGTACAGCGCTATTCACCAAACTGATCTGGACTCGCTTACATTACACAATCACAAGACAAAATATAATACATACAGTCAAATAGCTAACTGTTTGTTTGCCCTTTGCACTACTTATACTATGAATGAATCGTCTGAATTGTTTCTGAACACCCTGTTTCCCTTTTTCATCTCATCCTTGTTCAAACTGAATGTTTCTAAATACTCTGTTTATTTTGTCGTCTCATCTTTGCTCCCTCTCTCTCTTTCTGCCTTTCTCTCTTCAAGTCTGGTTTCTTTGTCTCACTGTCCGTCTCTTTCTCTCTCGGTCTCCCTCCCTCCCTCCCTCCACCCTCTCTTTTCCTCTCTGTCTTCATTCTTTTTCTTTGTATGTTTGTAATTTTGATTTTTACAGTTGATTGTTTTTGTTTAGTTTTGATAAATGCATTTCACTTTCATGTTCTTTATGCTTATATTATATAAAAAAAACACCCAAGTGTGACTGCCCCGTTCAAGCAAACAGGAACCAGAAACAAAAAACAACCAAAAAAAAACAACAACAACAAAAAACAAACAAACAAAAAAAAAAAACACGAAAAAAAGAATCAGAACGCGTACATAATACAACCAGACAAGACAGGCGCAAATTTTCGGCCAATGAGTCCTTTTCTCACACTGGACGAAGCAGCAGGGAAGTTTCAGTCTTTTTCTCCTAATTTTTGTATTTCGTGTTTGTTCGTTTGTGATCTTACACTTGACAAAGGCCAGTTGGCCGAAAATTTGCGCCTGTCTTGTCTTGTATTAAATACGCGTTCTGATTCATTTTGCATGTTTTTTTCTGGTTTTATATTATATGTCTTGACAGTCTTGATGGAGGCAGACAGAAGTAGATCACTCATAAGGAAGATTAGGAAAAGACAAGCAACATTTATAGGCCATTTTATGAGGAAGGGGGATTTGGAGCACCTGGTCACAACGGGAAAGCTGGAGGGAAAGAGAGCACCAGGTAGACCCAGGGAGAGAAAGCTGGACGGACTTGCAGAGTGGCTGGGGATGGGGAGGGTGGGGGAGATGCTGGGGGCAACGAGAAATAGAGATGGAAGTCCATGATCGCCAACACCATACGGCAGGGCACCTGATGATGATGATGATATGATATTATATGTGTAGAATAGTAAGGACTAAATGTAAGACACGTCCAGTGGGACTTAATGCTTATATTCTTGAGTAATAAACGTGTTTTGAAGTTTGTAGTTTGAAGTTTGTCTTTCTGTCTGTGTTTTGCTACCCTTCCTCTTCTCTGTCTTTAAGTCTCTACTCTTTTCTCTTCCCTTTCTGTCTCTGTCTCTCTTCCTTTCCTGTCTCTCCTCACACTCTCTTGAAGACTGAAGTCCTCTCTTCTCTCTCTTTTTTAAAAACTTTTTTGTCTGTTTATCTTTTGTTTCACAACAAACGGACATCTAACATACAATGTGGCAACGAAGAATGAGAACAACAGAAAAATATTACACATATGAAAAGACATGTTGACATGTGAACTCCACATAGTATACAGAATATACTTAATGATGTTTTATACATTGGAAGTTTAAAAGAGAACGTTAAGATTTAACACATGTCAACATTTCCCCAATGAATCCGTTTCATAAACCACACGTCCTCTCTTCTGACCTCCCCTCCATTTTTTTCTTTCGTCTGCCCCCCCCCCCTCTCTCTCTCTCTGAGTCTCTCTCTCTCTCTCTTCTTTGAGTCTGTCTCTTTTTTGTTGCTATCCCGTCTTCTGCACCGATCCTGTGTATCACTACCTCTATGCTGCTTATTTCGGTTCTCTCACACACCTCCAAACCCACTGAAGTTGAGACAACAGCGCAGGAAGGGTTTCACAATCTGGGAACATTTTTCAGAATGCTACGATGATGAGAATGAAGATGATAGTGATGATGCTGTGTGGAGACTGCGCGACTGGACTATACTCTATGTTCAGTTTCATAAAATATCCTTGCGTCGATCAGGCCTGAGAGATACAGACGTTGCTTTGTTAATACGGGAAATTTGAGCAAGACCCTCAACGACGCAATCGTGAAGTCGATGACATCCGACTGTACGGTCCCAGTGTTCCCAACCAGCCCATAGTACACTCAACTTTGGGTAGAAGCCGATCGGGGCAATAAAATCTCATACTTTTTTTTGAAAGTGATGGGGGGTTCGAACCTACGACCTTCAAGTCAGCAGTCCGTTGCACTAACTACTTCGGCACAGTGTCTGATCTCTTCGTGCGTAGATTAGCATCGGCAGATACGTTAGTTGTTTTCTGTGTTAATATATATCTATACTGTAAGAAAATCGAAGTTTCAATTCGGTTCATTTCAATTTGTTATCATGACCTGGTCAGCTCATGGGTTTACGTGCAGGCTTAATTAAGGCTTGTACCATGATCACCATACACATGGCACCTGTGACGTTAGTGCATATGGAATTCGTTCCGAGCGCGGAGACGTCATCTTTAGAAACTGAAACCGAAATCTGTTATTTTTCTCTCTCCCCTCCCCCTCTGTCTTTCACCTCCCTTCCTACTCCTCTCTACGCGTCCCCCCCCCCCCCCCAATAAAGTTTGCCAGGGAACGCAGAAGGAAACTGCCAGGCCGCCAACAACCCGTGTGGTAGAGAGTGCCAGGAAAGGACTGAGGGCGATGCCAGCGGCAGAAGCAGACAAGAGGGGGAAGCATGTAAATTCGCAGATCGCCTAATCAAAACTGGATTATTGTCGCGCGCCCCTCGGGCTTGCACCCCGGCTTTCCTTCCGTCGACAAGCGCTCGACGCCAATCCCTCTAATTCTGTTTTACTCACTCAATTTCCATCACATCACAATTCCAATTACAGTTAGGACCCTTCTTAATCAAATCGCGCGCTCGTCGGAAAATCATCTAATTCTATTACCTTGGCGGGTCGGGCATAAGAGATAATTATGGCTTGGCAATGTGTTGGGTAAATGATAGATTTGGGTGCTGCGCGGAATACGGAATGGGCTGTCTCCTCGCCGGAGCTATGTTGCTGGAATACAGATTCTCTGTGGGCCATTATGGTGGCATTATTGGCCTGCCGACGACCGCATTTGTTTAAGGGAAGCGTTGCGGTGTTAAGACATCTTGAACCAAGACAGCGCGTCACTTCCCGTCGTCTGCTTTTCTCTGTACTCTGTTCTTTTCTTTTTTGTTCCGGTCTCCTTTTTACCATTCCCCCTTGCTCGTTTGTCTGTTTGATGGAAAAGGAGATGTGCTGAAATAGAAATGAGTGTTTAGTCTGTTTTGTTTTGTTCTGTTTTTCCATTCGATTTTGCCTTGTTTGATTTTTTTGTTTTGTTTGTTTGTTGTTATGTCAAGGATTTTCATTTGGATTGGATTTTATTTTATTTTGAGCGTTTGTTGTTTTTGTTGTTGTTCTCAGCTTATTGTTTATTGCGTTTTATATTATTCAGTTTCATTTGATAATCTTTTTTTTCCGTTGTTTGTTTGCTTGTTTAGTTTGTGCATAGCTGACCATTTTAACTTTCTACAAAGCAAATACTGCAAGGAAAAATTAAACGAACTGATGGCTCAACTTTAAAAATTGCCAAACATCGTTGAAATGAGTTTGTTAAAGAAACCAGGAGGCTGATTACTGTTTCTGAGATCTTTCAGGGTGCATGTTTCCTGATCAATTTTGATGTTATTTCCTCTCCATTAAAGGCATTGTTGGCATACAGGTACAAATCCTTCATTCCAATTTAAATGCACAGATTTGGGTTCGGCTCTAGAACATTTTCTGCATGTGGTCTCCAGTCCACCCAGCTGTGAATGGGTAACTGACCCTGTTCAGGATTGACGAAGTAAAACAATGAGGGAGAAAAGATGGGCACCATCCACATGATGCTGGCCTCAAGAAAACTTGAGGTGTCTACCACCTCTCTCCCATTCGACCTCTCAGTTACGGGACATTTTTCTTTTTATACCTTTTCCTCCTTTATCGTACATTGCAAAACACACAATAGATTGCAAAACACACAGAATAGATGCAAAACACACAGAATAGATTGCAAGACACACACAATAGATTGCAAAACACACACAATAGATTGCAAAACACACACAATAGATTGCAAAACACACAGAATAGATTGCAAAACACACAGAATAGATTGCAAAACACACACAATACGATAGAAATGCCCACGACCACATTGAAGGAAAGCGTTGTTGTGTAAAGACATATTGAACAAAAGACAGCGCGTCACTTCCTGTCATCTGCTGTTTCTTTTACTTTTGTTTTTGTTTCGTTGTGTTTCTCGTATTCTCTCCCCTTCTTGTTTATTCTCCACACTTGATGGGAAAAGACACGACGTGCTGAAATGGAAATGAGTATTGGCACTTGCTTTTTTTTTCTTTCTTTTTTTTTTTTTTTGCATTCGAGGTTGTTTGCTTTATCATTAATTTTTTTGTTTTTCGTTGTTATTTCAACGATTTTATAATATATTGGATTTTGTTTGCTTCGTGTGTTTGCCTGTTTATTTGTTGTTTGATAATTATCTATTTTATTTTGTCTTACTTTATTGAATCTTATTCTACAATTTTGCTTCCGAGTTTTGTTTGTTTGTTTGTTTGTTTGCTTGTTTGTTTTTTGTGCCTACTCATGTGTGGGTGTTCATTTTTAAGTTTCCTGCAAAGAAAATACCGCGACGCAAATTTAACAAATTGACTGTCGAATTGATTTAACGAAGTGTTTGTCTTCTGCTTTTTTTTTCCTGTCTCGATTTTCTCACTCTGTTCCCTTATGTTCTCTGCCCCTTTTTTCTTGCTGGTTTCTGTCTTATATTGGTCTCTTGAGTGACTACTGGTTTGTTAGTCCTGAACCGTTAGCTGATGTCTGTTTCTACCTCCCACGAAAAGGATGAGGGACTGGGAACTTCAGGAGGCAGTCTTGTTATTTACTATACTTACTTTTTCCGTGTGCTCGTACCGGGAGGTATCCCCCCTTGCCCTCCCCTCCCCCTTGCCCCCCACCCCCCGTGGAGATTCCGGGGGCTCTTTCAGTATAAATAGTGTCCCCACCCTCTGGAAATTATGTGCTAGAAATTTTCCTCTTTTCTGTCACTCTCTTTGTTTCTGCCTTGTTCCTTTGCTTTCTGTCATTTCTTCTGATCATTTCCTGCCTTGCTGGTACATTCACCTGTATGTGTTTGATAAAGTCTTGTGTACTTTTTCTTAGGATTGATAACTGGGTACATGTGTTAAATGCATTTTCGGCTCTAGAGAGGTGAGATATACGGAAGCAATTTTAGGTAATCTAGGCCCATTTTTATATATGTTTTGGTGTCCTTAGGCATATTTAATTTTGTATTCAGGTATGTTTTTTTTAAATCCCCTGTGCGATAAATTGGACGGAGTGGCCAACGCCAGGGGCATGTCCTTAGATTATGTGCGCGAATGCATTGATATGTGTTCTTAATTTTCTCTTCTTTTTTTTTTCCTGTTGAAGTTTTGTATGTGTTTTGAAACGGCTATAGCCCTGATATGGCTCTGCGCAGTTGGCTGGGCTTTAAAAACAATAACAACAACAACAACAACAACAATAACCGGGAGGTATCGTGGGGAGATGGAGCTGATGGTCTGCAAGTGAAGAGGAAACCTGGCACAAAGTTTGGTTGTAGAAGTGGAGTGTGTCTGGCACTCCCATCTATCCAGTGCCGCTGTGTCTTCTTCCTCTGGCAGTAAAGCCAGACCATCCGGTGTTGTAAGTTCGAAAACTTGGCTGGTTGACTGGCTTCCTGGTCAGGAGACCAAAACGCTTGGTTCGTTGTTGTGTAACGTAATGGCCAGTTCATGGGTTTATGTGCAGGCTTAAGGCTTGTGCCGTGATCATTCTGGATCTTCTCCATTCACGTGGCACCTGTGACGTTAGTGCATATGGCATTCATTCCGAGCGCAGAAACGTCATCTTGAGAAATTGAAACTGAATTGAATGGTTGACAAGTGTTGCTCGAAGATCTCTTGGATCTCTTAATTTTTTAAAGTGTGTCTCTCTTGGTGTTGCCTGCTACTCTTCCGAGACATTTCATCTCTCAGGTTGTGGTTTTTGTCTATTGTATTTCGGCTAATGTCCAGGTTTGGCACTGGTAATCATTGATGGTACAAAATCTGTATGAAACTGTTAAGCGGTGGTCTGTGACCGAATGCATTTCGAATGCATTGCTGTTTGTGCTTAACGGTGAGCATGCACAGGCATAACTGTCAGATTAGCACTTTTTGGTGATATTATGTATGTGTATGCCTCTTTTTTTTAATTGCATGATTTAAATTTATAATGCAGGCTGTTACATTCATTGTACCCAGAATTTTAGTTGATTTTACGTAAGTATTGAACATCAGTTTTGTGGACGTTCATTGTAACAAGACTTTTAATCTATTTCATTGTATATATATGAATATGAATTTGAATATGAATAAAAACAAAAGTTGATAAAAAATCTGTATTGATAAGCCTGGCTTCTGTTTCCGTATGGATGCTTAAGTGTTTTAGAAGGGGTCAAAGTTGGTAGTTCACAGCATTTGCCTTTTGTACTCTGATTTCATTTTTCCATTGCCAGTGAACAAGCTTCCCAAGTGTTTACAGTTTGTACTTTGATGAAGGTTTTGTCTTTTGATTCTCATGTGATATGCGCGAACGTATTGATATTTGCACTCAATTTTCTTTTCCAGGTATTTTTTTCCAAACAAAGTGTATATTTTACGATGGTTGTGCCCATGATACAGTTTTGCACGGTCTGCTGGGTTTTAAACAACAATAACAATAACAGTACCAGTACCAGTAACAATGACATAACAACAACAATAACATTAACAATAACAATAACAATAATAACAATAACAATGACAATGACAATAACAATAACGATAACGATAACAATAACAATTCGTATAGCTTGTGTGGAGTGTGTAGCTTGGTGCTAGGACACGAGAAATTTGGATTTGAATCCGAGTCAGTCATGAATGTGTCTTTCCCTCCCCCCCCCCCCCCCCCATCCTACAGCTCGCTATTCATTAACGACTCCTCAGTGGTCTCCACTTTTGATCCAAAAGATCCATCCAGACACAAGAGAGACAATCGCTTATATTTTTTGTCACAAACCAACACACACAGACAGACACATCACTGATCGATATGAAACAATCTCGATTTTTCTAATAAAAAGAAAAAAAAGGAGACTGAACAAGGGAAATTAACAGTATGGCTTATCCTTCTTGTTCTTACACTCGTGTGGCTGTTTTGTTACTGTAAACCACACAGGAGAAATGTATTGTGTGGGGGAGACATTAAAGTATTTCAGAGAAGGAGCTATTGACTGAGATACTGCATTACTATTGACTCTGTATGTGTGTGTGTGTGTGTCTGTGCGTGCGAGCGGGTATGTATGTGTGTGTGTGTATGTGTGTGTGTAGTGTGTGTGCGAATGGAGAGAGAGAGAGAGAGAGAGAGAGAGAGAGAGAGAGAGAGAGAGTGTGAGAGAGAGAGAGAGAGAGAGAGAGAGAGAGAGTATGTGTGTGTACGCATGTGTGTATGTGTGGATAAATGTTGTCTGGAATGAATAGTCGATTGTGTATTAATCTAGTTTTACCAGATTCATTTCATTCGTCCTTTCAAATGGGTCGGTATGAATGTTTAATTCTAAATGTTTAATTCTTTTCTCCCCATTTGTGGCCATGCATGTGTGTGTGTGTGTGTGTGTGTGTGTGTGTGTGTGTGTGTGTGTGTGTGTGTGTGTGTGTGTGTGTGTGTGTGTGTGTGTGTGTGCGTGTGTGTGCGTGCGTGCGTGTGTGCGTGTGTGTCTTTTCGGCGCTTGGATTTGATTTTGTCGAGATTTGCGCTATATAAATATTGTAATTATTATGTATGCATGTGCGTACGTATGTATGTATGATGATTATGTATGTAGTATGTATGTATGTATGTATTATGTATGTATACGCTTAGATTTATGTATGTATGTATGTATGCATGTATACGCTCAGCTTAGATTTATGTATGTAAGTATGTATGCATGTATGTATGCTTGTATACGCTCATATGTATGTAGGTATGTATGCATGTATACGCTCAGCGTTTAGATTTGATTTTATCAAGATTTTGCGCTATATAAATAAAATATATTATTATTATTTATTATTATAAAAGCATTAGTTTCTTTACCGATAATCGTCTAGTTATCGTTTAAATTGTTGTAATTACCACGGAGTGTTCTTTCTTTCTTGATCTTTCCCTTTTGTTCATTCATTTATCCCCGCAATCAGTCACGTAAAAAGGTTGGGTAAAGACAGACGTATACTGGAGATGTGATGTTTTCTGGATACGATCCCAGCCCCCAACATAAAAGCCAGCTTCCTCGTCACCCATATTGATGTTCCAGTCATACAGGTGGTGCCAGCTTACTGTCATGGTTCCACCTCATCCCCCCCCCCCCAAGCTTCCATTGCAAGGCCTTGCTAGCAAAATGGGTTTTGTGCATGCTCAAAAGAGTCTGACAGATAACTGCCGCTAGATTTGAATGAAGCACATATGGAACTGTCTGAGCTCGATGAATCCATCTTGAATAACCCTTTGACTCCCGCATCCTATCCACCAATTGCCAAAATTTAATCCTTTGACTCCCTCGCCCTATCCACCAACTTCCTTTGCAGGAAGTTGGTGGATAGGGTGAGGGAGTCAAAGGGTTAAGTTTTTGCTTTGCTAGCATGGTTGACAATGCAGGATGTGGTGGACATGGTCTGGGAGTGAAAAGGATACACTCCAAATACCAAAGACAGGTTCTCACTGGCTGGGGGTAAATCTGAATCAGTACGCTCCGTAGCATCATGATTATCATCCCCATCATATCATTATCATCATCATCATTATCATCATCATCATTATCATCATCAGCATCAGCAGCAGCAGCAGCATGGTGAACAGTCGTCCCAGATTCTGTGGCCATAGACTCTTTGACTCCCGCATCCTGTCCACCAGTTCACAAATGTTGATGCAATTTTTTTCTTTTGCTTGTCCCCTCTCCTGCCACACATTAACCCTTTGACTCCTCGACCTTATCTACCAACCGCCCAAACTTAACCCTTTGACTCCCTCATCCTTTCCACCAGCTTCCTGTATCGACAAGTGTATAGTTACCTGCGTGGTGGTGGTGGTGGTAGTGGGACCCTACACTAAAACAGCCATCATGTCAAATGCCATACGTGTATCTACAAGTGTATAGTGGCTGTATGGTGGGGCAAAAGACCCACACTAAAACAGCCATCATGTCAAATGCCATACGTGTATCTACAAGTGTATAGTGGCCTACATGGCGGGGCTAAAGATCCACACCAAAACAGTCACGTATCTCTACAAGTGTATAGTGGCCTACATGGCGGGGCTAAAACCCACACCAAAACAGTCACGTATCTCTACAAGTGTATGGTGGCCTACATGGCGGGGCTAAAGATCCACACCAAAACAGTCACGTATCTCTACAAGTGTATGGTGGCCTACATGGCGGGGCTAAAGATCCACACCAAAACAGTCACGTATCTCTACAAGTGTATGGTGGCCTACATGGCGGGGCTAAAACCCACACCAAAACAGTCACGTATCTCTACAAGTGTATAGTGGCCTACATGGCGGGGCTAAAACCCACACCAAAACAGTCACGTATCTCTACAAGTGTATGGTGGCCTACATGGCGGGGCTAAAGATCCACACCAAAACAGTCACGTATCTCTACAAGTGTATGGTGGCCTACATGGCGGGGCTAAAGATCCACACCAAAACAGTCACGTATCTCTACAAGTGTATGGTGGCCTACATGGCGGGGCTAAAGATCCACACCAAAACAGTCACGTATCTCTACAGTGTATGGTGGCCTACATGGCGGGGCTAAGTCCACACCAAACAGTCACGTATCTCTACAGTGTATGGTGGCCTACATGGCGGGCTAAAGATCCACACCAAAACAGTCACGTATCTCTACAAGTGTATGGTGGCCTACATGGCGGGGCTAAAGATCCACACCAAAACAGTCACGTATCTCTACAAGTGTATGTGGCCTACATGGCGGGGCTAAAGATCCACACCAAACAGTCACGTATCTCTACAAGTGTATGGGTGGCCTACATGGCGGGGCTAAAGATCCACACCAAAACAGTCACGTATCTCTACAAGTGTATAGTGGCTACATGGCGGGGCTAAAGATCCACACCAAAACAGTCACGTATCTCTACAAGTGTATAGTGGCCTACATGGCGGGGCTAAAGATCCACACCAAAACAGTCACGTATCTCTACAAGTGTATAGTGGCCTACATGGCGGGGCTAAAGATCCACACCAAAACAGTCACGTATCTCTACAAGTGTATGTGGCCTACATGGCGGGGCTAAAGATCCACACCAAAACAGTCACGTATCTCTACAAGTGTATGTGGCCTACATGGCGGGGCTAAAGATCCACACCAAAAAGTCACGTATCTCTACAAGTGTATGGTGGCCTACATGGCGGGGCTAAAGATCCACACCAAAACAGTCACGTATCTCTACAAGTGTATGGTGGCCTACATGGCGGGGCTAAAGATCCACACCAAAACAGTCACGTATCTTACAAGTGTATGGTGGCCTACATGGCGGGGCTAAAGATCCACACCAAAACAGTCAGTATCTCTACAAGTGTATGGTGGCCTACATGGCGGGGCTAAAGATCCACACCAAAACAGTCACGTATCTCTACAAGTGTATGGTGGCCTACATGGCGGGGCTAAAACCCACACCAAAACAGTCACGTATCTCTACAAGTGTATGGTGGCCTACATGGCGGGGCTAAAGACCACACCAAAACAGTCACGTATCTCTACAAGTGTATGGTGGCGTACATGGCGGGGCTAAAGATCCACACCAAAACAGTCACGTATCTCTACAAGTGTATGGTGGCCGTACATGGCGGGGCTAAAGATCCACACCAAAACAGTCACGTATCTCTACAAGTGTATGGTGGCCTACATGGCGGGGCTAAAGATCCACACCAAAACATCACGTATCTCTACAAGTGTATGTGGCCTACATGGCGGGGCTAAAGATCCACACCAAAACAGTCACGTATCTCTACAAGTGTATGTGGCCTACATGGCGGGGCTAAAGATCCACACCAAAACAGTCACGTATCTCTACAAGTGTATGGTGGCCTACATGGCGGGGCTAAAGATCCACACCAAAACAGTCACGTATCTCTACAAGTGTTATGTGGCCTACATGGCGGGGTAAAGATCCACACCAAAACAGTCACGTATCTCTACAAGTGTATGGTGGCCTACATGCGGGGCTAAAGATCCACACCAAAACAGTCACGTATCTCTACAAGTGTATGGTGGCCTACTGGCGGGGCTAAAGATCCACACCAAAAAGTCAGTATTCTCTAAAGTGTATGGTGCCTACATGGCGGGGCTAAGTCCACACCAAAACATCACGTATCTCTACAAGTGTATGGTGGCCTACATGGCGGGGCTAAAGATCCACACCAAAACAGTCAGTATCTCTACAAGTGTATGGTGGCTACATGGCGGGGCTAAGATCCACACCAAAACACTCACGTATTTACAAGTGTATGGTGGCCTACATGGCGGGGCTAAAGATCCACACCAAAACAGTCACGTATCTCTACAAGTGTATGGTGGCCTACATGGCGGGGCTAAAGATCCACACCAAAACAGTCACGTATCTCTAAAGTGTATAGTGGCCTACTGGCGGGGCTAAAGATCCACACCAAAACAGTCACACATGTCTACAAGTGTATAGCGGCCTACATGGCGGGGCTAAAGATCCACACCAAAACAGTCACACTGTCTACAAGTGTATAGTGGCCTACATGGCGGGGCTAAAGATCCACCCCAAAACAGTCACACATGTCTACAAGTGTATGGTGGCCTACATGGTGGGGCTAAAGATCCCACACCAAAACAGTCACGTATCTCTACAAGTGTATGGTGGCCTACATGGCGGGGCTAAAGATCCACACCAAAACAGTCACGTATCTCTACAAGTGTATGGTGGCCTACATGGCGGGGCTAAAGATCCACACCAAAACAGTCACACATGTCTACAAGTGTATGGTGGCCTACATGGCGGGGCTAAAGATCCACACCAAAACAGCACAGTATCTCTACAAGTGTTAGTATAGTGGCCTACATGGCGGGGCTTAAAGATCCACACCAAAACAGTCACATGTCTACAAGTGTATAGTGGCCTACATGGCGGGGCTAAACCCACACCAAAACAGCCAGACATGTCAAATGCCATCCGTTTATCTCTTACAAGTGTATAGTGGCCTGCGTGGTGGTGGTGGTGGTGGTTGGGACCGTAATCTAAAACAGTCATACATGTCAAATGCCACCAGGAATATTCTACAAGTGCACGTGGGAGTTGCTGCCCACCAACACAGAGGAGACGACTGGGTATTGGACAGTCGTTTGAGGGAGGTGGGTCTGTCAAACACTCTCACTGCCTATCACTTTGTTCCCTGTGTTTTCCTTTCTAAGGAGCAACGCTTCGAGTTTCTGCTGTGTTTAAATTTGCATTCAATCACGCCATTGTGCTTTTATTTTCTTTGTGTGATAGACACGTTTACTTTGACGCCTTGTGAAATTCTAGGCCAGCTGCTGAAAGAAGCAAAAAAACTCAGCATCAGGCAGGAGATTCAAATACATCACCAGCAATCTTTTTGTCCGATTGGCTTTTCTTCTTCTCGTTTTTTTTTGTCCCTTTGTTTTTTTCTAATCTTCCCATTTTTTCCCTATTCTTTATGTGGCTGTTTTATTACAGCAACACATGAGAAATGTATTGTGCTGTGGAGACGTAAGTATTTCGGAGAAGGAGCTCTTTGTATGAAATACTGTATTGCTCTCTCTCTCTCCCTCTTCTCTCTCTCTCTCTCTCTCTCTTTCTCTCTCTCTCTCTGCGTGCGTGTGCGTGTGTGTGCACGCGTACTACAAATTGTACATAATTTTTTTTTCGTGAGGATTGCTAGTATAACTCGACTTCCATAATACTTGTCTATGATCACATCAGATTGGTCATAGCGAAACCCAGACCGACCTCCATGGAAAGAAGGAATCACCACTTCTGTGTAGGATCGACTAATTTGTCCTTGTTTACGTGCAGCTTTGGCCACCTGTGATATATCTTTCGGCATCAGTTTAAACATAGGTCGCTGGTTTCTTGTGGTTTACTTCACGTGCGTCGCTCAGTGCAATGTATATTGTCCACACAGGTGTAATTCTATGAGTCCACTCAGACTTCTCGTCCTTCCAATATTAATTTACAAAGCAGGACAGATGGTTTCCTTTGTGTTATCTTTTTTTTGGTTATGTCTGTCGTGCTGTGAATAAAAAGAGAACAGCAAATTTGTCTACAGTATCCATTGTTATCACTGTCTTTGTGCTTCTCGTCGTTACTGCTATTGTCTTCAAAGACAATCCTTGATATTAAATTCAAAGAGAAAAGTACAGTTTCTTGTGAATGCCAAAAGAAATCAAATCCAGTCTTCTAGAATGTAATCCCTTTACAAGTTTAGAGGGAGTTTTGTTTTTGCTTCTACCTTTGCAGGCTATTCATTTCGAGATGGTTGAAATCTAGATCTTTTGACGCCAATCAGGAACCGTAGATTTAAAAAAAAAAAAGTCTTTTAAACTGTACTGGAACAGTATTCCACAGCAGTCTTTTGCCAAAGTTTGATGTGTGTCCACGGTGTGTGAATGTGAACTGGAAAGCAAGATGGCGATACCACGTTACTAATCTTTTCTTTTCCTTTTATCGAAACAGAATAAAGAAAACGAAAAAGTCACATGCACTAGGATTCACCTTGTGACAATTGAACGAACGTTTATACCTATCAACTACGAGAGGCGTCTCATGGCTGCTCTGACTTTTAGAACTCGGCTCCAAAAATATTTTGAAGACGTTCGTTCTAACAGTGGCCTGAGATAAAACAACATCTTGAAAAATGAACAAAAGATGTTTGACTAAAAAAATATTGTATAGAAATAGGTCACTTGTCGGTGGGAACATTGCTGAATGTTGCGACACTTGGTTCATCATGCATCAACAGCTGAGTTAATGTCCCTTACATCGCAATGTTATCCACTGTCATCCAGTTGGCTTTACTTGGTCGATGGTAGTTTTACGATTCAGTTGCTGTGACAGCCGGAAATACGCATTCACCACGTGTCTTTGGGTCAAATTTGAATCGAATTTAAACATGAATAAAATGATTTATCAATCAAGCAGTAGATCCACCACGTGTCTTTGGACCAAATTTAAACCGAATTTAAATACGAGTCAATCGATTTATCAGTGAAGCAGTAGATCAGTCAATTAGTCTTTGCACTGCCTTTCAGTAAGTAAGCCTACAGCTTCATTTTGCATACATTGCTCAGTTTTACTGCCTAAAACATTGTCGGGCGTGTAGGTAGCGCAGCAACGATGGTCCTCCACGTCTGCCTGCGTTTGTCATTTTACGTTCAATTCTGCTACAGCCGAATTATTGTTCTTTATCTCTGTCTCCACTTGGGGGTCGCCTTGTTGTCCCCCCCCACCCTCACCCCCACCCCGTGGGGATGCCGGGGACTCTTTCAGTATAAATTGTCTCCCCCACCTCTGCAAATTCTGTGCTGGAAATGTCCTATTTTCTGTCACTGTCTTTGTTTCTGACCTGTTCCTTTGTTTTCTGTTATCTCTTTCTTTCTCGTTTTCTGTCTCGGTGGTCCACTCACCTTTATGTTTTCCATAAATCCTTACATACTTTCTGTCGATAAGGATTGATAAATAGATAGATATGTTTTAACCCTTTGACTCCCGCACCCTATCCACCAACTGCAAAAACTGAATCCTTCGGTTTCCTCACCCTATCCACCAGCTTCCTGCAGCCAGGAAGCTGGTGGATAGGGTGAGGAAGTCAAAGGGTTAAGGTTTTGCTTTGATACATGGTTGACAATGCAGGATGTCGGTGGATAGAGTGCGGAATCAAAGAGTTAATTGCATTCTAGGTTTAAGTTTTTGATATGAACTGTTTAGTGTCAATTTCAGATACTGTATGTCAGTTTTTATGTGTATTTTTGTGTACTTAGTTATGTTTAAGCTTTTGTATTCAGCTTTCCTTAATCCCCTTGGTGATGAATTCAGCAGAATGGTCAACGCTAGGAGCATATCTTAGATCTTTTTTGCGCGAATGCAATGATATACGTAATTGATTTTCTTTTCAAGGAAAAAAAAACCCAACCCTTCCCCCCCCCCCCCCCCCCATTTTTCCCAGCTCACTGATGTGTTGCGATGTGTATGTTCTGTCTGAGATGGATATAAACCCGGCTCTGGGTAGTTGGCTGGGTTTTAAACATTAATAATAATGATAGTAATAGTGATGATAATAATAATAATATTATTATTATTATTATTATGAACATTTAGTACGCCTAATCAAATTAATGCCCTAAGCGTTTACAATGGCAAAACATATAACCAGAATCACAAGCACACACACACACGCCCACAGAAGCACCCACACACACACAAACACACACACACACACACAAACACACACACAGCATGACATGCAAATACAATGACACATTGACACTAAGACACTATAATGTCACCATTACATTACATGGGGGGAAGGGGGCAGAGATTACCAGTTTTGGGAAACAGGTGAGTTTTGAGGGAGCGTTTGAATGTGGACAGAGAGGGTGAGTATCTAAGAGAGCGAGGTAACTGATTCCAGATGGTTGGAGCTTGATAGGAAAAAGAACGCTGCCCAAACCTTTTAGTGCGGACTATGGGGATACTATAGAGACGGGTATCAGATGAGGACCGCAAAGCTCGAGATGGCGTGTAGAGATGTAACAGATGGGTGAGATACTCAGGACAGGAAGACTCAATAGATTTGAAGCAGAGGCAGGCAATCTTGTAGGATATTCTTTGCTGAACAGGGAGCCAGTGGAGAGAACAGAGCAATGGCGTAACATGGTTAAATTTTGAAGAGCGGAAGATGAGACGGGCAGCATGATTTTGAACTTTCTGAAGTTTGTTAATGAGATGAGAGGGGGAACCAGAAAAAAGAGCATTACAGTAATCGAGACGGGATAGAACAAATGCACAGACAAGAGCCTTTGTCGTGTCTTCTGAGAGGAGGTGACGGATAGAAGCAATTCGGCGGAGTTCAAGAAAACAAGTCCGACAGACGTTGCTCACATGCTGGTGGAAGGACAGGGTTTGATCAAGAGTTACACCAAGGTTACGGGCAAAATGGGAGAGAGGGATAGATGAGTCAACAAGTGTGACAGAGGTTGGAAGAGAGGGGTGATTTTGGAGTTTGGGTGGGGCTTAATAATAGAAACAATAATAGAAAAATATTAATAATGATAAAAACATAAATAGTAACAACAATAACAACAACAACGACAACAAGAGAAAACAAAACAACAACAAAAATAATGATAATGACGACGATGATGATGATGATAATAATATAATAAAGAATGATAATAATGATAATAATAATAATAATAATGATAATGATAATAGTATAATAATAATGATAACAACAACAACAACAACAACAACAACAACAACAACAACATTAATTATAACATTAATAATGATGATAATAGTAACAACAACAACAACAACAACGACAACAATGATGATGATGATGATGTAATAATAATAATATAATAATAATAATAATAAATATATAATAATAATAAGAATGATAATAATATTAACAATAATAATGATATAATAATAATAATAATGATGATGATGATGATGATGATGATGATGATGATGATGATGATGATATGACAATGTTGTTTTATGTCCTCATGGTATTATTCTTTTTTTTTTTTTTGGTTTTGTCCAGGTGTCCAGTGAAGTGCAATCTCTATCATGACATCCGTCTTCCATCAGAGTATATCCTGTTCATTGTACAGCCAAGGTAGCCATGGTCTCCTGATAAGCTGACTCTGTTGATAGAGCGGTGGACGTAAGATCTGAGGTCTCGAGTTCAATTCCAGCCTGCAAGATAAACAGAAAACTGGCCTGTGTGCTGCCCTTCGTCATGCTCAAACCATTGTGGTGGTGTTAGTTTATTGTTTCATATATCTCGTTCCTCATTTCACCAGACGGCAGATGCACATCAGAAATAGCCAGCAGAATTGGCCAAGCCAAAACAACATTCAAGAAGATGGAAAGCATTCTTACCAACAAATGCCTATCAATTAACACCAGGAAGAGAGTTCTTGAATGTTATATAGAACCAGTACTGTTGTGCGGTTGCGAGGCGTGGACAGTCAACAAGCAAAGCCAAAACAAGATTGAGGCAGCCGAGATGTGGTTTCTAAGAAGGACGTTGAGAGTTCCATGGACAGCAAAGAAAACAAACGAGACAGTCTTGATGGAGGCAGACACAAGTAGATCATTCATAAGGAAGATTAGGACAAGGCAGGCAGCATTCATAGGCCCATTTTATGAGGAAAGAGGAATTGGAACACCTGGTCACAACGGGAAAGCTGGAGGGAAGGAGAGCACCGGGTAGACCCAAGGAGAAGATACTTGTGACGTGTGTTGACAGTAAACAGCGTGCGGATAACAGCACGGCATGATATTCGTTTAAATAACTGATTGTTGTTCACTGTGATATGTATATATACTGTAGTTAGTTGAGAATCGGTGAGCGACGAGTAAAGACGAAGAAGCATTGCCCTGTCTTCCGAGTTGGCTGTAGAAAGAACGAAACATGGTGTCAGAATCGTGATTACGAACTCTAACAAAAATCCAGAATATTGAAGACTAAAGTTCAACCATGGAAGATGAACAAGATGAGAGAAGAGCCAGTCGACGACATGCCAAGATTCCCTTGCCTCCTAAACTTGATGTGAATGGAGGAAACCTGCAGAGCAGCTGGAGGAAATTCAAGAGGCTTTGGGACAGCTATGAAATTGTGACAACACAGACAGAAGAAGACTCAACATACAGAACAGCAGTTTTTCTTTCTTGCATCGGGCTGGATGCTATGTACATCTATGAAAGATAGGAAAAATGATTAATTGATTTTGTTTCCTTAAAGAAAGGGAGATGTGACGTGTGTTGACAGTAAACAGCGTGCGGATAGCAGCACGGCATGATATTCGTTTAAATGATAATTGATTGCTGTTCACTGTGATATGTACATATACTGTAGTCAGTTGAGAATCAGACAGCGACGAGTAAAGACGAAGAAGCATTGCCCTGTCTTCCGAGTTGGCTGTAGAAAGAACGAAACAAGAGAGAGAGCCAAGAGAGACTGAACAGTCTGCAGCAAGCAACTCAGGAAGATGCAACCATGAAAACCCTGAAAGCTGTCATTCTACAAGGCTGGCCAGAGGAGAAACAACAACTTTCATTACAGTTACAAAAATACTTTCCTTTCAGAGAGGAACTGTCAGTCCACAACGGACTTGTCTTCAAAAGCCACAGAGTAATTGTACCTGAAAGCGAAAGAGCAGACATCCTTGAGAAACTTCATGCAAGCCACTCAGGAATTCAGAGCTGCATAAGAAGAGCACATGAGGTAGTCTACTGGCCCAGGATGAACATGGACATTGAAGATTTTGTCAAAACATACGGCGCCTGTAACACATACCAACGTGGTCAGCAGAAGGAACCACTTATCAGTACAGAGATCCCTGACCTGCCCTGGCAACACATCGCTTGTGACATCTTTGAACATAATGGCAATGAATACCTGGTCACGGTCGATCATTACTCTGATTTCTTTGAGATTGATCGGTTACAAACAAGAGAATCCAAAGAGGTCATCATCTGTCTGAAGAGACACTTGGCAAGACACGGAATACCAGAACGCCTGACAACAGACTGTGGAACGCAATTCACATCAAACCAGTTTGGAAAGTTCAGGAAAACTTATGGGTTTGAACACGTAACAAGCTCACCACACTACCCTCAGTCCAATGGAAAAGCAGAGAGCGCGGTGAAGGCTGCAAAGACGTGCATGAAGAAAGCAGAACACAACAATCAAGATCCCTTCCTCGCTTTACTTGAACTGAGAAACATCCCGACAGAGACTGTAAACAGTTCGCCTGTTCAGAGACTGTTCGGCAGAAGAACACGAACACAAGTGCCGACGTCAAAGACATTACTCCAACCTACAGTTGTACCAATCAAGAAAGAACTTGAGAAAAGGAAACTGAAGCAAGCGCACTACTACAACAGAAGCGCAGTAGAGCTGACAGAACTGAGTCCGGGACAGATTGTGAAATTCCAACCTCCAGGATCCAAAAAGTGGATCAGCGCCAAAGTAGACCAACAGGTGAACGTCCGGTCATACAACATTCGCACAGAGGACGGACGTCAGTACAGAAAGAATCGTCGTCAGCTACGAGACACAACAGAAACGGAGCTTCAGCAGACAATCAACCCTCAACGACTTGTCCAGAGAAGGATGATTTCTGGAAGACATCAGGAAAGCGACACATCGGGCAAGCAACAGCAAATCATCATTCCATCAAAACAGATGCTGGAAGACAACAAGAAAACTGGAACTGGAACAGATGTCAGGGCGCCAGCATCGTCTGTCCGTGAGAACTCATCTGATCAGTCACCAGTCATCAAAATGTCTGAGACAACCAGCATCAATGAGCCAGATGAAGTTATCAAACAAACATAGACAGGACAACCCGAACCAGTTAGTTCTCCTTACAGAACAAGATCTGGAAGACAAAGCAAAAGGCCAGATTTCCTGAAATATGAATGAAACTGAAGACTCTACCACAATCAGATAAACTGAAAGCATTGCGAAATATGGACATGATGATGATGGATAGTATAATGATCAGAGATAAAATGAGGTGAATGAATGATTGGGCCCTGTGCGTGAGAGAAAGAATGAGTGTTTGTTAAGTTAATGCTGTGTTAAAAGTAGGAAACACATTTATTTTGTATGGACTGAAAGATAGGAAAAATGATTGATTTTGTTTCCTTAAAGAAAGGGAGATGTGACGTGTGTTGACAGTAAACAGCGTGCGGATAACAGCACGGCATGATATTCGTTTAAATAACTGATTGCTGTTCACTGTGATATGTATATATACTGTAGTTAGTTGAGAATCGGTGAGCGACGAGTAAAGACGAAGAAGCATTGCCCTGTCTTCCGAGTTGGCTATAGAAAGAACGAAACAATACTAGACGGAATTGCAGAGTGGCTGAAGACAGGGAGGGTGGAAGAGATGCTAGAGGCAACATGAGATAGAGACAGATGGAAGTCCATAATCGCCAACGCCATGCGGCAAGGCACCTGATGATGATTATGATATCTCGTTATGGCCTCTCAGAGTCTGAGGGATAGTTTACTGGCAGAGTTGGCTGGAGAATATGGAATTGTCCCTGTGCGATAGATCCCTGCAAACAAACTCTTAACTCCAAACTCCTGGTTGCAGTGGACGGAAAGGTGTGAGTTGAGATCTTGTGCCCAGAAGAACATATTGAAGACTTTTTGCAGGCTTGTGGTGTGGAAGGCTCGTCTGTCATTGTCTGTCACACTCCAGGCCTTTGAGCTACACTGTGTCACGCCCAGGCTACTGAGCTGTACTGTGTCACGCTCCAAGCTATTGAGATGCACTGTGTCATGCTCCAGGCTATTGAGCTACACTGTGTCATGCCCCAGGCCACTGAGCTGGACTGTGTCATGCCCCAGGCTACTGAGCTGTACTGTGTCATGCCCCAGGCCACTGAGCTGCACTGTGTCACGCCCAGGCTACTGAGTTGTACTGTGTCATGCCCAGGCCACTGAGCTGCACTGTGTCATGCCCAGGCTACTGAGCTGCACTGTGTCATGCCCCAGGCTACTGAGCTGCACTGTGTCATGCCCCAGGCTACTGAGCTGCACTGTGTCATGCTCCTGGCCACTGAGCTACACTGTGTCATGCTCCTGGCCACTGAGCTACACTGTGTCATGCTCCAGACCACTGAGCTGCACTGTGTCATGCTCTATACCACTGAGCTGCACTGTGTCATGTCCCAGGCCACTGAGCTGCACTGTGTCATGCTCCTGGCCACTGAGCTACACTGTGTCATACTCCAGACCACTGAGCTGCACTGTGTCATGCTCCAGGTCACTGAGCTGCACTGTGTCATGTCCCAGGCCACTGAGCTGCACTGTGTCACACTCCAGCCACTGAGCTGCACTGTGTCATGTCCCAGCACTGAGCTGCACTGTGTCACACTCAGGTCACTGACTGCACTGTGTCACACTCAGTCACTGAGCTGCACTGTGTCACACTCCAGGTCACTGAGCTGCACTGTGTCATGTCCCAGGCCACTGAGCTGCACTTGTGTCACATTCCAGGCCACTGAGCTGCGTTGGTCACTCCAGGCCACTGAGCTGCGTTGTGTCACACTCCAGGCCACTGAGCTGCACTGTGACATACTCCAGGCCACTAAGCTGCACTGTGTCACACTCCAGGCTACGGAGCTGCGTTGTGTCACACTCCAGGTCACTGAGCTTCACTGTGTCACACTCCAGGTCACTGAGCTTCACTGTGTCACACTCCAGGCCACTGAGCTACACTGTGTCATGCTCCAGGCCACTGAGCTGCACTGTGTCATGCCCCAGGCCACTGAGCTGCACTCAATCTGAACCAATTCTTCATGCACGCATAACAGACAGATCAAACACACACAGATACCATGGCTCTGTCTACATGTATATCAAGTCTTCATGCACGCATAGCAAACAGACCAAAAACACAGATATCATAGCTCAATCTGAAACAATTCTTTATGCACGAATAACAGACAGACCAAGCACACACACATATATCATGGCTCAATCTGAACCAAATGCCAAATCCGAAAGGGAGGATAATGAAAGAAAAACAGAACAACGAAAACAATAACAACAGCAACAACAAAACCGAAACAAAAAAAAAACAAGAAGGCAAGCAATTAAGGAACCAATGGAAGGGAAATAACTGTGAAATGTCCAAGTGGAGTAAAAAAAAAAAAGTCTCGTTTGCTTGTTGAGATCTACTGGTGGTGGGACTGACTCGGGTGACGTTAATTATCGTCTGACCCCATGTCTTTATTAACTGTCTCCTGTTGCTAATCGCTCCCCGCCTGCCCCCCTCGTGTTTCCAGTCAGTTGTGTTGGCTGATCACATAATTCAAAGTTGAAGCGATCCGATGAGCCAAAGGATTTTCACGAGAGCTCAAAGAAACGAACGGCGGGTTATTGCGTTCCATAATGACGCCACTTATAATAAAAAAAAAAAAACACACCAAAAAACAAAACAAAACAAAACAAAAAACTACACACACTCATACACACACGCACACACACGCACACACACACACACACACACACACGCACACGCACATGCGCACACCTACACACACTCACACACCGCATGTTCGTCTAAAAGCACTTATGTGAACAGACGTCAAAAGAATTAACGAACGAACGAACACACCGCACGCACACATAAATGTCACAACAACAATAGCAACAAAGAGTAAAGAGAACCAAGACTGTAAAGCTTGTTAACACTTTCTGTTTACACACATCCTCACCTATTTATTTGTCTGACACCTTTTTCCGTTTCCTACGTACAATGTTTTGGCTGTATCCAGGATGTCTGTGGCTGTATCTAACAACGAACGGACGTGATAATCTAAGGGAAGAGCTCAACATCCGCCAAGGAAAGAATAAAGAAAAAACATTAACTAACCAACAAATAAATAAAACCAAACCAACAAGCCAAACCAAACAAAAAACGAACACCCCCCAAACAAACAAACAAACAAACAAACAAATAAACAAACAAACAAACAAAACAAAAAAAAACAAAAACAAAAACAACAATAACAAACAAATAAAAACCAACAACCAAAATCGAAAACAAAACAAAACCTAAACCAAACCAAACCCAACCAAACAAACCAAACCAAAACAAAACAACCAAACCAAACCAAACCAAACACAAAACAAAACAAACCAAACCAAAACAAAAACAAAAAACAAACCAAACAACAACAACATTAACAACAACAAAAACACAAAACAAAAAAAAAAAACAGCAACCAAAAAACCCAAACAAATAAAAGAAAACAAACAAAGAAACAAAGAAAGAAAGAAACAAACAAAATAAAACGAAAAACAACAAACAAAACAAAACAAAACAAAACAGAAAGAAAACACAAAAACAGAAAAGGGAGAAAATACAGATCAACTGAGGAGATATGATGTATCAAGAGTCGGCATCATGACGCATACAATTTGTCTGTATAGGGTATACAAACAAACAAACAAACAAACAAACAAACAAACAAACAAACAAACAAACAAACAAACAAACAAAAGTACATCATCGTTGCTACAAACGCATGCTATATCACTTCTGCATGTCTCGTATTTTTACTGAGGCTTCGAAAATAAACTGAATTTCTTGGCTGGAATGAACTTCAGCACTCAATTGAAATCAGTACTGTGTTGCGCTGATGTATTGATATGTGTATCCAACGATATTGATACTGCGTTAAAGGACATGGTAACCCTCCCCCCCCCCCCACTTCCTTCTAAATTTCTTTTTTTATTTTCATGTAAGTGCAGAAAACATTCTTTGACATGGATTGTTTGCGCTATAAAATGTAAATCGTCATCATCATCATGAATATTACTATCCTCCTCCTCTTCCTCCTCCTCCTCCTCCATCCATCCATCCATCCATCCATCCATCCATCATCCATCCATCCATTCATCCATCATCATCATCATATAATAATAATAATAATAATAATAATGATAATAATAATAATAATAATAATAATACAATGATAATAATAATATTGATAATAATAATAATAATAATTATTATTATTACTATTACTGGGAACAAACAGCTGCAATGAGAATAGAAAACAATGTAAGCTCTTTCCAAAACATCAAAAGAGGAGTCAGACAGGGTTGTGTTTTGTCACCAGATCTGTTTTCACTTTACAGCGAAAACATCATGAGAAACCTAGAAGAAGACCCTGGATTAAAGGTTGGAGGGAAAATGATAAACAACATTCGATACGCAGATGACACCGTGATAATTGCAGAAAATAAATGGGACCTACAAAACCTTGTGAATATACTAGAAATAGAAAGCAAAGGTAAGGAGCTGGAACTAAACAGCAGGAAGACTGAAGTCATGGTGATCAGTAAAAAACATGAAATCCCCTCATGCAAAATAACAGCAAACGGCACAACCTTGACACAGGTAAATAAATTCAAATACCTGGGAACGATCATTTCATCAGATGGCGGATGCACATCAGAAATAGCCGGCAGAATCGGCCAAGCCAAAACAGCAAACAAGAAGATGAAAAGCATTCTTACCAACAAATGCCTATCAATTAACATCAGGAAGAGAGTTCTTGAATGCTATATAGAACCAATACTGTTGTACGGATGTGAGGCGTGGACAGTCAACAAGCAAATCCAGAACAAGATTGAGGCAGCCGAGATGTGGTTTCTAAGAAGAATGTTGAGAGTTCCATGGACAGCAAAGAAAACAAACGAGACAGTCTTGATGGAGGCAGACACAAGTAGATCACTCATAATGAAGATTAGGAAAAGAGAGACAACATTTATATGCCATTTTATGAGGAAGGGGGATTTGGAGTACCTGGTCACAACGGGAAAGCTGGAGGGAAAGAGAGCACCAGGCAGACCCAGGGAGAAAATGCTGGACGGACTTGCAGAGTGGCTGGGGACGAGGAGGATGGGGGAGATGATGATGATGACTATTATTATTATTATTATTATCATTATTACCATTATCATCATTATTATTGATCTTCTCCCCCTTAAATATTTGGGGGCGGATCTGTGCACAGGTTTTGTACAATTGTGTACGTTTGTTGCATTTAAAATTGGTTTTTGAGTTTTAGTCTTTTGGCTTTGTATTCATTTATTTTTTGTCTGTTATTAGAGAGCTGTCAGTTATAAGAAGTTTTCTTGCTCTTCTGTGCGGAGGAGTGATTTTTTTTCCGGACAGATCTTCACTGCAACTACTCTGTCACAAACACACATGGGCTAAGTTTCAATCTAAAATCTCTTAATTGTACATTTTTGTCGGTCGAATTACTGTGACTGGCGGGTCATCTAGAAATTGTACACAAGGCGCGCACGGCACTGCAAAGTTCACTTCTCACTGCATGTATAGGTGTATGTGTGTGTGTGTGTGTGGGAGGGGGGGGGGGGAGCACCCTCGCAAAACTGTTTCTTTCTTCATATTAGGTGTGGATCACCTATACAGTGTGTGTTGACTGTCGTATCTGGTTGAACCAAGTTCCCCTCTAGAGGCTTATACTTAGGTTAACTGTACTGATTTGGTGTCAGAGAGGAGGAAACTACTTTGGTGTGAAGTGGAACCCTAAAGCTGGAAAGCATGTGACTATGCTGCATTCCTATGATGCGATTAAGATGAAGACACTGGTCTAGTAAAACAGTTTGAAACGTTTGGGTCATGCTTTTTTGCAAACGGTTTGACAATTCGGTTCGAAGCAACGAAGCTGTCTCGTCTATATAAGACAAAAGCGTGATCTCCCACTATGTGCGGGCCCCAGTAGCTCAGTTGGTTTGAGCGTCGGATTCACATGCTAATGGTTGTGGGTTCGAATCCCGGGGTGCGCTACATTAAAACTAGCCTTCTCACTGTCCCATCTTAACATCGTTGTTGTTCTGGTGGTGTCAGTATAGGATTAGATAAGTCCTTTCCCCACTTCCCTGGGATGGTTATCCCCCGTCGGCCATATCACCTGAGGTGGGTGTCGACGTAAAAACTGAACAAATCAATCAATCAATCCCACTATGTTGTGTTGTGTGGTTACGTCCCGGGGTTTTTCATCTCCCCACCTTGCCATTCGGTTTGTAAACAAGATAATTGATAACTGCGTCCGAATGGGTCATGCAACGCATGGACAGCCCCCATTTGTTTGAAGAAATGACTGTCGGCTGGCGTCGAGAGGTGAGTGTCTGGAGAGTGGTGAGTCATTGGTGCTCCAGGTCTCATCCACACCCTCGTGGTGTTTCTTGTTAATTATCTCAATCGTCAGTCGATGCATACGTCGTCTGATGGTTCGCATTAGTGATGCAGAATTTGAGTTTCAGATAGAAACAGTGGCACTGGCAGCTGCTTACATGGGTGCAATTCGAGCATGTATGCATTGTCCGACATTTTGTTTCCAATTTGATGCTAGGATCACATGACAGAATACTCAATGCTTATTGGTTCTTTTGTGATAGTCGCTCACGATTAGTCCAACGAAAATGGTGCATGCAATAAAATCCGTCAACGGGTGTGTAGGTGATCAAAGACCCACCTGTTCGACGAAACCCTGATTTTCAAACGACGAAATAATAGTTTACGACTGGTGTTTCATTCGATTACTCGCATCGTGTGAGGAGCCCATATCAGTCTGACAAATCCCCAGATTGACGTTAGACTTATGATCTAGGATCTGGAGGGGTGAAGGCAAGTTTCAATTTTCATTGTAAAGCAGACCTGGATAAACGTCCAGCGCCTGATAGAAGGTGAAAGGCCTCCGTCGCTTTGTTCCGTCTTTGATCCGTTGTAGGCTCTCACCTCACCTGTCTCACCTGTCGGCGTCACCGGGTTCGGTGTTGGCCGCTGCACATCTGGACACCACCATCTCCCTCCAGGCCGCTCTGTCTTGACTTTTGTGGACAGTTTCTTGAATATTTAGGCCACTGATGTTGTTATGTTCTTGATGTATGAGATGGAGGTCTGCCTTTCTTCCTTTTTGCCACTGTTTTTCCTTGACAGATGGTTGCCATGAGGTTTGTGTTCTTGCTGCGTGACACATGGCCAATGTATTTTAATCTTCTCTTCTTGATGTCTGCTAGTAGTTTTCTGGTTGTATCAAGTTCTTCCAGGACACTTTCATTAGGTCTTCTGTCTGTCCATAGTAGTCTCTGATCAAACCACATCTGTGCTGCCTCAATTCCTCTGCAATCAGGTTTTCTTAGAGTCCCGGATTTGCAGCCATAAATCATGACTGGCCAGTTCAAGCATTTTAAAAGTGTAATTTTCAGGCCATTTGGTTAGCCAGATGTTGTTGAGTTGGACCATTTTTTTGCTTTGCCATTCCAATTCTTATTTTGATGTCTTTGGAGCAGGTTCAGTCATTAGTTTTCACGAGCGAAGATATCTGTAATCCTTAACATTTTCTCAGGGAATTTTGTTAATTAAGATGTCACGATTGTTTTCAGTGTCTTTTGCCTTTGATATGTAGCACTTTTCTTTTCCTACCGTTCAAGTTTAGACCAGCCTTTTTGCCTGCTGCATCTACCCTGCATAGAATTCTTTTTATGCTGGTAATGTTGTCTGCTAACAGCGCATTGTCTCCTAGAGAGATCAAATTCAGAGTTTCTTCATGGCAAACCTGGATGAATGTCCATGCCTGGTCGAAAGTGCAAGGGTCCTGCAATCGTACTTCTACGTTTTGTCCTGCATCTGAGGTTTGCAGGGATCCCGGATGAGTGCTGGCTGCAAGGTTTAGCAGCGATTATCGTCGTAGGTACATGGTAGGCGACGTATTAATTGACGAATCCAAGCTTTCCGTGTCACCTTAAAGGGTTGTTGTGCAGGTGTTGGTGAGTGGGTTGTATCACCATGTGTCATAGAAACTGAAAGGATTGAGATTGTAAGTAAAAACAAATAACAGAAAATAAAACTGTAAATCATGAACTGGAATACAATGACATTATAATAAGTTGTATTACCATGTGGCGAGGGTTAAGAAACTATCAAGGAAGAAGTTGTTGATCTGTGGGCTGTGAGACTGTGGGAATCCATGCTGGGAAATGATGAACAATGGAGCTTCAAAGTAAAGGGGAATTACGGGACTGTGTGACTGAAGACTGTGTGAAGACTATTGTGAAACAGCTTATAGATGTGTATATGGAGAAGTGTATGTGATTGTATATTGCCTGTCCAGAACTTGTGTAAAAACGAGTACACCAGGGCTACCCCATAGCGTTGCTCTGATATCTGTTGAATCAATTTACTTATTTTCCAGCTATTTCTACCCTTGTATCAGGTTAAACAAAAGATAATATCAGGGACACTACTTTCGTGGTTCCTCTGATATCCATCGAGTAGCCTGTCTGTTTATCCGACTATTCTTTATTTCCCCATCTAATTATGTAAGTGTACCAGGACCACTCCTTTTTGGGTGCTTGGGAAAGGGGAAAAACACGTATATGCACTGATTTCTTATTAATTGTCTTTTATTTGATTGCACAAAATAGTGTAGTAGGGCCAGTGGCGTGGTGACTGTTGTGATGGTTCGAGGAAGCTGTTACCAAGCCACCTATGTGTTCGTTTGATGGTTTACAGTGAATGGAAGTGGGACTAACCATTTGGCTAAACGTATAAAACAACTCATTGTTTGTTGTTTTATCGTTTTAAAATTTTTTGTTGTTATTATTATTTAATCACCATCATCATCATATGCCCTGCGCATGGGGTCGGCGATCATGGCCCTCCATACGAATATGTTCCTTGTCGCTGCAAGTACATATCCCACCCTCTCTGTCCTCAGCCACCATTCACTTCTGACCTCCGTTCTTCTGACAAAGGTGTTGTTATTGGAATCGATGCTTGTTGTTGCACGTAGACTGATGACATGTATAGTTCTTTGTCTTCCTCAGTCTCTAGCGCCCGCTAGTGTTCCAGTGTATGCGAGCTTTTCAAGAGTGTCATGTCTATATACGTGACCAACAAATATCATCTGTTTTTCTCGTTTTTAAAAGGTTTCTTCCCCCTCCCCAACTTTCCTAAACACATCTTCATTTGACATATTGGCCGTCCACGGAATTTTAAGCAGTCTTCTATATACCCACATCTCCATAGCTTCCAGCTTGTCCTCTGGGGCTTACTTAGATAGGCATTAAGTTTTGAAAGACATGTGTTATGGTCAATGAGGTCAAACACTCAAAGATTCTGTGAGTCATTTTAGTGTGCAACATCTCAATGGAATGTAGTCAGCTCGCATAGCAGCTTGTGTTCTCCGTGCCCTAATAAAAGCTAGTTATGTGTAATGCAGAATGAGTCGAAATGAATCTGGAGAACAGCGCTATGCAAGAACGATGTATGGTCTGATAAGTTTAGGAACATGATGTTTGTGAAAATCACATCATGTTTAGCCAAAGTTGTCTGTCTCCAGTACATGTTGATGTACGTTGAAAGACGACATGGAACATTTTTGTACAGAGAGAACACCTGTCACTGCTCTGCTCTGGACTTCTACTGTGGACTTCAGTCTCTGAACAACTCCTCCTACACACGCATGTTCATGTCCCCTGTCCCCTTCCCCACTCCTCCACCGCCCGTTTCATCCCTCCCACTTCCCGTACCCCAAATGCGACTTCAATTTCAAATTACCTCCCTTCCCTTCCTCTCCCCCTGCAGCCATTGAAAACAAGAGTTGGGCGACAGCACGTTTCCTTTAATCAAAGCTGTTAGAGTACAGACGGCAGTGAGAATCTCTTTAATCATATTAATCTGAACGAATGGAAATCACAGAGTATCGAATTCTACATTTTCATCTTCTGTAACATTTGGCCACCTTGACTGGCCGCCAACAGAACACATTAGTTGATATCTTCTTTTTGATCCCTTTTATTGTTTGTTCACCGGCAATTTTCCCCCCTTGTTCAATGTTTTTTTTAACTTTTTGTATTAGTTACCTGACCAAATTAAAACCTTCATTTCCAAAGCCTGTTTCAATTTGCACGGCGGAGGGAAGCCGGTGCTGATTGAAAATGTTTTTGGCACAAGTAAAGATTGTCCATAATTTCTATCAGAGCTCAGCGAATTGGAGACGTGGGGTCGAGTTTCACAACCACATTGCATTGATCACTTCTGGCTACAACTTAAAGGAGGTGTAACAACACATTCTCAGGCTCAGAATATTGGGACTTTCACCAGCGACTGTCTTAAAATATTTCACGCTGCTTAAATTTCTACTAATGATAAATAACGATGTAAATAAATATATAAATAAATAAACAAACAACTAACTAACTAACTAAATGAATACATAAATAAATAAATGAATGAAGGACTGAATATATAAACGAATGAGTATAGTATATAGAAAAAAATTGTTACTATTGCCACCATTACTACTAACTGCTACCACCACTACGATTACCACTTCTAGAGCTGAACGGCAGTAGATAATCGTGGCTGATACTGTGCCATGCAAGCTGATCAGGAAAAGAAAGTGCCTAGCACACTCATACGGCGTTACTCGTAAACTATTTTTAGCGGGCTGTTTCTTTTTGTTTTTGTTTTTGATAGAGCAATAGACTCAAGATCTTGTATGTCCAGTTTCATGACACCTGACAACACAAAAATTGGCATGATTTGTTGCCGATTTCAATTTTTTTTTTTTTTTTTTGTCCAATCATTCTGGTGATGCCGATGTTTCATGGCTCTTGTTCCATTCCTTGTTTCAAGATCTTGTCAGAGCACTAGTTTAACCCTTTGACTCCCGCACCCTATCCGCCTACTACAAAAACTTAACCCTTTGACTCCCTCACCATATCCACCAGCTTCCTGCAGGAAGCTGTGGATAGGGTGAGGAAGTCAAAGGGTTAAGTTTTTGCTTTGCTAGCATGGTCGACAAAGCAGGATGCTGGTGGACAGGGTGCGGGAGTCAAAGGGTTAAGGAGTTTGCCAGAAACCGCTGGCAGATTTGGATTGCGTGTCGATGGAATTGTCTGAGTACGATGACTCCCTCTTAAACAAACTCCAAACTCACAATGGTGAAACGTTTTTGATGTGGTTTGATCAGCGATCGGTAGATAATGCATTTTATTTTGATCTGAGTTTAGTAATTAATGGCAACGAAGTTCAGAAGGCAACAAATAGAGTGAGGCACAGATCAGAAAGTCATAACTGTAGCAGTCAGCTAAGGAGCAAGACAGTGGTTTCGAGAGGAGGTACTCAAGCTCACCATCGTCCCTTCCTTTCAAGTTAATTGTCGGCTCAACCTGGACCAACAGACAATGCAACCCATCATACTTCCAGATTTCAGTTTCAGTTTCAGGTTCAGTTTCAGTTTCAGTTTCAGTTTCTCAAAATGACGTCTCCGCGCTCAGAATGAATTCCATATGCACTAGCGTCACAGGTGCCATGTGATGGAGAAGATCCAGAATAATCACGGCACAAGCCTTAAACCTGCACATAAACCCATGAGCTGGCCAGGTCCTGAGGTCCTACCGAGACAATTCCATAACCCTGGAGTCTTATGGGAGTGAGGTGGCAGAGACCTCAACTTTTCCCGGGGTCAGCACCACGAGGGCGGCGCCCATCCCTTCTCCCTCGGTTCAAATTTATATTCATAACTTATATTCACTTTTTTTTTTATCAAGACTTTAGAAAGGCAAGAAAACTAACTGGTCTTCAAGGGGTCAAGACCTGGGAAATCAACCTATCTCTCCAATGTTTTATACTAAGGCAGCCAGGTGATGCCCTGCTCTTCACGATTTTCAACTGCCATAGGATCTTTAGCGTGAGCAGTCAGAAGGCATGGGTCCGACTCGTTTTTCGTCCCCTTCCGAAGGACTAGACGTTCAGTTCGATTTTCCGGTCAAACTGAGGAGAAAAGTCGAGGCCTCTACGGGGAGCGAACCCTGGAACTTCGAGTTTATTATTGGCAGGCGAACGTCTGAACCATTCTGCCACTCTTCTCCCTTACAGGCAAACGTCTGAACCATTCTGCCACTCTTCTCCCTTACAGGCAAACGTCTGAACCATTCTGCCACGCTTCCCCTCTTATACTTCAAGATATAATGCAGTTCTTAGCCCTGAAGAACACAGCCATCATGCTTTAGCCATCTTTGTCATCTGACATGACTCCCATCGAACATGCCTAGGAGTAGATAAATTAATGGTGTAACCCGAAGAGGACCTTTCATTTAAGACTTTTGAGATTCGGGGTGTCGTCGTTTGCGAATTGCAAAAGTGTGCCAACATTTCGTAGGTTGTTTTTTTTCCCCAGAGCCGATTCAGTCCTGGGGAGCAAATGTTAGGAATGAATCAAATGCAAGGGTGACCACATTCGACAGCGAGAAAGTGATGTTCCATGGTTGATCGTTGACTGTGTGACTTTCTCATTCGTTCCTGATTCTTTTGCGTATTGAAGTTCGTTACCTTGACAAAAAAACTCAAATCTGAACTGGATCAAAGCAAAAATAAATTATATTCTAATCGTTTTGTTAAAAGTTTTAAATGTTTTACCGTTTATGAATTATTTAGTGTGAGTGTGCTGGATCCTCTCTTCTGCTTGTTTGTGTATGTTTTCATTCTGGCACTGTTATCTACAACGACTTGGTCATGTACTTTCACGCTGTCTTGATTCCAGCGTTTCCTGCAGAGATGAAATAAAGATATCCATAATTATCTTTTATAACTTGGAAAACCTTGTCTACAGATTTATTTTTGCTGCGGGCAAATATGTCAACACATAAGTATTGCTATTCAATCTAATTCAACTCTCTCTTTAAAAAAAAAAAAACATTGCACAAGATGGTCAAACCACTCTCGTGATCGTAATTGTCATCTTGAAAATGAAATATCTTCAAGCTATTCTGGACTAATAATATACCGGATAGACCTAGGGAGAAAATATTGGACGGACGTGCAGGGTGGCTGAGGACAGAGAGGGTGGGAATTGTACTTGCAGCGACAGGGGATAGTTTCGTATGGGGGGCAATGATCGCCAACGCCACGCGGCAGGGCACGTGATGACGATGAATATATGGCCTGAGTTTCATAAAGGCATATCTCACAAACAACTTTAACGTTGATGATGATTTTTTTTCTTTTGTTTATTGTCTACATGGTTAAGCCACATCTACCGATGAGGTTTTTGTTTTCAGTTCCTGCCGGCTGTCAAGGGGCTTGGTGGTCAAAGGAATTGCACTTTTCCTCCCACGTCGTCTGACGCGACAAGAAGTACGAGAGGGACGTCCAACAGCTGAGGGTGGATATGTTGAGGAGTAGGACCTGGCGCTGCTCACAGACACACACACACACACACACACACACACACAAACACACAGACACACACACACACACAGACACACACACAGACAACACGACACACACGACACACACAGACAACACACACACAACACACACACAGACACACACAGCACAAAACACACACACACACACAAGACACACACACAGACACACAACACACACACAGACACACACACACACACACACACACACACACACACACACACACACACACACACACACACACACACCATGCACACACACCAGTGACAGCATGATGCCACACGAAGCTCATACTGATAGATAAACACTCATGATATCAGCACTGGAAGACCTGGATGAAGAGGTAAGTCTTTTAATTATGACTTGAAACGCGAAAGTGAGGGCAGTCCCTTCACCCTTTGACTCCCGCACCCTTGCCATCAGCATCCTGCATTGTCAACCATGCTAGCAAAGCAAAAACTGAAATTTTGACTCCCTCACCAGGAAGCTGGTGGATAGGGTGAGGGAATCAAAGGGTTAAGTTTTTGCAGTCAGCGGATAGGACGTGGGAGTCAAAAGGTTAAAAATCAGCCGGTGGTGAGTTCTTTGGA
>JAPXFY010000013.1:51548066-51560566 GCA_030674185.1 Monoplex corrugatus
ATGAACAGCCGAGAAATCTTTGGTGACTCATTTTTATTTGATTGGTTTCGGTAACCCAGCGGAATGGGCCTTATGCCTTCCAATGAGGATACTCGAGTGGTTGTGCTTTTGCATACAATTTGGGGTAACTTCCCATCAGTTATCTAACCTGAAAGTTTGGCGTTTTCGAGTCGGAAAAACCCGAAACATCGCGTTTGGAGTTCGTTCATCATGTATTTATCATACTCGGACAATTCCATATGCGTTCTATTCAAACAGGCAATCAATGATCTCGCAGAATCCATGCGCCTGCCTAAACTTCTACCCATGGACCATGCCTAACTAATACTTTAATATCTCTTTGTTCTGAAAGCAAAAAATGAACAAAGAAAGGTCAAAAACTTTAATATCTCCAAAGTTATGTTTGGTTAAAAACTTGACACAAATTTGATTTAAGATATGCAAATTTCATTAAGATCTGCAAATTCGATTAAAATATGTCTGATGAAACCGGTGGTGATTTGTTTTAGTTTGGAGGCCACTGTGGCTGATATGTAAGACTATGGCTCCATTCAACGTGCAGGTGGGCCTCAGTTGGTTAAGCGTCGGATTCACATGCTGATGGTTGTGGGTTCGAATACCGGGGTGCGCTACATTAAAACTGGCCTTCTCACTGTCCCATCTTATATAACATCATTGTTGTTCTGGTGGTGTCGGTATAGGATTAGATAAGTCCCCCTTTCCTCACTTCCTCGGGATGGTTGTCTCCGTCGGCTATGTCCCCAGAGGTGGGTGCCGAGGTAAAAACTGAACGAAATCAATCAATCAACGTGCAGGCACGACTCCAGGAAATGGAGATACCTAATGTATTTGATAAAAATCCATCCACAAATAGCTAAAATGTTTTTAGTGACACAATTTACTTGTGTGCCCTATGACAAGAAGGGTCTCCTCTTTCATATTCAGTCACGTCACTTGACATAATTCATGTAAGATCATAAAATGATCACACGCTATGTTTCAGCCAGCACAATCTCAAGCTTCTGGCGCTTCAGTGACTCTGTGACCAACAACCAAGAAATCAAGACTACAAATACATTCTGCGACTTGGGCAGCACAGTGAGCGATAATAGATCTCCTGATGCTAAGGTGGCGCTGAGTATCTCCAAGGCTGACACTGTTTTTGAAAGGTTGACTAGGTGGTTATACACAAGACCATGACGCTCGACACAGAGAATCTGTGTATAGAGCAGCAGCCTTGAGCGCCTTTCTATATTGCTGCCGGACGTGGACTACTTACGGATGGCGGAGTCAACAGCTGGAATGGTTCTTCCAAAGGTGTCTAAGCAAGATCTGCAACATCACGCGGCAAAATCGAGCGTCGGAACTTTTAAGTTCTGAAGAAGTGTGGCTTGTCAAGTATAAAGTGTCTACACATCATATGTCAGCTTCGTTGGGCAGGATATGTTGTCCGTTATGGAAAACAACCTGATCCAAAAGATGCTCCTGTACAGAGAGCTGAAGCGAAGATGTTACCAGGGAGGACAACCATAGCGATCCATGTATTCTCTGAAGGCCCACCTAATCAGCTGTGGCATCAACACCATCAACTGAGAAGACATTGCCCGCAACAGACTAAGCTGGCGACAGCGGCGCATACAAGGCACAATCATGTTACAACAACGCAGAACAGCTGCTATTCAACTGAAGAGCGACTGGTGGAAGCAGAACCTAAGGCCACTGGACTTTTTTTCTCTAGGAACACCTGTGGAAGAACATGCTCTTCAGGATGTCTTATATAACATCCCACACAAAGACCCATATTAGTCAAGAAAAGGACCAGTAAGCCTACTCATCCATCGGATCAACGGGAAAGTCTATCATGTAAGATCATATAATAAATGACACATTTTTTTCACACTGAAACACCCCCACACAATTACACACACGCGCGCTCTCTCTGAAAAGAGACAGACAGACAGATAGAAAGGCAGACAGAATGTCAGATGGACAAACAGAAAGATGGACAATAAACGGTTTCATATTCATTTGTTTTTATTATCACACTGTTAAGTACATTCTACACAATCACGTTTCACAAATACACAGTCGTCGGATGTAATGTACATTTCGCGATTTTTCATATAAATTATATCGTACAAGTTTATGTACTAGTCATGAGGGGTTCGCTTCGTTTGTATCATGTCAAAAGATGCTCGAGGTACCGATACAAACGTTAAGTAGGGATGGGGGATGGGAGTGGGTGGGCTATAGTTACAGGCATAAGTGTAAGTACATTGATAACATCGTGATGTTTACACAAAACATTACGATCAGAAACATACGAAACTAAAGTGTAGACGTTTAGCATAGTACGCCTACATTATTGATCGCTTTTAAAATAATGAAACAAAGGAGACAGGGGGAGGTTCTCCATCCCGATTTTGGAGATCTTGTTACTTTGTTCTTTTATCTTTGTACTCTTGACAAAGGCCGTTTGACTGAAAATTTGCTGCTGTTCTGTTCTTGATTAATAATCTATTTTGAAGTATTTTTGATTATAACGTGTGCACTCTGGTAGTCATTTTCATTCAGATTATAAACGTAAATTCTCTGTTGAAGGACATTTGATACAAAACACCGGTGAATCCTGTGATAAAAGAAACTTGACATAAAACACGCAAAATCTATGGTAAAAGGAATTGCAATCAAACAGAAGTTAAATTCTGTGTTTAAAAAACAATGACATTCAGGAAATACTAAGTTGTTTAACTAAAATGAATTCAATTCACTCAGATAACTTAGGGTTGTTTATGGCAAGCAGTATATGAATTCGTGGAACTGAAAAATCGTCGAAGTAATCACCGTATTAAAAGGAATTTGAGGTAACCAAGGTAAGCTCAATTTTCTGAGAGTATGGCCACTAGCTTACTTGCTGCTTAACTTCACCGATCATGAATTAGGCCAAATAATCAGGACCAATTGGGCACCTGGTGAATATGCATAAAAGAATCAACCAAAAACAACAGTAACAACAAAATCAACAACCGACCAACCAAACGAAAACGCGATGGTCAAGCCAGTCTAACGATCTCTTTTCTAATACAAAATGTATTGCAGAGAATCCAGATGTGGTACTTTTCAAATTCATTGTGACCTTGAGGAAGTCTAAGCGGAAACAAAACTTGACAATGACGACGACAATAGACAATGAAAACAGACTGTAAATATTGTCATAAGTTCCTGAGAAAGTGCTGTTCGCGCACCTTTCTCAAAAGGTGCAGATGTTAGACACATTTTTTGGTCCATGTTACCTTGACACTGATCTCGACAACTTATTTTCCAAACTTATCCATTTGCAACTCCTCAAAAGTCCTAGATCTATGACCCAAACTTGGTAATAATACATTTGCATAACACGCCTCTTAATTCAGAAAAAAATTGCTGTGTACTGTGTACATACTGTGTGGAGAGGATTCACAATACTAGCACGTGGAATGTCTAAATATTGTTTCGAGAAGAATTTACAATTCGTACAAACATAAGTATGATGTTAAAACTTCTGGTGCTCATAATCAAATACATGCGAAAATTCTCAAGATTTCACGAACAAAACTGTGTGTTAATTAGCCTATATTAAAAAAAATGGAACGCATTAACCCCGGCTTGTGACAAAATAACTTGAAGAATGTATCAAACAGCACAGAAGTTCGTTCTTCATCTCCATTCTGATCTGCTACAATTTATACCACAACGAAATAACGCATAGATTGCTGATGCCATTTGTCTTAACATAAACAAATAATCTGTCACACGGACTTACATACAGCGTGACAATCACGGTTTAGCTATGGGCTACACCTGACTTTAACACGTGCCCATGTGGCCCCAGCAAAGGCCAAAGTTGTCCCGTAACTCTGAGGTCGTATGACTGTGAGGTGGTAGAGACCTAACCTGTTCTGGTGGCCATCACTTAGAGGCTGTTGCCCATCTCCTCTCCCTCGTAATTTAACCTTCCCCAATACTAAAATGGGTCAGGTACCCATCCACAACTGGGTGTTTTATAGAGACCGCAAGCAACTTTTTTTCCAGCCAGATCAACCCGTGCAGTTAGACTGGAAGGCGTGAGGTTTCCGAGAAGACGACTGCCAATCTGTCATACAGTGCCTGGACTTTACTGTTAACAAGAAAGTAAAACCTTCATTTCTCCCCGTCTGATCCACAGACCTCGAAGTGACCGTCTGATTTGTCTTGCACCATGCCAGCACCTTGACTAGTTAGTCCCGTTTACGCGGGCCAGCTGGTAGAGCCATGGACTCAAGATCTGATATCTTGAGTTCAATCCCAGCCTATCACATTAAAAACTGGCCTGTTCGCTGCCCATCGTAATGTTTCCATCGTTCCGGTGGTGTCAGCGTAGTGTTTGATTGGTCCCTTCTCCTCTTTCCTCGTTTCAAGACATTGCCAGCGCATAGAGTTTTGTGCTGACTCAGGATATCTGAGTCAGCACAAAACTCTATGCGCTGGCAATGTGGAGCGCTTATGGAATTGTCCGAGCGAGGGGAATCCCTCTTGAAATGAATTCAATAACTCAGCAGGTCCTTTCCTCTGCCCTGAAGCTGGTCTCTCACAGTTGCCGCGTTTGGTCACTGCTCCATTGTATTATTTCTAAATAGCAGACAAAACTGTAGATCATGCTATGAAGATTGCAATCCCCTTTGGCATAGTGACTGACGTCCAGACCACACGTCAGTCTCCTTAACTCCACCCTCCTCACTTTATCTACGACCTTCCTGCAGGAAAAGGGAATGGAAAGTTTTCATGTTTTCTGGCCAAATCAAATACATTATGATGAGTGGTCGTTGCTCCGTAAGCTGCTGTTTCCTACGGTTCTCCACAGTCACTGACTTTACAAACAGTTGTACAGACAGACTCATAACTCTGGGTCATCTTCTTAAAATTCCTTCACACTTTGTAAACACATGCTTGCCACATTCTGAACATCGCTACTATATGTCCATCAAAGTACAGCACGATTAAAACAATTTCACGAACAGATAAATAACTTTGGTTTACTTTGAAGTACCATGATAAACAATTCTGTCAGCAATTTGATTACAAACATCCAGAAGTATACAAAAGGACAGCTAGTGACATCATTTTAACGTAAATATTAGATTTAATTAAATATAAAATAAAATACAGGGATAATAAAACCGAAGGACTAACAAATTATCTGTTTCAAGTTTTTTAAGACAACGCTTTCCACGTTTGAAATGAATTCCATAGCATCAACGCCACATATGCCGTGCGATAGAAATGATCTAAACTGATCTTGTCATAAGCCATAAACTTTCGTACAAAGTACGCGCTGGTAACGTCTTATCTCAAAGCTCTGTATACGAGGTAACTACAAACATCGCAATATTACTGAATAAGTAACTACGTGAAAACATAAATAAATAAACGGATCAGGTGGCTATTCATAACTGGGTGCATTGCAGGTCATAAGCAGAGAGTTCTGCGAGCCATGACAAACCCCATGCCGTCAGAGTGAAAAGCAAGAGCTCTGCCTCAGTGACTGTTGTTATTGTTATTGTTGTTTAAAGCCCAGCCGACTGCTTAGAACCATATCAGGGCTATAACCAGTTCAAAACATACACAATATGTCAACAGCAAAAACAAAGAAGAAATTAAGTCAAGATAGCAGTGCATTCGCACACACAATCTATACACACTCCGTCCAATATATCGCACAGGGATTTAAAAAACATACATGAATACAAATTTAAACATAACTAAGGAAACTAAAACATATATAAAAACGGGCCTAAATTTCCTGAAATTGCTTCCGCATATCTCATCTCCCTAGAACCAAAAATGCACTTAAAACATGTAGGCCTACCCAATTATCAATCCTAAGAGAAAGTACGTAAGACTTTATCGAACACATGCAGGTGAATGGACCAGCAAAGCAGAAAATGATAGCAAGAAATGACAGAAAGCAAAGAAGAAAGAAAAACAAAGAGAGTGACAGAAAAGAGGAAATTTCTAGCACAGAATTTCCAGAAGGTGGCGATATTATTTATACTGAAAGAGCCCCTGGAATCCCCACGGGGGTGGGGGTGGGGGCCTGAATGACTGAGAAGAAGTTAGCAAGCTGTGAGATACGAAGGGTGGCGGTAGATGGGCTGGTAGTATGACGTTCAGTATTAACTAGCCCTCAGGCACTTGTTTTCAATGTGGGCTAGATGATTGTGTCAATACAGCCGTAGTAGACTCAAGATCTGATGTCTGAGTTCAACCCCAGCCCGCTATATAAACACTGGTCCGTTTGCTGCACACCATAATCCTCTGATCATTCTGGTGGTGTCATCTTACGTTTCATAGGTCTTATTCTCTCTCCTCCCACCCCCTCCCAATTTCCCTACCTTGCCAGCGCATAGGGTTTTGCACAAAGCTTGATGAATCTGGTAGATAATTACTGTTAGATCCGGGTGGAGCGCATATGGAATTGTCCAAGTGCAATAAATCTCTCTTAAACGAACTCGAAACTCTGTGAGGCATACGTATCCCAACATTGTCACATGATTAGATGAATTAATTATTTAATTACCAAAGACTTTCGTGTGGTTAAGTGGAAGACCACATTTCACGTAGCAGTCCACGTAAAAGTAGCAGTCCATTTCTCTAAATGTAACATTCCTGTCTGATCATAAGCTACAGAGATAACTTGTTCATGTTAGCCATGCCTGCCTTGCGTATAAACTCCAATCATCATGTCCATATGATCCTCCTGTCTTGTATAGTATAACAACATTCACCATATCCATATTAACAAAAAGCAAAGTTTGCGTAGCTTCAGTTAGCAATCACGTATGAAACATCTTTGCCAACAAGCTGCTGTCACAATGTTCACAGCCAGCCAACACTTGCCAGTATATTTACTGCAGCCATCAGGTCCATATAAAAACATTCTCACAAATACGCTGCAGTCAGTGCTCATTACAAAACACTTGTGGATATATATATATATATATATATTATATATATATATATATATATATATAATCGCGGTCACCTTGTCCTTATGAAACACTTGCTTATTTCTAGACTTCATCATACTTTTGGCATCTCTGACATTGCTCTCTCCTGGTTCACTTCATATCTATCAAACAGAAAACAAACTGTTCTCATTAATGGCACTTACTCTCAACCTGCATACCTGACCTGTGGTGTTCCACAAGGATCTGTCCTTGGCCCTGTTCTTTTCACCCTTTACACCTCCCCCCTGTCCACCATCATCAACTCCCACTCTATAAAACACCACTTCTATGCTGATGACACCCAACTTCTAGACAGTGACACACCAGACAATATACAGCGCCTCTTGACTCGCACCACTGAGTGTTACTCGGACATTAAGAACTGGATGACGTTCAACAAACTTCAGCTTAATGATGACAAGACTGAAGCTATCCTCATTGGCACCCGTCAGAAACTTTCTCAGCTGCCTCCTCTTTCTCTCCCATTATGTAACACATCAGTCCCAATTTCTGATTCAGCTAAAAACCTTGGTGTCTGCATTGACTCTACCCTCTCCATGAACAACTTTGTTTCTCAAACTGCCAGATCTTGCTACTATCACCTCCATCGTATAAGCCTGATCAGGAAGTATCTCTCTGTGGAAACAACTGCAAAACTCGTTCTCTCCTTCATAATGTCTCGCATTGACTATTGCAATTCACTCCTGTCTGGTCTTCCTGCCTCCACCATTCACATCCTGCAGCGCATTCAAAACAATGCTGCACGCCTTGTACTAAAAAACGAAAAAAGCTGACCACATATCTCCTCTCCTGGCACAACTTCACTGGCTCCCTGTATCAAAGCGCATACAGTACAAACTAGACACCATGTGCTACAAAAGCCTCAATAACGCAGCCCCCCGATTACCTGTCAAGCCTACTTGAGATCTATGTTCCCTCACGTACCCTCCGCTCTGCCTCCGATCCTCTGACTTTTCGCTTTCCACGCACTAAGCTCAATACCTATGGTCCACGAGCCTTCTCTGTTTCTGGTCCACTTTCCTGGAACAAACTTCCTCTCTCAGTCCGTCAGCAACCTACTTTTGTCTCCTTCAAGTCCGCTCTCAAAACTCACCTTTTCTCCTCTGCATAAAATCATGACCTCACTCAATCCCCTCTGCAGCCTGTCTCCACTCGAAGGGGAATCACATTGTAATATATAATTGTATATAATACGCTCTCTATAATTTTCCATTGCTTTTATTCTTTCTCCCCATTTATAGCCATGTGCGTGTGCGTGTGTGTGTGTGTGTGTGTGTTGTGTGTGTGTGTGCGTGCGTGCGTGCGTGCGTGTGTGTGCGTGCGTGCGTGTGTGTCTGTTTTAGCGCTTAGATTTGATTTTATCAAGATTTTGCGCTATATAAAATATTGTATATTATTATTATTATTATTACCTGTATCAACACTCATTACAAAACCTTGTCACTACACTGCAGTCAATATTCATTACAATCACTCGTGGGTACATATACCGCAACCATAATGTCCACGCCTATAAACCGTATTCAAGCAACAGTCTTACATATTACAATGCTCATAACAAAACATATTCGTCCATACATATGCTGCAGTCGAACTGTCCACCAAACACGCACATATACTGCAGTCAAGACACCTTTTCGTGTTCCATAGGTTACGGTCAACATGAAATCTCTCCAAACACACCTACATCGCTGCAGTCAACACAGTGAGGTGTCGGAATCGTCAACAGTAAGCGACCTCCTCGAGGCAATCTGGTCTGGCAGCAGCCACTATGATAGCGCCCAGCGTTCAGTTCTTGGAAATGTCTTCTACCGTGCAGACACAGAATACCTGACTAGCAATGCTGTACAGTTTTGTCTTATGTGGGTGATTTGGAGATACATGTGTAGTGTACACGCTGAAGCCCGTTGATTGATTACACGCTGTCAGAGTAACCAATAAACCACCTAAATACTCACTGGCTACAGTCAACATGCCTCACATTGTCTTTGGTTTACACACGTTGGTTCTTAAATCTATACACAGCCAAGACTATTTCACAATATGTAGTATATGTCAGACTAGACAAGAAGAAGAAGAAGAACGAATAATTGTCTCAATCCTGTCTTTATCCTTGAGAATGGAGCTGCTCGTAGTCTACGTTTGTGTCAGTGGAACTCAACAATGTCTTTACTTAACAGAACTAGGGTCTTCAATATATGTGAACAATACAGTTTAAGTTAACAATACAGCACAATGTTTCTAATCGAGGTTTGTTTTCGTTCAAAACTACTCGATTGTGAAAAAAAATTATATATGATCTTTAGAAGTAAATAAACTGGAACGTGTACCGTAGGTTATCTCTACCGAGTTTAGTTAATAAATATTGCGTACATTTTACCCAGTAAAAATTCACGAGAACGCACAGTTTCTTTACTGAATTGATCAGAACTATACACGTACGCACTCAAAGAAACGAAAACTAGGCACCAGTGGCACAGCCTTTGGCAGTTCACAAAATACAAGTTCCAAAGTGCACAGACTGGGCCATCTCGAACAGGTGCTACTGACGTTATTACTGACGACACTGACACGATAAGTAACGCTACTGACGTTATCAGCGACGTCACCGACGTTATCAATAGCAGTACGGACGTCATTAGTAGTGAAGGAAGTAACGTCGTTAGCAGCGCTCGCTACTGACGTTAGCAAAGACGGTAATGACGTATCCGGCCAGTACCGCCACTAAGGTTATCAAAGTCGGTGGTGAGGTTATTAGCCACGCTACTGACGTCATTAGCAGCGACACTGACGTTATTAGTTATGGCAGCGGCTTCATTCGTGAGAGGGTAGTGACGTTATTAGTGATGTCAGTGAGGTGCCTAACGAGGCAGAGCGGTGTCCTTAAAGCCGCAACCATCCCCTCTGGCTGCCGTCAGCATGCTGCAGGAAAAACTGTGCAGTGCGTCGTGTGCTTCTGAAACACACACAAAATCTGTCTTAAAAAAGGGTCTTTCTTTTGCCTGAAAAGAGTTTGGGGGGGGGGGGAGGGCACGCGCGTACACACACACACATACACACACAGACACACACACACACACACGCACGCACGCACACACAAACATACACATACATACACATACACACATACATACCACACACACACATACACACGTATACACACACCAACACACACACGCATAGACGTACGCACTCGCAAATTCACGTATGAACATACATACACACGGATGTTTTTTTTTTTTCAAAGTCCACAGGTTTGATCAAAATTTGGTATAAACATCCATCCATAAAGAGCGGAGAAAATATTGTTCGCATCATTTTTTGTCATAGGTACATACTCATGCACACACAGACACACAGACACACAGACACACACACACACACACACATACACAACACACACACACACAGCACACTCACACAGACACAGACACTCAGACACAGACACAGACACAGACACACACACACACACACACACACACACACACACATACACACACACACACACACACACACACACACACACACACACACACACACACAACAATCGATATGAAATAAAGCCCCTTAACCCTTTGATTCCCGCACGCTGTCCACCAGCTGCTAAAAACTTAACCCTTTGCTGTGCTATCACTGATGACGATGCAGGATGCTAGTAGATAGGGTTAGGGAGTCACAAAAGATTAAAAAACAAAACAAAAACAAAGAACAAAACAAAACAAAACAAAAAAATCCCCACCTAAGAAATCACCAGTCATTTTTTCATTTTTTCCCCAATCTCCAACAAATCCACACCATCAAAGAAGCAGAAGAAGAAGCTAAGGGAAGCTGGCCCAGGGACCAGTACGAACAACAGCGTGTCTACAGTTACCACGATCGTCACTCGAGGACACTGTGATTAAAAACCTGACTCACTCACCGACCACCCCTCCCCAGGCGATAAAATAATGAAAGGTTTGATCTTACAGGACAGCTGTCTACTGTTGTGTCTGTCAGCCCCGTTGGCCAGGGCTTGAGGAGCGATGAAAGGCGACTATTATACACACGGCACCTCCGTCTTCTTGTCCTCCCTGAAGTTTCGAACTTGGGGGAAGATGACTGATTGCTACTGCGTGTGTGTGTGTACGCCTGAAACTTGCCGCTCTTTCGTCCAGTGACACTGAAAGGTTTTTAATTCAGCTACCTACGCTTTGTGATGAATCAAATCCAAGATTTCTGATTGACCAAATTCAATACCCCTTACAACTTAAAAGTTGCCGATAAAAGAAGTTAGTTCACTTCATTAAATGACTGCTAAAAGATTTTAAATGAGTTACCACTCTGATTCAGTCGGTGATCAAATTCAATGTCTGTTACAACTGACAAGTGAACATTTAAAGGTTTTAAGTTAGTTACCGCTCTGATACAGTTGCTGATCAAATTTCACATCTGTTCTAATGTCAGTCGGCCACCCTACTGACTAGTTATATTTCATATCAATCGTAAGCTGAAAGTGAACCTTGAAAGAGTTTAGTTCATTAGAAGCTTTTTGTTTCACCTGTCATAACTCAAAAGTGAACCCTAAAGATTTTAGTTTCATCCGTCACGACTGATGTATAACTGAACCCTCGAGGGTTTTAATTTTGAAATAAAATGACTAAGTAAACTCCCAACACAAAGCTTTCGAAAAGTTTCATTTTTCCTTCAAATGTGTCAAGTGACGAAATACCAAGAATAAACACTAGTATACTGTCAAATTTTGATAAAACAAGAAGAAGAAGAAGAAGAAGAAGAAGAAGAAGAAGAAGAAGAAGAAGAAGAAGAAGAAGAAGAAGAAGAAGAAGAAGAAGAAGAAGAAGAAAAAGAAGAAGGAGGAGAAGAAGAAGAAGAAGAAGAAGAAGAAGAAGAAGAAGAAAAAGAACTGCAACAACAACAAAACCCCTTCACTTGGAAAAACATCAGATGCAACAAGGATGATTCTATGAGTATCAAAACTGTGAATTAGCTGCTGTTCTACAAGATTTTAAATCAGCCATTCGTCTGATTCACTGGCAGAATTTGATATTCGTTATCACTTAAAAAACAGCGAACACGTTGATCAAATTTAATACTCCTCAAAACTTAGAGTGAACTCTAAAAGATTTTAATTAACTCTTTTACTCCTGCACCCTGTGCACCATTTGTAAACACTTAACCATTTGACTCCCTCACCTTATCCACCAGCTAGCAAAGTTAACAATGCAGGATGCTGGTGGACAGGGTGCAGGAGCCAAAGGGTTAAGGCACGCTTCTGACCGGTCAAATCTTACAGCCGGTATGAATTTACTGGGTTCAATAATCTGCCTTCATGTCATATTTAATTTACTGGGTTCAATAATCTGCCTTCATGTCATATTTAATGTTATGTTTCTTTTTCAGGCACAACTTCTGAATCATAAATTATTACGTATGCCTTTTAAAAAAAAAGGGTGGGTG
>JAPXFY010000013.1:51570566-51588066 GCA_030674185.1 Monoplex corrugatus
TCCCTAGAGTCATATATGCATGTAATACATGTACTCAATTATCAGTCCTAAGAACAAGCATGTAAGACTTTATCGAACACATACAGGTGGATGGATCAGCAAGACATAAGTTGATAGGAAGAAATGACAGAAAGCAAAGGAACAAGTCAGAAGCAAAGAGAGTGACAAAAAAGAGGAATTATCTAGCACAGAATTTCCAAAAGGTGGGGACACTATCTATACTGAAAAAGTACCCGGCATCCCCACGGGAGACAGAGAGAGAGAGAGAGAGAGAGGGAGGGAGGGAGAGAGAGAGAGGGAGAGAGAGAGAGAGAGAGAGAGAGAGAGAGAGAGAGAGCAACAGACAGACAAACAGACAGAGAGAGAAAAAGAGAGAGAAAGAGAGAGAGAAAAGAGAGAGAGAGAAAGAGAGAGAGAAAGAGAGAGAGAAAGAGAAAGAGAGAGAGAGAGCGAGAGAGAGAGAGAGAGAGAGACAGCGAGAGAGAGAAAGAGAGAGAGAGAGAGAGAGAGGAAAAGAGAAAGAGAGCGGGAGAGAGAGAGGAGAGAGGTTCAGACTTGATTTATTCATTGAGGCCATTTCCCCTCATGAATGAGTATGAAATACAAAAACAATGTTCAACAGAATTTTGACAAAATACAACTCATCAGAACAAATATTCACACAGAAAGAATACACAAGTAAGATAATCAAGAAATGCACAAATACATAAGTATTCGTGAAATATCTTTTACTCTTTTCAAGTATTTGTATAAAAACAATGCTAACAGTCTTATTACCTGTTCTCTTTTTGTCGAGAGAAGTTGAATTAACTTTATTCTTGTGGGGAACTCACAGTACGTTTGAGGCAGAAAATTTTTTCTTAAGGCACAAAGAGCGGGATACATCAAAACAAGAAGGACTTCATCCTCAATGTTATTGTTACACAGGGTGCATAGCACATCATTTAAAACAATTGCTGTATATCGTCTCGAAATCATAACAATTTCTGACAAACCACATCTAAATTTTGTCAGTGCTCGCTTAATAAATCTATTTATACCCATTAAAATACAAGATTCGGTGCAGGTGGAAATCTTAGATGTCCTGTATGAACAAAATCTGTCACTAGTTTGTATAATAATCATTCCAGTTTTGCCACTCACAGTCAATGATTCTCTATCTGAAACAGCTCATTAAATTGTTAATATTCTCTACTTCTTGATTTTTCCTAAACAAAGGCAAATCCATACTGACTTAAACGCATGCGTACATTTGATGGCCAGAAATGTCTACAACTTACCGTCTAAGTCGTATAACATTTTGTAGGCTTTACAGGTAGCCTAGTGTTATCCATACGGGTTAGTTTTAGCCAGTATCTCATACATCGAACATACTAATTTACATACAATGTGAATCTTCCAAATTCTCCATAAATCATATCATTGGAGTGCGCCAGTTAACGCCAAGAAATCTTTTCAATTAGGACGCTCAAAACAGCTTTCTGTTCCATTGCCAGTAGTTCCTGACATTGCAAATTCTACATCATATTCTATTTCAGTGCCATCTTTCATGACCTACTTAGAATCCTCCTTTACGAAAAACTATTAATTTTCTGCGTATTTAGCTTTAATTCAAGTTTGTTCGCTGCTCTATAGAGGATGTTCAATTGAGTGTGTAGTTCTATTACAGTCTCAGATAGCAGAACAATATCATTTGGAAAAAGCATAATAAATACTTGTGTCAAGTCTGCCAGAAAATTCACGCTATGTCTACTATTATTAATTACATCTAACGCCAGCTCATTGATAAAAAGAGAGCAACGCAGGGCTGCATACGCCACCTTGCTTCACACCCTGAGTACTGTAAATACGGTCAATAAAATCTAGCCCTGATTTCGAACCTTTGTCTTAACTTCTTTACACATACTCTTAGAACAGCAAAATAACTTACCCTTAAGTCCATTTTTACTGAGTACTGGCCAAAATCAATTTCTTGAGATGGAATCAAACGCTTTTTCAGAGTCAATGAAAGCTAGGTATAACTTACGATTTGATGCAAATTGTTTCTGAATAGCTGCTAGCAATGTAAACATATGGTCAATCGTGGAAAAGTTCTTTTTAAATCCTGCTTGATGTTCACCTGTTTATTGTTCAGCTCTATCCACTCTTGTAATTTGCTATTAAATGACAGAATTATATAATTTGCTACTGATGTTAGACAAGGACATACCTGTGTAGTTATCAGTGTCATTAACGTCTTCTTTCTTACATCAGTGCCAGCAAGATAGATTCTGTCCAGCTTTTGCGATATATACTTTATCAAACAACTTATTAAATAATTTTGTCAAAAACTCTACAGTTAAGTCACTAGAGTACTTGAAAGATTTACTTACCATTTGATTGGCCTTGCATCTTTGTTATTTTTCAGTTTTCTTATAGCAACTATAGCAACAAGAATGTCTTCTTTCAAAATGGGTCGATGTAGCATAGGAGTTGCATTATCAATTTCAAACTCATCGTCTGTTTGTTGAGAATTTGATTTCTTATAGCAACAAGAATTTTTTCTTTCAAAACGTGTCGATCTAGCATAGGAGTTACATTATCACCTTCAAAATCATTGTCTGCTTGTTGAGAAATTGGATATTTTTGAAGGATATTTTTGAAATAATGGAAGCAAACCTCCATGACAATACTGTGCTGTGGTTGCCTTTTCTTGCTTGAAACTTTGTGAACCATTTCCCAGAATTTTTCTGTTTTTTTTTTTCAAGATCCTACTAGCTTATCTAAAAGGGTTTTATTGAACAGCTTTTTTTTTTTTTTTTTTTGACAGCAGTTGCTTGTACTCTCTTCTACTCTGGCAAAAGGCGTATCTGTCGTCACTGTCTGAAGTTTTCCTGTATTTCCTCAACAGTTTAGCACATTTGAACTTGCAGATCTACAGTCTTGATCAAAAGACTCGTCGTCTCTCAAGTTACGGTTGATGTCTGTTCTGTGTTTCATACATTCAGCTTGTTCTTTCACTAACTATTGAACACTTCTAAAGTTTCATCAACAGTAACATCAATTAAGTGCATTGTTTGATCCAGTTGTTGTTGGATTTCAGAACTATTCAATTTGGCTTTTACATGCTCCAGTTTCTGTGCAAACTTTTCAATAACTGTACCTGTGATCAGTGTTTCGTTAACATATGGATTACATGCTCTTAAAGTTTCAATGCAAAGTTCAGATGATCTGACTCAATTCTTTCGACTATACGCAATTTACTTTTTCCTTAAAGTAGATAAAAAAAACAACAAAACGTCAGCTGACAAGACAGTAATCATTTACGCTGCTTCCACTTTCTGAACTGTAAGTATAGCGTCCTTTACGGCCGCTATTACATGCACCATTAAAAAACCTATAAGCCTAGACTACTGCACATATTCAAGAGATGTATACCATAAGAATTCAGTGTCTGATCTTCAGAGCATCGACTTATTTCCTCATCGAATAACAGTTAGGTTAATTCTAAAATCTTTGTCAATACTATTAGGAACACAGGCTATTGTTCTGTTATTGATATTTCCATTTACAAGTATAAAAAAAAACATCATCCAGTGATAAGACACAATCCACAAAACATTCGTCTAAAGCACTGACACCGTTATGTACATCAACAGACACGTAGTATAGATGTACGGAGAGACAGAGAGAAGGGAGAGAGACAGAAAGAGAGAGAGAGAGAGAAAGAGAGAGAGAGAGAGAGAAGGAGAGAGAGAGAGAGAGAAAGAGAGAGAGAAAGAGAGAGAGAAGAGAGAGAGAGAAAAGAGGAGAGAGAAAGAGAGAGAGAAGAAAGAGAGAGAGAGAGAAAGAGAGAAAGAGAGACAGAGACAGACAGATAGACAGATAGACAGATAGAGACAGAGAGAGAGAAGGGAGGGAGAGAATGGAGGGACAGAAAGAGAGAGAGAGAGAGAGAGACAGAGAGAGACAGAGAGAGGCAGAGACATAGACACAGGACAGACAGAGACAGACAGAGAGAGAGAGAGCACACACACACACACACAGAAAATCAAAGATCATCTTTCCTTGAATTATTTGGCTATAAACTTACACTACCCAGATGTAGATTACAAATGGCTTGTGCCTCGTATCATCAGACTGTGTTCCGTGAAACAAAAAACCCGAGGGACGGTAAGACAGAAACAGAAATGAACCTTTATTTCCCCAAGGGTGTAGACATCAGCACACAGGACCACTTACTTATTTGTTGTTGGTATACTACGTGAATTGAGACAATGGCAAGGAGGATACAACAAACAAACAAAAGTAAAATACAGAATAATGAGAGAAGAGAGAGAGAGAGAGAGAGAGAGAGAGAGAGAGGAGAGAGAGAGAGAGAGAGAGAGGAGAGAGAGAGAGAGAGAGAGAGAGAGAAAGAATCGCCTCGATCAAACATGACAGGAGAACAGCGTAGTAACGCTATGGCTCAACCCTTTGACCCCTCACCCTATCTACCAGCATCATGCACTGTTAGCCATGACAGCAAAGCAAAAACTTTTAAACCCTTTCATTCCCTCATCCTATCAATCAGTTTCCTGCAGGAAGCTGGTCGTTAGGGTGAGGGATGAAGGGGTTAAGTTTCTTGCAGCGTGAGAGTGAAAACTGAGAGCGGAGAGAAGACCTAGAAGAATGAAGGAAAGAAGACACCGAGTTCAACCCTCTGTTTCTGATGTAAAGAAAGACGGATACCTGAGACCGGTAATTCTGCTTTCCTTTAGTGTCAAAGTGACCTAACTAAAAGGTGATTTCTTTCAATCTAAATTTTCAAACATTGCACAAAAATCACCGATATCTTTCAGCATGCTTACCTTTCGTCATAGTTAAAAAGCTCGTATCTTCAATCTCTCCATCACCCTCAGATTCATCTGAAAACAACAGGAAAAGACAATAGAAAGCAAGAAATCAGAGAAGGGGAAAAATGGAGGAAATAAAAAAAAAGAAAGACAGAATGAAAGAAAGAAAGAATGAAATAAAGAAAGAAAATGAAATAGAAGAAAGAAAGAAAAAAAACACACAAAAAAACAGACGTGAAACAATAGGAGAAGGGAGAAAACCGCTTAGGGGTAGAAAAAAAAAAGACCAGTAATTATTAGTCTGGCTGCACCGTCGTTTCAAGTTTATTTTTTATTTTCTCCTTTTCCTTTTTACTTACTTCATCATCGTCACACAGTCCCATAATCAGAACTGTCACGGGTGGAGTGTGGAGGCGAGGTGGGGTGGGGGTGGGTCTGGGGGTAAGGGAGGAGCTTGTGCGACGCAGCAGTGGACAAAAACATGGTTATGGATTTGTTTATTCATTGTATAATTGATTTCTTGTTTATTTATTTATTTATTTGACTGTTCACGCGTAATTTTGATCTTCGAAACGGTCATGTCACTTTATATACTTTGTTACCTGCGAGTCCTCACTGCGCTGAACACCTGTTCTGTTCACAGGGGTACATAATTCACAAACGATGCAAAGAGATTTTGTGCATGTGTGTGGTACAGTCCATGATGATTGTGTTTTTGCCGTGTTGGTGTCCGTCTGAAGAAACCTGAAACTCGCGTAAAGACGGGACTGGATACCTGTCTGTTACCTGTCTTTTTCATTCAGTTGCCTACTTGTTACCCACTATGCCACTGGCCTGTGGGATAGCAACGAAGATTTTCCATTCCTGTCTGTTCTGGAATCCAAAACAAGTGTGACTGCCCGCGTTCAAGCAAACAGGAACAAGAAAAAACACGAAAAAAAAAAAAAAAAAAGAATAAAAACGCGTATTTAATACAAGACAGGCACAAATTTTTGGCCAACTGGCCTTTGTCAAGAGTAATATCACAAACAAACAAACAAACACCAGATACAAAAATTAGGAGAGAAAGACTGAAACTTCCCTGTGCTGCTCTGTTCAGTGTGAGAAAAGGAATAAACTGACTGAAATGACATCATAATGTGCTTTTGAGTAAATATGATGTCAAAGCGGAAGTATCCCCACCTTCTGGAAATTCTGTGCTGGACATTTCCTCTTTTCTGTCTTTTTTTTCGTGTTTTTTTTTTCTGGTTCCTGTCTGTTCTGGATCAGCCTCTGTATGCATAGTGTCCAAGATTTCTTTCAGGGCTTTGAAGTCTCCTTCTGTTATACTTCGCCAGGTGTCCTTGGGTCTTACTTCTTTTACGTCTTCCGTTCCCCCGTGGGGATGCCGGGGGCTCTTTCAGTATAAATAGTAACCCCATCTTTTGGAATTCTGTGCTAGAAATTTTCCGCTTTTCTGTCATTCTCTTTGTTTCTGCCTTGTTCCGTTGCTTTCTGTCATTTCTTCCTATCATTTCTGCCTTGCTGGTCCATTCACCCGTTTGTGTTCGATAAAGTCTCACGTACTTTTTCTTAGGATTGATAATTGGGTACATGTACTAAATGCATTTTTGGTTCTAGGCGGGTGAGATACGCGGAAGCAGTTTTAGTGATTTTATGCCTGTTTTATATACGCTCCTATGTGTTTGGTGTCCTTAGGTATGCTTAAATTTGTATTCAGGTTGTTTTATTAAATCCCCTGTGCGATAAATTGGACTGAGTGGTCAACGTCAGAGGCATGTCCTTAGATTACGTGCACGAATGCATTGATATGTGTACTTAATTTTCTTTTCTTCTTTTTTATCCTGCCGAAGTTTTGTATGTTTTGAAAGGATTATAGCCCTGATATGGCTCTACGCAGTCGGCTGGGCATTAAACAACAATAACAATAACAATAATAATAATTGACTTCCCCTAGTGTCCAGTGACGGGCAATCCGTCCAGGTGATATAATCCTGCTCTCTTGGGATGATGTGCCTGACCCATCATTTCTTCATGATGATAGCTCTCATGGTCCTGGCTGATTCAGCAAGTAAAGGTGTTTTTGTTTGGAGATAGTGTTCAGCCAGAAGATTCTTATAATTCTTTGGAGGTTTTCCATGTGGAAGGTGTATACTGATGTATGTGTCTGTGTGTGTACGTATGTATGTATGTATATGTATGTTGTATGTATGTATGTATGTATGTATGTATGTATGTATGTAGTATATATGTAGTATGTATGTATGTATGTATGTAGTTTTTATAGTATGTATGTATGATGTTATGTATGCATGTATTAGTACATATTGTATGTACATATGTATGTATGTATTATGTATATATGTATGTATGCAATGTATGTATACATGTATGAACGTATGTGTGTGTGTATGTGCGTGATAATTGTACGATATAGAATACTTCGGTTTACATTACGTTCTGTTTTGCAAATACATAATGTGCAAGATGTCAAATGAATGGAGTCTAGCACTAAAAAAGATTTTTATCTATATATCTTATTTTTCCTCTTCATTCTTATTCTTAATGTTTAAGGCCCAGCCGACTGCGCATGGCCATAACAGGGCTATAACCATTTTAAAACGTACACAAAACGCCGTTGAAAAAACAAAAACAAAAACACGCACACAAAGATTAAGAAAATTAAGTACACATATCAACGCATGTGTGCACATAATCTAAGGAAATGCACCTGGCGTTGACCATTCAACCTGAATTATCATCAGAGGGTTAAAAAACCAAACAAACCTGAAAACAAATGTAAACATTATTAAGGACATTAAACATGTATAAAAACTGGCTCCTACATTGTTTATGTGGTTTCTAAGAAGGAATTTGAGAGTTCCATGGACAGCAAAGAAAACAAACGAGACAGTCTTGATGGAGGCAGACACAAGTAGATCACTCATAAGGAAGATTAGGAAAGGACGGCAACATTTATAGGCCATTTTATGAGGAAAGGGGATTTGGAGCACCTGGTCACAACGGGAAAGCTGGAGGGAAAGACAGCACCAGGTAGACCCAGGGAGAAAATGCTAGACGGATTTGCAGAGTGGCTGGGGACGAGGAGGGTGGGGGAGATGCTAGGGGCAACGAGAGACGAAGACAGATGGAAGTCCATGATCGCCAACGCCATGCGGTAGGGCACCTGATGATGATTGATGATGACATTACCTAAAATTGCTTCTGCACATTACATTTCCCTAGAGTCAAAAATGCAGTCAATACATCTACCAATTATCAACACTAAGAGAAAGTACATAAAACTTTATCGAACACCAACATGTGAATGGACTAGCAAGGCAGAAAATGACAGGAAGAGATTACAGAAAGCAAAGGAACAAGGCAGAAACAAAGAGAGTGACAAAAAAAGAGGAAATATCTGGCACAGAATTTCCAGAAGATGGAGATCCTATCTATACCGAATGAGTCCCTGACATCCCAGAGGGGGTGGGGGGTGGGGAGTTTATTTATCTATTTTTCTGTCCTAACGCATTTACCATGTGAAATACCGGCTGCTCTCCCAGGGGAGGCGCGTCGCCACGCCGTAGTACAACGCCACCCATTTGTTTGTTATCATTATGTCTTAAACCCGATCAAATAAACGATTGCACAGGGGGTTGTAGTATACTTTTCTACAGCTGAAGTGATCTCGAAATGAGCCAGACACAAAATTACCTGCATAATAAAGCATTTGCCTACTTTAATTTTTGTGGTACTCTATTTTGACAGGTAACCCTGAAATGCAAGTTAATGTGAAAATGGTGACACATTTGACGGACTGCGATAAAATTTTAGTTTACAACACAAACAAACAAACAAACAAACAAACAAACAAACAAACAAACAATACCCGTCCGCTCAAAGAAATACCAAGAAATCCACGCTGAAAACGTCTGTATACTGGACAAATACACACGGGAAGCAAGCTCCTATCTTTTAACGAGAATATTTTTAAAAAAAAAAAAAGAAAAAAAAGAAAGAAAGAAACAAAGCAGACGAAAGAGCGGGGATTCTTTCAGTGCAGAGGTAAGAGAACCCAGAAAGGAATCGAGAGCGGAGGGGGATAGGTCGTCTTACACAAGACAATTACCGATTTCAATTACGAGAGAAAACGCGGACGGGTCGTCTGACAATCACATCGTGTTTGTTACGAGGCGAGAAAACAGACTGACGACGCCTCGTGCATATGCCTGACGGCAAGAAGGAAAATTTTTCACTGGCCTCTTGCGCTCACAGGATAGGTCTTTTAGCCAAGAGCTTATGGCCGGGTTATTTGTTGTTGTTGTTGTTTTTAAAGCCCAGCCGACCGCGTTGAGCCATATCAGGGCTATAACAGCTTCAAAACATACACAACTAAACAGGAAAAATAAAACCGAAAAGAAAATTAAGTACACATATCAATGCATTGGCGCACATAATCTAAGGAGATGCCCCGGCGTTGACCATCTCCGGCCAATTTATCGCACAGGGGATTTAAAAAACATACCTGAATACAAATTTAAGCATACCTAAGAACCAAAACATATATAAATACAGGCATAAATGATCTAGAATTGCTTCTGCATGTCTCACCTCCCTAGAGCCAAAAATGAATTTAATAATGTACCCAATTATCAATCCTAAGAAAAAGTACGTAAGACTTTATTGCACACATACAGGTGAACGGACCAAGCAAGGCAGAAAATGACAGGAGAAATGACAGAAACAAAGGAATAAATCAGAAGCGGAATTTTCTGGCACAGAATTTCCGAAAGGTGGAATACGATTTATACTGAAAGAGACCCCGGCATTCCAACGGGGGGTAACCCCTACAGAAAAGTTAATGGGCTGAAGCTAAAGCCTGCAGGCCTTCGGGTGCCTTCTAACAAACTACGGTACCATGCAATATAACGCAAATGCCTACACATTCAAACTGATACCACTGTTACCACTATCAAACTAATACTACAAATTATCACAACCAATTACCATCATCGTAACACCACCAGCATTATCTTCATCGTTATTATATTATCATAATCCTTGTAGTCATAGTCATTCTCTCCACAGCTATAACTACTAATTATATCCCCACCCGACCCTCCACCTTTTTTGTTGTTGTTGTTCTTCGTTTAAATAGACAGGATAATGCATCATCATTATAATCAAAGTACTATATCAAATAATTATTGTTGCTCTTGGGTTTTTTTTTTTCATCCTTCGTTTCAACAAGAGGGGAAAATGACTTAACTCGTCATCGTCACCCATACTTTCGTTATTGTCTTTGTTATGACTATTATTGTTACTTAGAAGAAGAAGAAGAAGAAGAAGAAGAAGAAGAAGAAGAAGAAGAAGAAGAAGAAGAAGAAGAAGAAGAAGAAGAAGAAGAAGAAGAAGAAGACTTAAAAAAAACACGAAAGATGATGAAAACAAGAAGAATAGGTCCATCAATTATTACCTACATAAATCACGATGCATATTGCCAATTTTCTTTTTCGTTGCCGGATTTAAAAAAAAAGACGAAAACGATTCTAATTCCATCATAGAAAGAAGAGGGAAAGATGATTCACTCGTTCATACTCATGTAGAAGATATAAGAGGGGTAATTGAACAGTTAATTCAATTATTCAATTATAGACACACGAACGGAAACGATTCGCTAATTCAATTGCAGAAACAAGAAACGGAAATCATTAACTCAACTGTAGAAAGATGATGGTGGGGGGTGGGGGGGGGGGGGGGCATGAATCACAAAGTCAGCTCAACTATGGAAAAAAGAGGGGAAAAACGATACACTAGTTCATGTACAGATAAGAGAAGGGAAAATGAATGATTAAATTGAACTGTAAGACGGAAGGAAGGAAGGAAGGAAGGAAGGAAAATCTTTTATTTAATGTCTGTTCACAATAGTGATTTCACACACACACACACACACAACACACACACACACACACACACACACACACACACACAACACACACACACACGCACCACACACACGCAGCCACACACACGACACACACACCACACACAGCACACACACACACACACAACACACACACACTCTCTCTTCTCTCTCTCTCACACACACACACACACACACACACACACGACACACTCTTCTCTCTCTCTCTCACACACACACACACACACTTTCTCTCTCTCTCTCTCTCACATACACACACACACACACATAAAAAATAAAAAGAAAAGAAAATGGGGGAAAGGGGTGGTGGTGGTAGTGAGGGGAGGGGGGAGAGTGGGCGTATGAATGTAAGACGGGGACCAATTACAATCAATAATTTAGAACAAGGAAGTAACAGTGTCAAATAAAATCACGCAACAATTAATTATCAATCAACTGTAAGAAGAAGCGTGAAATGATTCGCTAAGCAGTCGTAGAAAGAAGATGGTAAAATAAAAAAAAAAAAAAAAAAAAAAAAAGGGGGGGGGGGGTAAAATGATTCATTAATTCACTATTAAAAACAATAGGGGAAAAATGAATAACTAATTCAAATTCAGTTGGAAAAAAAGAAGAAGAAAAAGTGAATCACCACTGTAACATTTGAAGTGTGTAAGTGAACCATCTCCCACTCTTTGTACATAAGGAAACCAAAAGGGACGTAAGACCAAATGCGTATGATTCAGAACTAAGAAGAACGAAGGTTGCAGAAACCCAGCATGAAAGTTGTAAATCCTTTGACTCCAGCACCCCCATCCACCAACCGCAAAAACTTAACCCTTTGCTTCTCTCACCCTATCCACCACCTTCCTACAGGAAGCTGGTGGATAGGGTGAGAGAATCAAAGAGTTAAGTTTTTAGAAGTTGGTGGATAGGGTGGGAGAATCAAAGGGTTAAGTTTTTTGGAAGATGTGGATAGGGTGAAGGAATCAAAAGGGTTAAGTTTTTGGAAGCTGGTGGATAGGGTGAGAGAATCAAAGGGTTAAGTTTTCGCTTTGCTAGCATGGTTGACAATGCAGGATGCCGATGGACAGGGTGCAGGAATGAAAGGGTTAAATATCCAAATATTCTATTCATGGGTTCAGTTTTTGTTTTGCCAGCATGGTTGACAATGCAGAATGCCGATGGACAGGCAGCGGGAGTCAAAGGGTTAAATATCCTTAGATTCTAGCCAGACAGTGAGGTCAGAATAGACGCCTGCCTACCTGAGAGGCCGGAATCATCAGCACCAGCTGCCTCTCTGTCTTCCTCTTGTGCCTCCTCCGCTGTAAATCATAGGAGAAAATATTGTAATTATGCATTGAAGGCATAACGCAATCTCTCTGTCTCTGTCTCTCTCTCTGTCTCTCTCTGTTTCTCTCTCTCTCTCTCTCTCACACACACACACACACACACACACACACTCACACACACTCGCTATCTCTCCCTCTTTCTCCCTCTCTCTCACAAACTCATTTACACACACTCTCTCTCTCACACACACACGCACAAACAAACAAACAAACAAACAAACAAACAAACACACACACACGCACGCACGCACGCACGCACGCACGCACGCACACACACACACACACACACACACACACACACACGGAAAAACACAAAACACATAAACAAGTTGTGACAAAACCGAAACAAAACGGAACAAACTTCAAAATGTGCCGTTACCGATGCCACAAAACAACAAACGTATCACCGAACTGTCAGTGTGAAATCAAGTTATATGTACAGTGCTAAACAGACATCGCTATTCCTCTTCACGGGACCTCAAAGTAATAAATCAAATAAACATACATAGCTGTACATTTATGAAATCCAAAACAAGTGTGATTGCCCGCGTTCAAGCAAACAGGAACCAGAAAAAAAAAAACCTACGAAAAAAAACCCAGAACGCGTGTTTAATACAAATTTGCGCGTGTCATGTCTGGTTGAATTATATACGCGTTCTGAATCTTTTTTCGTGTTTTTTTTTTCTGGTTCCTGTAAATTGATGGCCTTGGTTTGGACTAATTTCAATTTAGCCTGGTTGACAGCAGTGTAAAAGTCCTAATGAGCCTCTTGCAAGTGAGAAACGGACCAATTGCTTTTTTTTGTTTTTTTTTTTTTTTTGTTTTTTGAAAAGAGCCGTGGATTCGAGATTTGATGTCTCGAGTTCAGTCCCAGTCCGCAACATTAAAAACTGGCCTAGAAGCCGCCCATCCTTATGCCTCAGTCAGTCTGGTGGTGCCAGCTTAGTCAGTCTGGTGGTGCCAGCTTTGTCAGTCTGGTGGGCCAGCTTAGTCTGGTGGTGTCAGCTTTGTCAGTCTGATGGTGCCAGCTTGGTCAGTCTGGTGGTGCCAGCTTTGTCCATCTGGTGGTACCAGCTTGGTCAGTCTGGTGGTGCCAGCTTTGTCCATCTGGTGGTGCCAGCTTGGTCAGTCTGGTGGTGCCAGCTCAGTCAGTCTGGTGGTGCCAGCTTAGTCAGTCTGGTGGTGCCAGCTCAGTCAGTCTGGTGGTGCCAGCTCAGTCAGTCTGGTGGTGCCAGCTCAGTCAGTGTGGTGGTGCCAGCTCAGTCAGTCTGGTGGTGCCAGCTCAGTCAGTCTGGTGGTGCCAGGTCAGTCAGTGTGGTGGTGCCAGATCAGTCAGTCTGGTGGTGCCAGCTTAGTCAGTGTGGTGGTGCCAGCTCAGTCAGTCTGGTGGTGCCAGCTCAGTCAGTCTGGTGGTGCCAGCTTGGTCAGTCTGGTGGTGCCAGCTCAGTCAGTCTGGTGGTGCCAGCTTGGTCAGTCTGGTGGTGCCAGCTCAGTCAGTCTGGTGGTGCCAGCTTAGTCAGTCTGGTGGTGCCAGCTCAGTCAGTCTGGTGGTGCCAGCTCAGTCAGTCTGGTGGTGCCAACTTAGTCAGTCTGGTGGTGCCAGCTTAGTCAGTCTGGTGGTGCCAGGTCAGTCAGTCTGGTGGTGCCAGCTCAGTCAGTCTGGTGGTGCCAGCTTAGTCAGTCTGGTGGTGCCAGCTCAGTCAGTCTGGTGGTGCCAGCTTAGTCAGTCTGGTGGTGCCAGCTTAGTCAGTCTGGTGGTGCCAGCTTAGTCAGTCTGGTGGTGCCAGCTCAGTCAGTCTGGTGGTGCCAGCTTAGTCAGTCTGGTGGTGCCAGCTCAGTCAGTCTGGTGGTGCCAGCTTAGTCAGTCTGGTGGTGCCAGCTCAGTCAGTGTGGTGGTGCCAGCTCAGTCAGTCTGGTGGTGCCAGCTCAGTCAGTCTGGTGGTGCCAGCTCAGTCAGTGTGGTGGTGCCAGCTCAGTCAGTCTGGTGGTGCCAGCTTAGTCAGTCTGGTGGTGCCAGCTTAGTCAGTGTGGTGGTGCCAGCTTAGTCAGTGTGATGGTGCCAGCTCAGTCAGTCTGGTGGTGCCAGCTTAGTCAGTCAGGTGGTGCCAGCTTAGTCAGTCTGGTGGTGTCGGCTTAGTTCCTCATAAGTTCGTCCTCTCCTCCTACCCTTCCTTCCTTCCTTCCTTCCCTATTTCAAGGGCTTCAATTGGATTTTGCGCAGGCTCAATGAGACTGCTAGACAAACTGCTGTTGGCAGATTTGGGTGAAGCGCGTATGGAATGGCCCGAATGCGATGAAGCCCTCTTAGATAAACTCCAAACATTGCAACTGGGTCCAGGATTTCGTATAAAATACAAATTTGTGACAAGTAGTTGGAATTAAATGGTCAATATTTCAAAGCTGAACAAGCGACGAAAGTCCAACCGTAAACAAACAATGTAACAATGTAACAATGTAAATATGTAATACCAATATAAGTTATGCAATCGTAAGTTTAAAAGAAAAGAAAAAGGGTCACTTTGACCGTGAAACGAACCTTTTAAAATATTTCTATTTTGCATGTTATGTTTTTACACTAATGGGTGGTCTTTTCTACCCAAACAGAATGCAGTCAACACTTTCTTCTCTCACAATTACAGACAATAAGTGGTCTTTCTACCAAATTTAAACATCTTTGCTAATTTCCACCAAATGAATAACTGTATGACTCTTACCTCTCTCTTCCTCTGCCTCCAGTGGCGGTCGATCCTGAAAAAACACAGATACATTTACATTGTAACAATAAATTGGTGCCTGTCTACTTGACATGGACAACATTGTAACAATAAAGTGGTGTCTGGCTAATGGACATGGACAACATTGTAACAATAAAGTGGTGTCTGGCTACTTGACATGGACAACATTGACATGGACAACATTGTAACAATAAAGTGGTGTCTGGCTACTTGACATGAACAACATTGTAACAATAAATTGGTGTTTGGCTACTTGACATGGACAACATTGTAACAATAAAGTGGTGTTTGGCTACTTGACATGGACAACACTGTAACAATAAATTGGTGCCTGTCTACTTGACATGGACAACATTGTAACAATAAAGTGGTGTTTGGCTACTTGACATGGACAACATTGTAACAATAAATTGGTGCCTGTCTACTTGACATGGACAACATTGTAACAATAAAGTGGTGTCTGGCTACTTGACATGGACAACATTGTAACAATAAATTGGTGTTTGGCTACTTGACATGGACAACATTGTAACAATAAAGTGGTGTTTGGCTACTTGACATGGACAACACTGTAACAATAAATTGGTGCCTGTCTACTTGACATGGACAACATTGTAACAATAAAGTGGTGTTTGGCTACTTGACATGGACAACATTGTAACAATAAAGTGGTGCCTGTCTACTTGACATGGACAACATTGTAACAATAAATTGGTGCCTGTCTACTTGACATGGACAACATTGTAACAATAAAGTGGTGTCTGGCTATTTGACATGGACAACATTGTAACAATAAATTGGTGCCTGTCTACTTGACATGGACAACATTGTAACAATAAATTGGTGTTTGGCTACTTGACATGGACAACATTGTAACAATAAATTGGTGCCTGTCTACTTGACATGGGCAACATTGTAACAATAAATTGGTGCCTGTCTACTTGACATGGACAACATTGTAACAATAAAGTGGTGTCTGGCTACTTGACATGGACAACATTGTAACAATAAATTGGTGCAGGTCTACTTGACATGGACAACATTTTAACAATAAAGTGGTGTCTGGCTACTGACATGGACAACATTGTAACAAAAAAATGGTGTCTGGCTACTTGACATGGACAACATTGTAACAATAAAGTGGTGTCTGGCTACTTGACATGGACAACATTGTAACAATAAAGTGGTGTCTGGCTACTTGACACGGACAACACTGTAACAATAAAGTGGTGTCTGGCTACTTGACATGGACAACATTGACATGGACAACATTGTAACAATAAAGTGGTGTTTGGCTAATGGACATGGACAACATTGTAACAATAAAGTGGTGTCTGGCTACTTGACATGGACAACATTGTAACAATAAAGTGGTGTCTGGCTAATGGACATGGACAACATTGTAACAATAAAGTGGTGCCTGTCTACTTGACATGGACAACATTGTAACAATAAAGTGGTGTCTGGCTACTTGACATGGACAACATTGTAACAATAAATTGGTGCATGTCTACTTGACATGGACAACATTGTAACAATAAAGTGGTGCCTGTCTACTTGACATGGACAACATTTTAACAATAAAGTGGTGTCTGGCTACTGACATGGACAACATTGTAACAAAAAAATGGTGTCTGGCTACTTGACATGGACAACATTGTAACAATAAAGTGGTGTCTGGCTACTTGACATGGACAACATTGTAACAATAAAGTGGTGTCTGGCTACTTGACACGGACAACACTGTAACAATAAAGTGGTGTCTGGCTACTTGACATGGACAACATTGACATGGACAACATTGTAACAATAAAGTGGTGTTTGGCTAATGGACATGGACAACATTGTAACAATAAAGTGGTGTCTGGCTACTTGACATGGACAACATTGTAACAATAAAGTGGTGTCTGGCTAATGGACATGGACAACATTGTAACAATAAAGTGGTGTCTGGCTACTGACATGGGCAACATTGTAACAATAAAGTGGTGTCTGGCTACTTGACATGGACAACATTGTAACAATAAAGTGGTGTCTGGCTACTTGACATGGACAACATTGTAACAATAAATTGGTGTCTGGCTACTTGACATGGGCAACATTGTAACAATAAAGTGGTGCCTGGCTACAATCAAGTGGTGTCTGGCTACTTGACATGGACAACACTGTAACAATAAAGTGGTGTCTGGCTACATGATATGGACAACATTGTAACAATAAAGTGGTGTCTGGCTACTTCACAAGGATAACATTGTAACAATAAATTGGTGTCTGGCTACTTGACATGGGCAACATTGTAACAATAAAGTGGTGTCTGGCTACAATCAAGTGGTGTCTGGCTACTTGACATGGACAACACTGTAACAATAAAGTGGTGTCTGGCTACTGACATGAGCAACATTGTAACAATAAAGTGGTGTCTGGCTACAATCAAGTGGTGTCTGGCTACTTGACATGGACAACATTGTAACAATAAAGTGGTGTCTGGCTACTTGACATGGACAACATTGTAACAATAAAGTGGTGTCTGGCTACTGGACATGGGCAACATTGTAACAATAAAGTGGTGTCTGGCTACTTGACATGGACAACACTGTAACAATAAAGTGGTGTTTGGCTACTTGACATGGACAACATTGTAACAATAAAGTTGTGTCTGGGTACTTGACATGGACA
>JAPXFY010000013.1:51598066-51608066 GCA_030674185.1 Monoplex corrugatus
GAAGAACTCATTTTATTTGCCAGAAGAACCCAAACTAGGGTTAGAAGACACACAGGTCGGCTGTAATAAGGTGACATGATAGTTAATGTGTTCAACAGTTTCGTCGTCGTCGTCATCACCATCATCTTCATCATCATCATCATCAGCAGCAGCGTCATCACCTTTTCGTTTTCAATAATATACTGGTTTCACATCATCATCAATGGGAAAATAAATGTATGCATATCATGATTGTTGAATGACGATGCACATCAAAATAAGTTTTGAATATTTTTCGTTGTCAAAAACATGTCTTTGTCCAGTTTTATCGTTACAGTAGTTTTAATCAACATTACTCTAGTAGTGGGAGTACCAGTAGTAGTAGCAGGAGGAGGAGGGGGAGAGGTGGCAGTGGTGACGGTAAATTTTTGCTGTTACAGCAATACTACAAACTAAACGTAAATCCCACTGTTTCAACTCGATTTTTGTGTGTAAAGAGTGAGGCAGGAACAGGGGAGTTACAGATTCTAAATTCGATGCGTAGATGCAGGAGTGTAGCTGGGAAAAAAAGAACACTGAAAAAAAAAAAAGAAAGAAATCTAACTCCACAGACCAGTTAGACGTCTAATGATCAGCCTCTCTCGCAGGGAAACCATGTCCAGGTCCAAGCAAAGAAAGTATAAAAAAAAAATAAAAAAAAAGCAAGGGAGACGATCAAAGGTATTCTGATAAAGCCAGAGACGAACAAGGTCTGTGTTTGTATTCAATCAACTGTTCCTCCATGCACAGCCGACAAATATTTGCTGATTTTTTTCACAGCCAAAAGCACACACACATAAACCCTCATCGTCTATCAGTTTAAAACAATCTCTTCCTGTCTTCACTACAAAGAACAGGTGGGAAAAGCCCAACCAATCTCTACAAGAACCAACCGATTATACAATGTGAAAAACCTATCAACTCCCTCGCAGAACCAATCAGCTGACCTACCAACCAATGGGACAAACCAGTCGCCGTGGTGTAGTGGTTAAAGCAACGGACTACCGACTGGAAGGTTGTGGGTTCGAATCCCCATCAGTCCATTCAAAAATATGTCATTGTGGGATTTTTTCGGCTCTGACCGGCTGCTTCCCATAGTTGGGTGTGCTATGGGCTCAGTGGGAAGACTGGGACCACACAGTCGAGTCTCATCCACTTCACGGATGCTTCATTGAGGATGTTGCTCAAATCTTCTGACCAGCACCACAGGTTTCTGTATCTCTCGGGCCTGGTTGACGCCAGGCTATATTATGATAGTAAGCGTAGAGTACAGCTCTGTCACGCAGTCTTAATCCTAGATGGAACTCCTTAGCATCATGATTATCGTCCTCATCGCCAACATCATCATCGCATTGTAAAAACTGTGCCAGCTTCTGCGCCATTTAAGATGGCGTAGAAAATGGGACAGGAAAAAAAACCCAAAAAACAATGGGACAAACTAACACACTCACTCGAACAAACAATCAGGCAACCCAAAGACAAGTCAGTCAGCCAACTAACCAACCAGCCATCCAACAGGAAAAACACACCAGCTCCGAGGCAAAACCAATCAACCAAGCAACCAACCAAGTAAGAGCAATTGAACACGTAATCAACAATAACAACCCACCCCTCTAGATGACTTATAAATATAATCACAATAACATTCTTCAAAACACGATGATCACGCCATACTAGCAACCTTCAAAACACGATGATCACGCCATACTAGCAATCCTCAAAACACGATGGTCATGTCATACTAGCAACCTTCAAAACACGATGATCACGTCATACTAGCAACCTTCAAAACACGATGATCACGCCATACTAGCAATCCTCAAAACACGATGGTCATGTCATACTAGCCATCCTCAAAACACGATGATCACGCCATACTAGCAACCTTCAAAACACGATGATCACGCCATACTAGCAAACCTTCAAAACACGATGATCACGCCATACTAGCAACCTTCAAAACACGATGATCACGTCATACTAGCAATCCTCAAAACACAATGATCACGCCATACTAGCAATCCTCAAAACACGATGATCACGCCATACTAGCAATCCTCAAAACACGATGGTCATGTCATACTAGCAATCCTCAAAACACGATGATCACGTCATACTAGCAACCTTCAAAACACGATGATCACGCCATACTAGCAATCCTCAAAACACGATGGTCATGTCATACCACCATTCTTACTGCCTGCGCCCATTTCACACGTTTTGTGTGCAATTCTGGGTTTGTTTGGGGGAAAGGGGGGAGGGGGGTTGTTCATGAAGGATTTATCGCATCCGAACAATTCCATATGCGCTCAACCCAAGTCTGCCGTGTTTGGGAATGGTTCAGTCGGATCTTTGAAAAATTATGACAAAAATCAATGATGCTTAAAACAGGAGATACATTCCTATGCCTCACCTGTGGGCATTCCTATATTCACCTGTGGACATTATTGCGTTGCTATCAAATACTACTACTACTAATAGTAATAATACAATAATGATGATGATGATGATGATGATGATGATGATGATGATGACAGAGCTGGTAACAGAGCTGTGGACTCAAGATTTCATGTCATGAGTTCAACCCCAGCCGGCAATATATATACTGGTCTATTCGCTTCCCATCTTAATTAATTCTCCAATCATTCTGGTGGTGTTGGCTACTTTTTTTTTTCTCTCTTCGTCTTCTTCGTCTCCCTTAACTCCGGGAAGAGTCACAGGGGCGCCGCAATAAGAACTATTCACACTCCAGTTCTGTCGCTTGTGTGCCAAAGCCTGGGTCTCAGCAAATGGTTTCTCTGTCCATTCTGCAATTTTGTCACTCCACCGTTTTTTTGTTTGTTTTTATCTTCCCTTCCGTCTCTCTCCTTAACCATATCTTGGAGGATTGGTTAATTAAGCAAGGCCATTAGATCTTATCATCAGAAGGCCATACGGATGCAGTTTCTTTTTTTCTGAACTATTATCGACAACTGTTCATATGGTCCAGTGTAGCTGCTTAAATAGTTTGGTGCATTTGTTCATTGAGGATATGATCAGTGTATCTGATGGTATCTTCCGATAACGTCTCGTTTCCATGGCTTGAATCCATCTTCCCAAATCTATTGTGAGGGTCCATATCTCGCATGCTTACAAGACACCAGTGCACGTAGACCATATTTTGATACCGGTTTAGCGTTTAGTCGCAAGCCCTGTTCCCGAACCCTCTCTGTTTCAAGACTTTGCCAGCGTATTGGGTTTTTCTCAGGCTAAAGAGCCTGCCAGGTAACTGGTGGCTGACTGTGTGAAGCGCAATTGGGCTTGCCTGAGTGCAATGGATCTCCTCTCAACCCTTTGACTCCCCCACCCTCTCCACCAGCATCCTGCGTTGCCAACCATGCTAACAAAGCAAAAACTTAACCCTTTGACTCCTGCACCCAAATCCATCAGCTTCCTGCAGTGAGCCGGTGGACAGGGTGAGGGAATCAAAGGGTTAAGATTTTTGCAGTTGGTGGATTGCAGGAAGCTGTTGAATAGGGGTACAGGAATAAAGGGGTTAAAATTTAGTAGTTGGTGGGTTGCAGGAAGCTGGTGGATAGGGGTGCGGGAATCAAGGGGTTAAGATTTTGTAGTTGGTGGATTGCAGGAAGCTAGTGGGTAAGGGTGAGGGAATCAAAGGGTTAAAGTTTTGCAGTCGGTAGACTGCAGGAAGTTGTTGGATAGGGTGCAGTAATCAAAGGGTTAATCAAGGTTTTGCAGTTGGTGGACTCGATGCCGGAGTCAAAGGGTTAAATAAACAAACAAACAAACCCTAAATTCCACATGCACGGCCTCACCTGGTTCTGACGGCCTTGGACGACAGTGGGGGTGTCAGGGGTCTTCTTGGGCGTGGTCGTGCCCTTGCTCCAATCCCGGGGGAGCGGGCATCCTCACACTGCGGGGGACCACGGGCAGGGGGAAGGGGAGGAGGCGGACGACGAGGACGGGAGTGGGGCAGGAGCTGGCAGCGGGTCTCGTCTCGCTGGGAGCTGGAGAGGAAGTGAGGAGGTTCCATGGTGGTGCCGCCGAGGGTTTCTGAGGAGGGCTTGTCCATCGTCCTGGAGAACTATCACACGATCAAATGGAAGGTCTACATCACATGTAAGAGTCATGCAAAGGTTAACAAAAGTTAGTCAGGTTAAACACATGTGTACACAGCACGTGATAATTCATGTAGCAGGTCATATCATACCTAATCGTCAGGTAACAACACTAACATAGGTCATATACATACACATAACATCAGTATTACAAAGTCATACAACATAACACTATACAGTCAGGTCATATACATAACACATGTATATCAGTCAGCGTCAGGTCATACATAACAATGAACACAGTATATATAACAGTCATACAGTTCATCTATACATAACACATATATACAGTCAGGTCATATACATAACACATGTATAGTACATTCACAGGTCTATATACATAACACATTATACAGTCAGGTCATATACATAACATGTATACAGTCAGGTCATATACATAACACATGTATACAGTCAGGTCATATACATAACACATGATACAGTCAGGTCATATACATAACACATGTAACAGTCAGGTCTATACATAACACAGATGTCTATACCATCAGTCAGGTCATATACATAACACATGTACACAGTCAGGTCATATACATAACACATGTATACAGTCAGGTCTATACATAACAGATGTATACAGTCATTTTTCTACTAAAATGTATAGCTAGAGTACAGGCGTCAGTGAACAGAAGTACAATGCATCAATTCAAGAAACAAGAAAAAAGAGGGTGGTGGCGCCATACTATGGCGATGTGTTTTCCTCTCGGGAGAGCAACCCGCATGTCACGCAGAAATACTTCCCAATAAGTCCATAGCACGCCCAACTCTGGGTAGGAGCCGGTTAGAGCCGAAAAATCCCACAATGATTATTGAAGGGACTGATGGGGATTCGAACCCACAACCTTCCAGTCGGTAGTCCGTTGCGCTAACCATACACCGCGGCGACTGGTCCGTGGCTATTTGATCATTTTGGTAGTGCCGTGGACTCAAGATCTCATATCTCGTGTTTGGCACCGGCCCACAACATTTAAAAAGACCTGTTCATCGGCTATCTTAATGTTTCCATCACTCTAGTGGTATCAGCGTTATTTTGATAGGTCTCTCTACACCCCTCCCGCATTCACACCTTGCCAATGCATAGGGTTTTGCGCAGGCTCATGAAGTCTGCCGGATAACTGCTGGAAGATTTGGGTAAAACGTACGTGGAATCGTCCGGGTGCAATGAGTTTCTCTTGAACAAATTCCAAACTCTGCAGACGAGACGAACAGAAGGAACAAAGGAACGGTCTCACCTGTCTCACCTGTCGGCGTCACCGGGTTCGGTGTTGGCCGCTGTACTTTTTGACACCACCATCTTCCTCCAGGCCGCTCTGTCTTTGACTTTTGTGAAAGAAAAGAACAGGGCGGAGGATCTAAAGTTTAAAATCTCTACCACACTCAGCCGTAATGTAAAGATCACCATCTCATTATGTCATTCATTTTTTTTCCAATCAACCCTTTCCACCACTTTCCCTGGGATGGTTATCTCCGTCGGAAAATCACCTGAAATGGATGCTTGCTAACGTAAAACTCAAATCAAAAGGACTGGAAAGCCGTAATATCTCATTTTCAGAAATCTAACCACTGAAAAAAAAAAAGGAAAAAACAACAACATAATATTTTTTCTCAGAATTCTAACCACTCAGAAATGTTTGCCTTGTGAATATTTCTCTCTGAATGAAGGAATGTATCTGGACCAAAAAAATCTTTCCACGCTGAAGCGTATTTTTTTTAACAACGATACTTTTTACAATCAACAGCAAACATAAACAAGAAATAAAACGAAAACGTGATAATACACGAGAATATAAATTCGTGATCACAGAAAATTATACTATTGATTATTTATCGCGTAGGCTGAAAAGCTGAAAACTTAACTGCAAAATTAAAATTGATAACAGGTTATAAATGTAATACATCTATTGCGTGTTATGAAATAATGTCATGTAGTTGTGCCATCTGTGTTGCACTGGTGCATATTATCTTGGCATTACGTTGTTCGATTTTGAACCTCCATTTTAGTTCGTATTTTAAAGTAGATGTGTTAAGAATACATTTGTCAGTCTTACGTTTATAAACATTACAATGAGATCAAAACTGATGTTCCATTTGGTGTTTCTTTTTTTTTTTTCTTCTTCGGAACTCAGCTGCGTCTGTCCATAAAGCACCACTTGACAAGTGTGTGTGTGTGTGTGTGTGTGTGTGTGTGTGTGTGTGTGTGTGTGTGTGGTGTGTGTGTGTGTGTGTGTGTGTGTGTGTGTTTGTGTGTGTGGTGTGTGTGTGTGTGTGTGTGTGTGTGGTGTGAGTGTTTGTGTGTGTGCGTGTGTGTGTGAGTGTGAGTGTCTGTGTGTGTGGTGTGCTGTGATGTGTGTGTGTGTGTGTATGTGTGTGTGTGTGTATGTGTGTGTGTGTGTGTGTGTGAGTGTTGTGTGTGTGGTGTGCGTGCGTGTGTGTGTGTGTGTGTGTGTGTATGTGTGTGTGTGTTTTACAAAAAATAACAGCAGGATGATACTAAAAAATATTCTACTGTCTGTTTGTCAAACTATTACATGGACAACCTCGATTTGTTTTTTGAATTTATCTGCTCATCACACTTGGTGGGGTGACGTGATTGTTTCCCCCCCCCCCCCCCCCCGTTGTTTCCGCCCCCGGATATTATCATGACGTCATGGAAATGGGAGGGGGGTATCTTTTTTTTCTTATAACCCTCCCCTTCCTCCCCCTTTCTATCGTTTCTCTGTTTTTCTAAAATTCTTTTTATTTTTCCCCCTCTCTTCTTATTTATACATTCGTTTGCTTTCATGTTTAATCATACTTGTCCTCAATTTAAGGTCATAAAAAGAGAAGAAATGATATGAACGCTGATCCTACCAAAGATATAAATTATTTCCTTTCATTAACTTCATATAAATCATTGTCATAAAAAGAGAACAAATGATATGAATGATGATCCCACCGCAGATATAAATAATTTCCTTTCATGAACTTCATACAAACCATTTCCTTTTATTAACTTCCTCTAATTCTCGCCCATGTATATAGGCCTACTTTCATATGACCTGACCAAAATGGACATCGTTTCGTGCTCTGAAATCTCTTCTATCTCTTACTGTATATATGTTTGAAAATTCTTGGTTAAATTTTGAGTGGATATCTTTGTTTCATGCATTTAAGCAGTTCTCTCTTTCATTTCATCCCCTCTTCACCACCACCCGTCTTTTTTTTTTTTCCTGCGGTGGCTGGCTGGTTCTTATAGAGACGTAGATTCAAGATCTTACATCTACACTAGGCAGACACAAGTAGATCACTCATAAGGAAGAATAGGAAAAGACAGGCAACATTTATAGGCCATTTTATGAGGAAGGGGGATTTGGAGCACCTGGTCACAACGGGAAAGCTGGAGGGAAAGAGAACACCAGGTAGACCCAAGGAGAAAATGCTAGACGGACTTGCGGAGTAGCTGAAGACGAGGAGGGTGGAGGAGATGCTTGGGGCAACAAGAAATAGAGACAGATGGAAGTCCATGATCGCCAACGCCATGGCAGGGCACCTGATGATGATGATGATGACATCTATACTGCAATCCCAGCCTGCAACATTAAACACTGGTCTGTTTGCTGCCCCGCTGAATGTTTCCATCGTTATAGCTTAGCGTTTAGTTGGTCCCCCCTCCTCCCCCCCCCACCACCACCGTGGGGATGCCGGGGGCTCTTTCAGTATAAATAGTATCACCACCTTCTGGAAGTTCTGTGCTAGAAATTTCCTCTTTTCTGTCATTCTCTTTGTTTCTGCCTTGTTCCTTTGCTTTCTGTCATTTCGTCCTTTCATTTTCTGCCTTGCTGGTCCATTCACCTGTGCGTGTTCGATAAAACCTAACATGCTTTTTCTTAGGATTGATAATTAGGTACATGTATCAAGTACATTTTTGGCTCTAGGGAAGTGAGATATGCAGAAACAATTTTAGATAATTTAGGCCCGTTTTTATAAATGTTTTAGTGTCCTTACATATAAATAAAAATTTGTATTCAGATGTTTTTTAAATCCCTTATGCGATAAATTGGACGGAGTAGTCAACGCCAGGGGCATCTTCTTAGATTATGTGCACGAATGCATTGATATATGTACTTAATTTTGTTTTCCTGTTGAAGTTTTGTAAGTGTTTTGAAACAGTTATAGCCCTGATATGGCCCTACGCAGTCGGCTGGGCTTTAAACAACAAAAACAGAAACAAAACAGGAGGTCCCTCTCCACCCCGTCACCATTTTAAGACATTGCCAGTGTGTAGGGTTTTGCACAGGTTCAAGAAGTCTCCCAGATAATTGCTACGAGATTTGGGTGGAGCGCATATGGAATTGTCCGAGTGCGATGAATCCCTCTTGAACAAAATTCAAAGTAGACTGCGCGCCCCTACCCCATTCTCAATCCTTCGAAACGGAGAGGATGATTTTTCTTCTTGTTTATCTAATTTGCCGTTTTTTGTGTGTGCTGTCAGTGCTATCATTTTGCTTGTGTTAATATACGGGTGTCATCTCATTAAATGGTTGCTTAGCGGAGGGGTTTGTTTGCTTGTTTGTTTTCAAACATTATTTCAATATTTGTTAGTTTATCCTGTCGATGTGCTGAAACAAATTTCAACAAGGACTAGTAAGCGATTTGTGTTATTTTGATTTTGAATGCTGGTGGAGTTTTGTGGCAGCCTAACAATGCAGTTTTTCTTTTGTTATGTTGATTTAGACTTGAAGCCTTTGAGTACATTTCTGTTTCTATTTTACAGACCAGTGTGACTTTCGGACGCGAAAAGAAAAGTGTTCGGTGAGATTTGCTTTGTGTATGTTTTGATGTTTTAACTCCTGATCTGCTGAGAAGGATTTTGGTGAGGTGCATGTTGTTGGAGTGTTTTCCGTTGTAAAATTCGTACTCTAAGTGATATGTTGTTTCTGCTAAGGGAATTGTATGTCCATTGGATCATCGGTGGTTTACAGAAGTCAATGATACTTTATTGGTTGAGTAGTGTGGTGGTACCGAATTGCTTGTCTGGCGTTGGTGTTGGTGTTGGTGTTGGTGTTGGTGTTGGTGTTGGTGTCAGTGGTGGTGTTGGTGTTGGTGTTGGTGTTGGTGTTGGTGTTGGCGTTGGTGTTGGTGTTGGTGTTGGTGTTGGTGTCAGTGGTGGTGGTTGGTGGTGGTGGGTGTGTGTGTTGTGTGTGCGTGCGTGGTGTGTGTGTGTGCATAGGTATAGTGCGTGCGTGCGTGTGTGTGTGTGTGTGTGTGTGTGTGTGTGTGTGTGTGTGTATGTGTGTGTGTGTGTGTGTGTGTGTGTGTGTGAGGCGTGTACTTGTGGGTGTGCATTCGTTTTGTTCTTCTTGAGTCTTCTTCTTTCCTCTGTTCTGCTTCTTCTTTCTTCCTTTATTTTCTATTTTTTTCTCCATTTTCTCCACTTTTGATCTATTTTTTTTAGTGCAGGAAGCTGAAACTGGTGGATAGCGTGAGAGAGTCAAAGGGTTACGTTTTTGCTTTGTTAGCATGGTCGGCAATGCAAGATGCTGGTGGACAGGATGCGGATGTCAAAGGGTGAACTAACCAATTCTCACTTTTCCAACCCATTCATCAGTAAGTCAAAACTTTTATATCACAGTTTCATTCTTAGTTTCAGTTTTGTCAAGATGATGTCTCCGCGCTGGGAACGAATTCCATATACACTAACGTCACAGGTGCCATGTGTATGGTGATCATGTCACAAGCCTTAAGCCTACACGTAAACCCATGAGCTGGCCAGGTCCTGAGGCCCTATACAGACTATGTTTTACCTAGTCTATATTTTATACTGGTATTTTATCAGCCTACCACTGGAATAATCTTGGTTACATGTA
>JAPXFY010000013.1:51613066-51615566 GCA_030674185.1 Monoplex corrugatus
TCCTTAGATTATGTGCGTGAATGCATTGATATGTGCACTTAATTTTCTTTTCCTTTTTTTTTCCTGTTCAAGTATTATGTATGTTTTGAAACGGTTACAGCCCTGATATGGCTCTATGCAGTCGGCTAGGCTTTAACCCTTTGACTACCGCACCCTATCCACCAGCTGCAAAAACGTAACCCTTTGACTCCTTCACCCTGCACGAAGCTGGTGGATAGGGTGAGGGAGTCAAAGGGTTAAGGTTTTGCTTTGCTAGCATGATTGACAATGTAGGAAGCTGGTGGACAGGGTGCGGGATTCAAAGGGTTAAACAACAATAACCATGACCATAACTTACTGTCCAGTATGCCACTGGCATGTAGGAAAGCAATGAATAATCCTGTCCGTTCTGGTCCAACCTCTGCATGGTACCTTGGGGTCCCGGTTTCTCTTTATACTATTCATCACCAGACTTTTTTCTGTTCTTCTTCTTCTTCTTTGCTTTTTTTTTGTTTTGACTTCCTCGCTTTCATCTTCCTTCTGGTGTCCAGTGAAGGGCAGTCTGGGGAATGCTATCTTGCTACCTTCGATGACGTACCTAATCCATCTCCTTCTTCTCACGATGACGACCACACAGTCTTGGTCGCGTCAGGAGGGATAGGAGACAGTGTTGGTCCTGAAGATTCACGTGATTCTTACAGAGGCGTGTGAAAAGCTGACAGACTGGTATTGCCGCTCTCTGTCATCCTCTGGCATTGTGAGCCACAGACGAGGGTCGAAAAGAACACAACTCTTGTGCAGTCTCAGCTTGGAGTTGGTGCTCTTGCTCTTTTAGGGGGAGGGGGGGGGGGAGGTGCGTTGTTCAGCGTTCTGAAAATGTTTCTGACCTTGCTGAGACGGCTTTTGATATCGCTGCCTGTTCTTCCGTTATGTCTGAAAGTGCTGCCCAAGTATGCGTGTTGTTCAATCGTGGATGGGTCTGCCCCGTTTATTTGGATTGGAGAGGGTTTTGGGATGTTCACTGTCACCACTTCTAGGGGATTTCCTGCTGATATTTGGGCTTACTCTTTCCACTCTTTCCCTTCAGGTCCCTAGATTTAAACTATCAAGTGTTGGTCAGCGTTGTTTTGCTGTCTCAGGACCTCGGCCTGCAATAGACTTCAGCTCTGCCTTCGCCTAAGACCTACCCTTTCTGCTTTTAAATCCAATATAAAAACCCACCTCTTTTCCCAACAATGAATTCTACAACTACTTCCTTCCCTCAGTCTGTGTATTAAATATTGTAAGGTGGTCTTTGTTGATTGTGTGCGTATGCCTGGTGCGTGAGTGCGCTTTGATTTGAATTGTCAAGATTTGGCGCCGTATAAATACTGTAATTAAATTAAATTACATTAAAATTTAATTTAATTTAGATTACTTGCTGTGCAAAGGTGCTACGCCAGGATGTTTTTCTCCTGCATGTGCCGGTGAGCGTGGAAGACCAGTGGTATGTTGTCTGAGAAGTCAAGATCTGCTAGTCTGGAAGTGTCCTGATGCTTGCTGATTCGTCTTTAGTCATTCTCCTATGACTGGAAACTTATTACCACAAAGGAAAAAAAATCAAATGCTGTGATGGTCGATTCATTTCTTTCATTTTTTTCTTACTAAGTTCTTTTTTTAAATTTTTTTCAGCGAGTTGGTTAGTTCGTTTTCTAAGCGCTCCTCTACCATTCTACCCATCCCCCTCATACAAACACACCCACACCAGGGGAGGGGACGGGGACGGGGAGGGGGAATACATAGTGTGGAGCGTGGTAGGGAAGGAAAAAAGGAACTGTTCACCGCAAATGGCAAACAATGGGCGAGAACACTGCCTTGGGCAAGATACCAAGGAACAAAAGAAAACTTACAAAAAAAAAAAAAAAAAAAAAAAAAAAAGAGCGCGCAGGTTGCAAATTACATTTTTATATAACTAAAAAGATGAGAGAGAGAGGGGAGAGAGAGAGAGAGAGAGAGAGAGAGAGAGCGAGACAGAGAGACAGAGACAGAGACAGAGAGACATAGACAGAGAGAGAGACAGAGACAGAGAGAGAGACAGAGGCAGAGAGACACACTGAGAGAGAGAGAGAAAACAGAGACAGAGAAGAGAGAGAGACAGACAGAGAGACAGAGAGTGAGACAGAGAGACAGGGAGAGACAGAGACAGAGACAGAGAGAAAACAGTAAAAAAAGATAGTGAAGGCTGACACGCCCATGGCTTGGTGGTGCCTGGCAATCAATGCCTGCAATATCTAATTCTGATCTAGCGGCCTTCAAATTACATCTCTGGGTAAACAGTCGACAGAAGGGCATTTTACCCTGTGCAACGCTCGCTACGTTTGAATAACGAGGCATCTACTACGTGTGAAGAAGACAATTACATCGACTTGATGACGTGCACAAAAAGGGTGGAACGGCGCTCATCGACCTCTGTCTGCTATAAGGTGGGGGCACGTATTATGGGATGGCGGCCTGTTAAGTCAGATTATTTTTTTTTCCCCCT
>JAPXFY010000013.1:51625566-51630566 GCA_030674185.1 Monoplex corrugatus
TATATACAAGAAATATATAGCAGAAATAAATGGCTAGAGCTACATCGTAAGAAGACTGAAGTCATGGTAATCTAACTAGTGGTATGCAAGAAATATATGGCAGAAATAAATGGCTAGAGCTAGATCGTAAGAAGACTGAAGTCATGATAATCTAACTAGTGGTATACAAGAAATATATAGCAGAAATAAATGGCTAGAGCTAAATAGTAAGAAGACTGAAGTCATGATAATCTAACTAGTGGTATACAAGAAATATATGGCAGAAATAAATGGCTAGAGCTAAATAGTAAGAAGACTGAAGTCATGATAATCTAACTAGTGGTATGCAAGTAATAGAAAGCAGAAAAATAAAAGGCTAGAACAAGACAGGAAGAAGACTGAAGTCGTGGTTATTAAAACACAAACAAACAAACAAACAAACAAACAAACAAACAAACAAAGAAGAACCCGAAATAAAGGGCTAGAGCTACATAATAGCAAGACTTTCCACGTGTCTGAGCACTGGGCTAAAATAAAATCTTGTTCTTGTTCTTCTCTTGTTTAACCTTGTCCTCTTAATCTACATACTCATTTTATTGTATTTAACTCATTTTGATTTTAATGTGCATATCGCGTTGCATCTTTAATCAAATTTTTTCTATACCTACCAAAGTTGTTTTTCAATGAGTATTGCCCTTTTTGTCCATTGTTAAAAGTCCTGATCAAGGCATCTGACTCTTATGATGTGCTTCTTTAACCGTACATATTTAGACTTAGTCATTATCTTTGATATTGTTTCGACAAAGAGGGAGGGGGAGAGAGATGAGGGGAGGAAGAGGGTGAGAGAGGGGTGAAAGAGAGAGTGGAGAGAGTAAGAGTATGTGTGTACATCTGTTTATGCGTTCTTGTGCCTATATGTATTTTAATGCGAATGCCAAAACAATTTCCCATTGTGATGCTTTGGGCTAAATAAAATTCTTGTATCTTGTATCTTGTATCTTGACTGAAGTCATGATAATCACTACAAACACACACACACGCGCACGCACAAACGCACGCACACGCAAGCTGAAATTCTCATATAAAATAACACCACATGGCACAACACTGAGACAAGTTGAAAACGTTTAAATATCTGGGAAGCAGTTATCTCACCAGACGGCAGATGCACATTAACAGCATTCAAGAATATATAAAGCATTATTATCAATTTACTGCCTATCAGTTGACATCACGGAGAGAGTTTTACACTTTATATAGAACTAATACTAGTGTACGGATGCGAGGCCTGAATTAAAATAATAAAAAAAAAATAATAACAATAAAATAATAATAATGATACAAATAATAATGATAATTAAAAAAGTGTCAAAATAAGATTGAGGCATCTGAAGTGCGATTTGTAAGAAGAATGTTCAGAATTCATGGACAGCAATGGAAACAAACGAGACAGTCTGGAAAGAAGCAAACACAAAACGAACATCAATGGAAAAGATTAGGAAAAGACAAGCGACATTTACAGGGCATTTTATGAGACAAAAGAAATTTGAGCACCTACTCATAACAGGAAAACTGGAGGGAAAAAAGGGGCACCTGGCAGACGCAGGGTGAAAATATAAAGACAGGTTTACAGAATGGATGGGTACAGAAAGGGTACGAGATATAGTCCACTTGCAGCGACAAAGATTCGTATGGAGGGCCGTGATCGCCAACGCCATGCAGCACGGCACTCGATGATAATGATGAGTGGTATACGAACCCTAGATAGGCAAAGATGAAGTTAAGCGGCCTGCTATTTTTAACACTGATCTGGACAATGATTTAGACAGAGTATGTCTTCATCCTGATCGACTACTTGGCCTAGTTCAACTACCTGCACGTCTGCTGCACTTCGCATTTCACTCCAGACTGACCCAAGTCAACAGAATTTGAAGTGAACATTCGGTACAGTGTTCTTCGTCAGTGTGATAGTTCTATGACTGATACCAGTGGGGAAGACGGGGAGAAGAAGTACTAGGGGAAAAAGTTGAAACTGGTGCATAAAACTGGTAAAACAGAATATTCTGGACTGAAAACAAACTACAGTTCATCGCAGTGTCTTGAATGACCCAATGCAAAAACTTAGTTTCAAAAGCAGGCCGAAAACAGGGACCACCTCAACCCTGCCTTTACTCTTAGATGCTCCTCCAAGTCTGTAGTGCTCTGCATGTGGTAAACAAGAGGTATTCGAGTTGCATTTTAATGAATAATGGTCCCAGTTCTAAAGCCACACCCACACCCACACGATCGGTATCTTGCATGTTGATTGATACATATTTCTTCTTGTTTCACTGACAAGAACTACAGAATTATTCATCCTCAGACTGTGAAAACAAATTGAGAGTAGAATGTATGTCTAATCTACAAATATATCACCAAGAAAAAATGCTTAACCTGAAATCTCAAAAGCCAATAGTGAACGTACTAAGCTCCATTTCAAATCATGTGCCGTGTTCTCCGTTCTTCTCGTCGTAACGTTTCCATTCAGTTATAAATGGGATTGGAAAGCAAAGCCTAAGGTCAAGCAGTTTTCTATTAGTCCGTGTGCACACTTTGCAAGCCCCACGTCTGCCGACGCTGAACTTTGGCGATGGGCTTTAGGCCTACTGCCCTCTGCCGCGCACGCGCAGCCCAGTGGGGGAGGCTTTAAAACCAATGAGTTTCAGTGGGGAGCAGCCGCGCTTTTAATCAGCTGTCAAACGATGTTTTGGCGAATAAAGAGTGATTATGTTGCTCACTCTGATGAAGTCCTGGGACACGCGGACATTAATCCCGGAAAAGTTATCACATTATCCCTGCATCAGCGCACATAAAGTGGAAGTAGTGGTGCGCATCGAAACCTGCAACATTTCCCCTCTGGCACTCATTGAAACCGTGACGACGCGGGAAACGTTAGCGCTATTGGGCTGTCTTCGTATAAGCAGGCTAACTTTTTTTTTGTTACTACTGTTTTTAATTACTTGACTGTGTCCTCGTCTTTTCTTTCTTTCTTTCTTTCTTTTCTTTTCTTTTCTTCTTTCTTTTTTTATATGAAAGTTTCGTAGTGCTTTCTGTAGATAGAAACACGAAAGCCTTTGCACAGATTTTGAATGTTCGACCTTGACTTTTTCTTCTTCTTCTTCGATCAAACCATGTTCTAGACTTAAGTGGATAAGCAGAGTTTGATAATAAATTTGTCCCTCTCGCCTCCCTCAACCAAGTTGGAATTTATTTGAGGATCCATAACACTCGGACAATTCCATGTGCATCATCATCATCATCATCATCATCATCATCGTCATCATCATCATCATCATCATCATCATCATCATCATCATCATCATCATCATCATCATCATCATCTATAATAATAATAATAATATATCATCATCATCATCATCATCATCATCATCATCATCATCATCATCATCATCACCATCATCATGTACCCTGCCGCATGGCGTTGGCGATCATGACCCTCCCATACGAATCTATCCCTTGTCGCTGCAAGTACATCTCCCACCCTCTCTGTCCTCAGCCACCCTGCACGTTCGTCCATGTGCCGTCCACCCAATCTGCCATCTGATGTCTGGCAGACTCCCTGAGCCCGCAGAAAACCTTGGTAAGATCCTGAAATGGACGCGGGGGTGGGCGGGTGGAGGTGGGGGTGGGGAGGGACAGGACCTTATAACACTAAAGGTGACACCATCAGAATAATTGGAAGATTGTCAAGATCGGCAGCGAACAGGTCAGTTTTCATGTTGCAGGCCGGGATAGAAATCTACTGACATGTCCCATACCTACACAGGTCACAACACTGCTTTCGTATAGAATTCCAAGATCTTTGTTTTTGTCGTTGGTACGGACCGATTCCCCTTGCTCCTCTCGCCTCCCTCAACTGAGTTGGAATTTATTTGAGGATTCATCACACTGAATTCTTTTTCATGAAAGGAACTAATAATTACAGACACACCCTCTTACTGTCGTTGTATCTGTGGCACTGTAGAAATAAGGGGTCGAGGAAATCATTCGGGTTGTCTTTGTTTTTGTTTCCTTTTTACTTGAGGCTAGGAATGCGATTCGCGTTGGTTCAAGGTGGATTCTTAGCACTCAGAGAGTTCTATACGCCCCACCCAGATCTGCCGGTGATTGTCTGTCTGATGTCTTGGGGCCAGCGTGAAACGCCATGCGCTGGCAAGGGTTTGAAACAAGCAGTGCGGTAGGGTGGAGAAGGCTGGGAAACTGATGAATCATTTCAGTATTTGTTTCTTTCTTTATTTATTCATTTATGTATTTATTCATTTATGTATTTATTTATATATCCATTTATTTATTCATTTGTTCATTCATTCATTTACTTACTTTTTAAAATATTTTTTTGATAACTTGTGCCAAAACATCCATCTTTAAGACGAGTCGATGAGTGCACCCTCATCTTAGTAGTCGTTGTCGTTATAACTGTTATGGAAGACTTTGTATCCTCAGAGAAAGTGTAAATGGTCAGTTTGAATTGACAATAACAGTCATTAATCACAAGTTTAAAACGAAATATACAGTATTATCACTGTCACTATCATCATTGTCTCTGTCGAAAAGGCTTAATTAAAGTACAATCAAAAAATAATCATTGAAATGTTTTTTTTTTCTTTTTAAATATGACAATTAAATTTTACGCTTGTTGAAACACTGAAATATGGGCGTAATCGTCATAATGACAGACGTTTGATCAATAGATAAAATAGTACTGTAAACAAACAAACAAACAAACAAACAAACAAACAAACAAATAAACAAAGAAATAAACAAGTCAATAAATATATCAATGGATAAATAAATAAATAAATAAACAAACAAATAAATGAATAGATAAATAAATGAATGAATAAATAAATAAATAAATAAATAAAATTCTCTTCCCGGTCCCCAACCATACAGTGCGCTCGATCTATGCACAATTCGGAGTTCAGAGTTTGTTCAAAGACGGAATCACCGCATTCGGGCAA
>JAPXFY010000013.1:51633066-51645566 GCA_030674185.1 Monoplex corrugatus
CAAAAACAAAACAAAACAAAACAAAAAACAAAACAAAACAAAACAAAAACAAAAAACAAACAAACAAACAAACAAACAAACAAACAAATGAACCAATAAACAAATCTCTTCTAATCTAACGGGCGCAACGGTCGAGTGGGTATGACACTGGACTTCCAGTGGGGTGGTCCGGGTTTGAAACTGTATCGTACCACCTGGTGGGCAAAGTGTGGAGATCTTTCCCATGTCCCAAGTCAACCATGATAAAACACGCAGACCTGCTATTGCCTGTACACCCTTTTCGCGTGTATCCGCACGCACAACATCAAACACGCACGTTAAAGATCCTGTAAACAATGTCAGTGTTCGTTGGTTTATGGGAAAAGGAAAACAGTCGACATGCACGCCCACTGAAGACGGAGTATGTAGACTGTGCAAACTACATAACGCCTGCATAACGCTGGTCAAATAATTTTCAAAAACTGCAGCCGCCAAAATAATCGCTCGAAAAAACAAAACAAAAAAACAAAACAAAACACCCCTCCGAAAAAACAACAACAACATACAAAACAACAACAACAAAACAAAAAACAAACAAAAAAACACACCAAAAAACAAAAAAACAAACAAACAACCCCCCCAAAAAAAACCAACAACAACAAACAAATACGAAAACAAATAAAAACAAAAACAAAAACAAAAAGGACCCAAAACAAACCAAACTCATCTCCTCATATTCTTTCAAAATCTGAGTTGCCTGCAGACCACGGAGCAGCTTATTCGTATCTTATCCCCTCTTTATTCTAGATTTTTTTTTATATATAAGCTTTCTGCATGTTGGCCATAGTCCTAAAAATAAGCTTGCCCACAATTCTTCGTTTTGTCTTTTTTTTTTGGATTCACCTCTGTTTAACGACCAGTACTGGCTGATATTTGTTTCTTTGTTTCAGCGGTTTCTTTCTTTCTTTCTTTCTCTTTTCTTTTCTTCTTTGTTCTGTAATGTCACTGTGTTAAAAGTATTGGATATGAACAGTAAACATGCATTACATGTAGCTGGTTATGCATACACAACAAAATCTCCCTCCCAGTCCTATGGCTATACTTTTATTGGATTGGATTTGTAGGACCTCAAGAATTGACCAACTCATAATAAGGCTTATGTGTAGGCTATTTTATTCATTTATTCATTTATTTATCTATTCATTTATTTATCCGTTTATTTATTTATCTATTTACTTACTTTTTGTCACAATGAAATTTATCCATGTGAAATGCGGATTGCTCTCTCCGAGGAAAGCACATCGCCATCTTTTTTTCTTTTTCAGATTTTTCCTGCACACTTGTGTTTTCCTTTTATTTGTAAGGTGTGGTTTTTTTCTATACAAAATTTGGTCAGGGACAGCTATTTCCATATCGTGGGATCCTTAACGTGCACAAGGTGTATGGTGCTCACGGAACCTCGCGTTTATCGTCTCATCCGGAAAATATCAGCTGCTAGATCACCACTCAGAATCAAGGGAATAGGGGTATAAATGGGTGAGTAGGGGTTAGACCCCCCCCCCCTCCCTGTCCGGGAATGGAACCCGCGTTTCTCTGGTCGTTGGTGGGCGTTTTATCCGCTAAGCCACGCACTCCACTCTATCGTCTTGCAGTTTTGTTTCCTCTCTTTTCCTGTCTTTCCCTTTCTTTGTATGTTAAGGAAAGATAATAAAATAATAATAACAATAATGATGATTATGATAGTAATAATAATGATAATAATAATCATAATAATGCAGTTATAACAACAACAAAATAACAACAAAACAACAACGATGATAATAATGATAATAATGATGATAATATTAATAATGATGATGATGATGATAATAATAATAATAATGATAACAATAATGACAACAACAACAACAACAACAACAACAACAATGATAATGATAATAACAATGATAATAATAATAACAATAATAACAACAATGCAGTAATAATAACAAAAAAGTAACAAAACAACAAAACAACAATAATAACAACAACAACAACAACAACAACAACAACAACAACAACAACAACAACAACAACAACAACAACAACAAGGATTTTGGCATATCAACTTAAAACTTTGGGATGGAACTCAAGACATGCACAGCTCTATCAAACGAAGCAACCAGCCCGCGAAAAATCTCTGGAACGCCCGAGGTTCGAACTTCTGACCGCTGTGTTATCAAGATGGCGTTCTAATCAACTAATCAACTGAGCTAAGAAAGAAGAATGCTGCAATGCAACACCAACCGCCTGTCTACCAGATGGCAATATGGTAACAATGTTTATCAAAACTATAAAGATGGCAATATGATAACAATGCTGATCTCAACTATCATCACTGTAATTAAAGGCCTGACGTGAATAGCGAGGACTACACATACAACCAAAACATATACAAAGGGTTGACAAATGAAATGAAACGAATCTTTTTTTTTCTCCAACGATATGGATACGAGCACACAAGTCAACTTAATATTCTGCCGTTGCTAATCTTCTACTGAAAGTAACCAATGTCATCAAGATATTCCAAAAGAATTGAAATCTGAAGAAAACAGACCAAAAGAAGAAATAAAAACAAACAAAACATGAGAAAGAGAGAGAGAGAGAGAGAGAGAGAGGAGAGAGAGAAGAGAGAGAGAGAGAGAGAGAGAAATAATGCGTGCACCATATTTGTCCATCTAATACATGATTAACAAAGGAAAACTAAACCAAAACAAAACAAACAAGCAAAAACTGTGACTACAAACAAACAAACAAACAAACAAACAAACAAACCATGTGACACCAAACAAACAAAAATAAGTGATCCTTCCCGCCCCCCCCCCTCCTAAATAAAACAAAATAAGCAGACAACAACAAGGACAAGAACAAGAACAACAACAACAACAAAAACAAAAACAAAACAAAATCAACAGGAGTTTGGGACAATGTAGGTCGACGAAAAAAGAAGGAAAAAAAAAAGAAAAAAAAAAAAAAAAAAAGAAAGAAAGAAAGAAAAACAAACAAAAAACAAACAAACAGAAAAACGAAACAATATGCACATTGGAACCAGAAAAAACACGAAAGAAGAATAAGAACGCGTATTTAATACAACAAGACAAGACAGGCGCAAAGTTTCGGCCAACTGGCCTTTGTCAAGCGTAAGATCACAAACAAACAAACACTAGATACAAAAATTATGAGAAAAAAACTGAAACTTCTATGTACTGTGTGAAAAAGATCATCTTCTCCAACTGGGACATTTGGGAAGTTTCAGTCTTTTTCTCATAATTTTTGTATCTGGTGTTTGTTTGGTTGTGATCTTACGCTTGACAAAGGCCAGTTGGTACGAAAATTTGCGCCTGTCTTGTCTTGTTGTATTAAATACGCGTTCTTATTCTTCTTTCGTGTTTTTTCTGGTTCCTGTTTACTTGAATGAGGGCAGTCACATTTGTTTTGGATTTAAAATGCACATTATTAGCATTATTCCTTTATTCTTTCTCATTCAGTTCATTCGTGAATTCATTCAGTAACTCTGCATTATCGTCCCGTCTGCGTGGGGTTGGATGTGAAGTCCTCGTTTATGTCAAACTCTGTTGTCATTGTTCCATAGTTCCGTAAGACTATCTCTGCACTTCTGTATGACACTCTGGGATTTTGATAGACATTTCTATATACACAAGGCTGGGTATTCGTCGTGCTTATGGCATTTTCTTTCTAACACGGCTGACGGATTTTGCTACAATCTGGGCCAGGTCATACTAATTCAACACTGCAAGAGCGATTCCTGACACAGAGACAAAAGAAGATCTGAAGCCTTTAAGACGTCACGTGTAATGTGCATTGTGGTCAAGGATCTAAGACAGACAGAATTTACAACTCAGAGTATATCTATTTGCTTATAATATTATATACAATTTGACTGCTAGAATCCGCATTACCAAGTAGAGTAAATGTAGGTAACTTTTTACAGCCAAGACAGGGAAAGTAATGTTGTCTCCCTTGCGATGACAAGAACAAGCAGATAGACAAAGACAAGCGATCAGAACAGATCTTTTCACTCTACCTAATGAAATGTCTGGTCTGAAACTCATTTCCCATAAGAATCTTAAATAGGTTTTATAAGACAGATTAGTTGTCATAAGCTGAACTAGCAAAGAATGATTTCAGCAGTTTTATGATTTCACTTTTCACGTTATCATCATCATCATTGGGAATATAAATGTATGAGCGTTCACTGTTCAGAAATACAAGAAATAAACTGTGGTCAAATAGGCCAACTCTGGAAGAACAGCTCTCCGACAACAAAGAGAATTTGACGAAAATCACATCCTCCATGCAGACCACGAAAGCTGACCATCTGACGCGGAACCATGCCCGAAAAGAAAAAGAAGAAGAAGAAGAAGAAGAAGAGAAAAAAAAAAAGAAACCTGAGCGACTAAAAATCTTGCAGTTTTTCAATTGCAGGCAGTCATAGACAAATTCTGCGACATGTATTTAATTTGTAAATCACCTTCTTCAAGTAAGTCACCGGGATTCAGCATAATGGATTTAAAGCAATCGATTGTTGAAGATCAATATTTACGCTCAGCCCTGAATTTTTTTTCTAATCACAAATAACAGAGATGACAATGGACACAAATTATGACAATGCACAATACTAGTCAATTTCTTGCAAAATGTACGTTTCACTTGATGGCGATCCCCCCCCCCCCCCCCCCCCCCCGCGATGATTGGATGTGGCTTAGGAAAGACCAATAGATTCTATACATACTTTCAATTTTGGTGTTAAATGTCCTGCAAAGACCCTTCTTCCTTTAAATCAGCTATTTTGCTGTTCTAACTTTATACTAAATATGTAAAATACAACTATTAAAAAAGTGATCAGACGTATGCAAGATGACTGTTTAAAGAATGACTTTCCCACCACGTCTACTACAAATGTATCATTGGGGATGACAGCAGTGCGTGGTCTAATGGATAAAACAGCTGCTTTAAATGAGAAACCCAGGTTTGATTCCCGTTCGGGCAGGGAGTATTTTGAATGAGACAATAAACCGAACTTGGTTGTGCCACATTCACTTCACGCACCTTAAAGAACCTAAAGTACGAAGGAGTTGTTTCTGATAGAATTCTGCCGAAAAAACCATGCTCACAGGTAAAGCAAAGCAAAGCAAAGCAAGCAAAGCAAAGCAAAGCAAAGCAAAGCAAAATACATACAAAGCAAAGCAAAACAAAATAAAACAAATTTAATGCAAGTTAAAAACAACAACAAATACAAAAAACAGCTTGCATACATTTGACAACGGTACACTTATTTTTTGTTCATGTTATGGTTCTGATTTTGAAACGGATTTTGTTTAGTTGTTTGTTGGTCACTTGATGTTATTTATTTGTTTGTTCTTTAAAACAACAACAATTTTGAAAAAACAATAATTCAAATGTGTACAAGCCTACCAACTATTATACTGACTGCTCGAAGTACCCAACACCCAGCAGTCCCTCAACGAATTTCGACACAAACATTTCGACGACAGTAAAACAAAAATCAACAAAAACCCAAACCAACGAACAAAACAAACAAACAAATAAAGAAGCGAAAACCCCAAGCAAGCAAGCAAGCAAGCAAGCAAGCAAGCAACTGACCAACTGGCCAACACACACACACACACACACACACACACACACACACACACACACACACACATACACACACACACACACACACACACATACACACACACACACACACACACAAATGAATTTTAGAATTAGAGTCTACATCCCTCTCTGTTTTAAATTCTCGGTTCTAAATGAAATATTGAAATTGTCAACATAATGAAAAACCACCGACACACCTGCTCTTTACACATTATGGTCAAAACTGGCTCAGTACTACAGATAGTTTGGGAAGTCAGGTTTCAAATTCTAAAGAGTGAAAACAAAAAGAAATAAACAAACACAAACAGCTTTCGGCAATAACATGCAACACAACGTGACAGAAAGCAGAAAGAAAGATTCCATGTTACAGGCTGTTCACACACACACACACACACACACACACACACACACACACACACACACACACACACACACACACACACATACACACACACACACACACACACACACACACACACACACACACACACATTAGATCTATATATCCCGTCAATGGGTGCTGCTCAGAGAGATTTAATCACCCGCTCAAGACCATGTCGATAAATATCAAAACGCATATAAATCTTAATCTTCAATTCGCACACACACACACACACACACACACACACACACACACACACACACACACACACACACACACACACACACACACACACACACACACACACACATAGAGAAGAGAGAGATTTACTAGTATCGTAAAAATAAACACCTGTATAAACCTAACAAAACCTTTTACCTGTTTATCAGTGACTGATCCTCAACTTGCAGGAAAGGTCTGGCAGCAGCCAATTCTCCAGGGATACCGTCGCGCAAGGTGCTGATACGCTTCACTGGGCGCCGTAGGGCGTGACACAAAGTAGCAGCAGACTGTGTTGATATGCTTCAGTGCACAGTTTGTAAAGTGTTATACCTAGGGGTCCAACGTACCAACTTTACACTATCGCTTTATCAAAACTCTGTCAGTAATAGAAGAAGAGCGATAACACTAAATCGACACATATTTGCATGTTTGTTTAAAACCAAATTTGGGTGAAATTATGTAGCGTGTGCTTTAATGATAAAATAGACGAAATCCTCTGGTTGAACTGATTTCAACTCTCAACACAAATGATGTTAAAAAAAAAAGAAAAAAAGGAAAGTCAATTCCTACAATGGTGACAAGAAACAAGAGAGAAACGCCGCTGTCATCCGTCCGTACTCTCCCACGTCTGTGCCGCCTTTACCGGCAGCGGCTCCCGTCGCTAACTGTAATATTCATAATTAATAACGCACCGTCGCTTCTGCCTGCATATGTCTCGAGTCAAGGCGCATATGTTTACACGGCTCGCGCCGATTAACACTGACGCTTCCAATCAGGCGACAGAACTCGCGTCAATTACCGACCCAGAGCAAGGCGCGAGGCTAAGGGGGCGGGGCCTAGTCAGCGTTATGGAAACTGACAAGCTCACGGATTGGTCATTGAAGCTGAAAGCTTTTGCGAGAGGGGGAAGGGCGAGAGCCTGGCTACCCGCGCCTCGCTGTGTGACAAGTAGCTTTTCAACGAGACGACGGGTTTTTTGTACTCCGTCGTCATCGGATGAACAACTAGGAAGTATCTTCGTGCTTGTGGCGGCGGGTAAAACTTTTCAACCACTGCACACACTGTTCCTACATAACAAATCTAATTGTTGGATTTTGCTCTCTCTGGATAACGTTACTCAAGATGTGCTGATTAAAACGTGAGGAGAGGGGATTGGGAAGCCTGAAAGGGGTGGGAGGTAAAGGTATGAAAACAATAATGTAAATAGGGATCCTAGCACTTTTTACTGTGCTCAGTTTAACGTTACTGTCTCCTCTTAAATGTGCGCTGCTAATTTCTGTTTGAAATCAAGCAGATAGGCTTATACGGTTGTTTGGTTTTGAATGTGTGGCAATTCATCTGACATACATGGTAAATATAGAATAAAGTCTTTAAACTTTTTTTTAATCTGTACTACAGATATTCACTATTCAGGCCTAGTTCCTTTACCGAGGTCTACTGTTACCTTGTGAATATAATAGAAACAGAAAGCGAAAATAAAGGGCTGGAGCTAAATAGCAAGAAGACTGAAGTCATAGTAATCAGCAAAAAACAAGAAATCCCCTCATGTAAAATAACACAAATGGCAACTTTGAGACAGTTGATAAGTTTAAATATCGGGGAAAGGTCATCCCACCAGACGGTAGAAGCACATCAGAAATAGCCAGCAGAATCGGCTGAGCCAAAACAGCATTCAAGAAAATGAAAAGCGTTCTTAGCAACAAATGCCTATCAATTAACATTAGGAAGAGAGTTCTTGAATGTTATATAGAACCGATACTATTGTACGGTTGTGAGGCGTGGATACTCAACACGCAAAAGTTAGACCAAAATTGAGGCAACTGAATGTGGTTTCTAATAAGAATGTTGAGAATTCCATGGCCAGCAAAGAAAACAAACGAGACAGTATTGAAGGAGGCAGACATAAGAAGATCATTAATAAAGAAAATAAGGAAAAGACAAGCAACATTTATAAGACATTTTATGAGGAAAAGGGAATTAGAGCACCTGGTCACAACAGGAAAGCTGGAGGGAAAAGAGCACCAGGTAAACCCAGGGAGAAAATATTGGACGGACTTGCAGGGTGGCTGAGGACAGAGAGGGTGGGAGATATACTTACAGCGATAAGGGATAGGTTCGTATGGAGGGCCATGATCGCCAACGCCACGCGGCAGGGCACATGATGATGATGGTGGTTACCAAACAGATCAAAACCAGAATGATCTCTGGATCAGACTGCTGTGATCAGATCAGTCGAAGAATTTGACAAACAGGATAGAAAAGCGAGTAAGATGTCAAATTTCCAGTCAAAAGGCCTGGGTTTGATCCTGCCTTGGGTATCCCTACCTAGTACATAATGGGAGCAGATTTTTCCAATCTCCCAGGTCAATCTGTGTGCAGACCTGCTAGTGCCAAAACTCCCTTCGTATGTAGGATTATACGCACGCAGAACATCAAATACGCACGTTAAAGATCCGTAAGTCATATCAGTATCCGATGGCCTATGAAAACAAGAAAACATCCAACATGCACGCCCATTGAAAACGTATGCAGTCTGTGCAGCGACATACTGCTTGCGCAATGTAGGCAAAACAATATGCATACACGTATCGAGATAAAATCGGAACGGTTAAGAAAAAAAAACAGTCGAAGTCTTAGGCAGTTTATCATGGTCAACAAAGAATTGATATGCACTAGAAAAAATTGTTGCCCAAAGATTAAAAGGTGTGCAAGAAAACAATATCCAATCAGTAGATGAAAAAATCAAGTAAACAAATAAGTGAACTCTAGAAAATATGCTCAGTCAAGGATTAATTCGTTTTGCTGTATTTCTCGTGATTAGATTGAAAAAAAAAGATAGTGCATAGAGATTTCAATACTGATGAAAGTTATAACAAAAATCCGCGTAATTAGTAGGCTACAAAGAAATAATGTATCGCGCAATCGCGAAGTAAAAGCTATATATAGCAGCATCAACCAGTTCGTGTTTCATGGGAAAAAAGCAACAACCAAACTAGAAATAAAAGTAGCGTCAAAGAATTGGAAGAGATGGAGAGAAGAAAGACACAGAAACAAACATTACAGTGTAAGATTGTGAAAGAGAGAAAATTTCTCACTAACATAATTTCTGTACCTGTTAAATTTGATTCCAGTTTGCTTGTTAGACAGCCAGAGTCAATCAAAGTATTGGTACACGGGTACTGAACTTGTACTGATACAAAACCACATGACAGATTCACAATGTGACTCCAGCTAAAAGTATTAGTACACGTGTACTGAGCTTGTACTGATACCACACTACATGACAGATGCATTATGTGACTCCAGCTAAGTTTTTGCGCGAAGTCTTTTGTGTTAAGTCACGTGCTAATGTCATGTGTGAATTACCTCTCCTTTGTGTCGGCATTTCTTGTTCTCGACCACATTAGAAAGCTGGGCATGTGATGAGAGAAAAACCTTTAATACGAAGAGGCTTGGAGTTTACGGGGATCTATACCATTTATGTAGTTTGAATGTAAAAATGTGATCAGCATATATCTTGAAGCCAGCTGTTTTGATGTACAAAATGTGATATCATGAAGAAGGAAAATAAAGAAACACCATTGAAGAGTCAACAGGCTTACTGAATGTTCTGTTAATACAGGTGAATTATGTGCTTTTAGACTCCCTCCTCTACTGTGCTTCTTATCTCCAAAAGGAAAACGTGCCGGAGGATAAAGACGATGAAACACCACCACCATTCCACCATTTATCATTTCATCCTTTTTATTCCCGGGCAGCAACACTAATCTTAAAAAATTTCCAGGGCAGCAATACTAATCTTGAAAACTTTCATTGATTTGTTCGTATTCTTTTCATTGACTTTTCCTCCGCATTCAACACAATACTATCCTAGACAGAAAACTATTGAACATGAACATCCCAAACAAGATCCTACCATAAATAACTGAATTTTTTAAAGCCAGTTTACTAAACAAGTTTGGAGTTTGGAGTTTATTCAAGAGGGATTCATCGAACTCGGACAATTCCTTCTGCGCTCCACCCAAATCTGCCAGCAGTTATCCGACAGACTCCCTAAACCTGCAGAAAACTGTATGCGCTAGCAAAGTCTGGAAATAGGGAGTAGGAGGAGCGAGAAATACCCCTGAAACACAAAACTGACACCACCAGAATGATGAAAACATTAACATGGGTAGCGAACTGACCTGTGTCCAAAACTTGAACTGCTGTTAACAGCACTAGGTCCATTGTCACTGGTTCTCCACAAGGGTTACTCTATCCCCTGGTTCTCTTCAGCCTCTGTGCTTATAACTGCAAAGATGTTGATTCCACTTTATTAATAAACGCTACAAAGAATCTGCAGCCGAGATGTGGTCTCTAAGAAGGATGTTGAGAGTTCCATGGACAGCAAAGAAAACAAACGAGACAGTCTTGATGGAGGCAGACACATGTAGATCATTCATAAGGAAGATTAGGAAAAGGCAGGCAACATTCACACGCCATTTTATGAGGAAAAGGGAATTGGAACACCTGGTCACAACGGGAAAGCTGGAGGGAAGGAGAGCACCGGGTAGACCCAGGGAGAAGATACTAGACGGACTTGCAGAGTGGCTAAAGACAAGGAGGGTGGAAGCGATGCTTGAGGCAACAAGAGATAGAGACAGATGGAAGTCCATAATCGCCAACGCCACGCGGCAAGGCACCTGATGATGAGGTTTATCCAACTTTGACAGGAATTGGTGTGTGTGTGTGTGTGTGTGTGTGCGTGGTGCGTGTGTGTGTGTGTGTGTGTGTGTGTGTGTGTGTGTGTGTGTGTGTGTGTGTGTGTGTTGTGTGTGTGTGTGTGTGTGTCTTTCATTCATTCAGTCTGTTTCCGCAAATGACCGATCACTGTTGTTAATAGGGGGCGTAGCAGGTGGTGGCCTTAGTGAGTGGAGAGGAGCAGGCGCTATCGAAGTCCATCGAAGTGACTCATCACTATTGCAAGGATGTCTTCGGGTGGATGCCACATGGTGGCATGACAGCTTTGGAGCTCTGGAGCTCCTGCTTCCTGCACTTGAACTTCGATTGAATGAACTTGGGGTTGGCGGAGTGTTTCTGAGCCGAAATGAGCGGAATGAGGTCAACTCCACCGAGGCGATGCAGAAGTTGGGACAGAAAAACAACAACAACAACAACAACAACAACAACGACGACAACAACAACAACGACGACAACAACAACAACAAGCCAAATCACAAACAAAGAAAAGAAACAAACAAACATACAAACAAGCAAGCACCCACATGCTTGCATGTAAAAAAAAACCCCAACAAAACAAACAAACAAACAAAACAAACAAAAAACAAAAAAAAAAAAAACCAACCAAACAAGGAAGTTAAAAGGGTTATTTCTTGACCTCAACGTTAAAAAAAAAGAGAATAACAGGAAAAACAGCAGCAGCAACAACAATCACAACACACATACACACAAGCGCGCGCGCGCACACACACACAGACACACACACAACACACACACACACACACACACATACACACACACACACACACACACACACAAAACACCAACAACAACACCCCAATACAAACAAACAACAACCAACAACCACACACATCAAACAAACCAAACCAAACAAACCAAACGAAACCAACCAACAAACCAAACCAAACCAAACCAAACCAAACCAAACCAAACTAACCAAACAACGATACCAACAAACCAAACCAACAAACCAAACAGACTTAACCAAACCAAACCAAACCAAACCAAAACCAAACCAAACCAAAACAAAACACACTCCCCCAAAATAAAATAAAAACAAAAACAAAACAAAACAAAACAAAACAAAACAAAAACAACAACAAAACCCAAAACAAAACAAACCCAAAAAAAAAACAACCAACCAACCAACCAACCAAACAAACCTAACCAAACCAAACAAACTACCAAACAAAAACAAAACAACAAAACAAAACAAAACAAAAAAATCCGAACAATCAGAACGGGATAAAAAACACACAAAAAAAACACCACCCTATCACAGCATGTTACTCGCTATTACATCGACATGTGCATATAATTGAAAAAGTATGGAATATCACACGCCTTCAATAGTATACAGCAATGAATACATCTCTCTGTCTGTCAGTTGCCCTCCTCCCTCCCCCCACACCCCCCCCCCCCACCCCACACACACACAAACACACACACACACACGCGCAGCACGCATAAAAATGCGAATACATACCAACCACGTACA
>JAPXFY010000013.1:51650566-51655566 GCA_030674185.1 Monoplex corrugatus
TACTTTCACCCTGGGTCTACCTGGTACCTGGTGTTCTCTTTCCATCCAGCTTTCCCAAATATAACACTATTACTAAAACTTCTCCCTCCTTCTTTAACTTCCCTCCCCCTTACCCATTACCTCTGTCTGTCTTCTCACGCCTGTTCGTTACTTTTCTCTATTCTCGGCTCGTTAGCGGACAGACGGCGGCGGCATAGTCCTTTGATCTGGCCAGGTCCCTGTGACGGTCGTGAACCGATGAAGCGGAACAGAGGGCGCGGGGGAGACACGGTTGAAAGACGGGAGCTGTCGAGGCCAATCATAGCCAAGGGGGACGATTTGAAGTGCCCTCCCTCCTTCCCTTCCCCCTCCCTACACCCGCACACACACTTCCTGTGATTACCTCCCGCTACCTTGTTTCTTGTTGTGTAGGGCACCCCGCCCCGTCACCCGCCCCATTCTGCCGTTCCTTTCATGTCTTTGTAGTGGGATGGCGGTGGATGAGCAGAAGTCACAGAGTCGCATCGCGACGGGGAAAGCCTCCTCAACTTGGTAGTGGGGCGCCAACCCCATTGTAGAAAAAGTGCACGCAAAGAAAAAAGTCGCACGAAAAAAAAAAAAAAAATGTTACAGTTAACTAACTGTAACATTTTTTTTCGTGCGACTTTTTAGTTAGTTAAGTTTTAAAATCCTACCACTCTCAGAGTATATGAGGACTAGCGAAAAAATTGTTTGAAGAAGCCTTAAAATTTTTTAGTGCATTGCGAGAAACCGATGCTTTTTTCGGTTCTCTGATCCACCCTGGATGAGCAATCAAATGGGTGAATGAGTGTTACAGAAATAAAGTAACAGTTAACAAGTTAACAAGAAACACCACGAGGGTGCGGATGGGACCCGGAGCACCAATGCCTCGCCACTCTCCGGACAATCACCTCCCAAGCTTCCCACGCCACTCGACAGACATTTCATTAAGCTAAGGGGAGGCTGTCCATGCGTTGCACGACCCATTCGGACCCAGTCATCATTGCCTTGTTTACAAACCGAATGGCAAGGTAGGGAGATCGTATGACAAACCCCGGGACATTGCCACACAACATGCACCAAGCGGGTCCAGCCCATACCCTGGGCCAAGAGAGAGTGGCAGACCCCTCTCTCGCCCCACTCTGGTCTTTATTTGTCTTTTGGGTCACCTCCGCTTGTAGGGGAAAGAAAAGTCGCAGGAAAAAAATTAAAGGAAAAGGTCACAAGACACAGGCAAAAAATCACTACACCTTCAGATTATATTTCTGTTCAGCCTAATATTCCAGGCTACACCATGCAAAGCCTCCTCAACCCCGTCTTTTTACCTTCACGCCGTGCTAAGCAGAGGTTTCTCAGAACTACGCCGTCAACCATGCCACAAAACAGACAGAATTCTTCATCAGCTGTGTACTGGGGTTCAAGACCTGAGTCCTGAATTTTCTGCCTCGTTATTGGGTCAGATGATTAAAACAGCCCCCCAGATTTCACATGACCTATAATACAAAACAAGAACAAGAACACATGTTCCAAATACGGCTGCTACGGCCTTGGGCTTTTGATCTTTCGACAGCTTCCACTACATTTTAGTTATACGAATAGATAGTGCTTAGTGTACGTAAGACCAGCATGACAGTTTCATGCCACCTTTGTGCTATTTGTGAATCTCCATGGCAGTATAATTTAATGACAGAAAAAAAATTATTGACAAAAAAAAAAAAAAAAAAAAAAGCCAACAAAACAGTTCCTCATTAAAAATGATACAGTGTGAATTATGAAAATTTAAAGTTTGCATTAAGTAAGTTCATCATACAACGAAACTGGAAAATGGTAAAACTTTAACTCTGATCACATCCCAGCTCTGTATGTATATGTGTGTGTTCGCACATAAGCTTTGTATGTTTTGAACGACAGTCAAGAGATTGGTTTATTTTTATCCAACTATCACAGCTCAAATTGAGGAGCCAAAGAGTTATCTGAGAGTTTTACTCAATGTATTTTCCACAATTGCATTTAGAGGCGGATGTGGTCAGACTGTGAAGGAGATGGTAGTGGACATAGGGGAGAAGGTATCATTCATCTAGAAAGAGAGTGCAAAGAGCAGTTGCCCAAAACTGTGACTTTATTCCTGTGACTTTTTTCCCCTTGACTTTTTTCCCATGACTTTGTTCCCTGTGACTTTATTTCCATGACTTTATCCCTGTGACTTTTTTTCCCCTTGACTTTTTTCCCATGACTTTGTTCCTGTGACTTTATTTCCATGACTTTATCCCTGTGACTTTTTTCCCTGTGACTTTCTTTCCGTGACTTTTTCCTCTGCGACTTCATTCCCGTGACTTTGCTCCCTGTGACTTTGTTCCCGTGACCTTTTCCCCTGTGATTTTATTTTCGTGACTTTTTCCCTGTGACTTTATTCCCGTGACTTTGTTCCCTGTGAGTTTGTTCCCGTGACTTTTTCCCCTGTGATTATATTTCCGTGACTTTTTCCCTGTGACTTTATTCCCGTGACTGTGTTCCCTGTGACTTTATTTCTGTGACTTTCTTGCCTGTGACTTTATTCCCGTGACTTTTTTCCCTGTGACTTTATTTCCGTGACTTTTTTCTGTGACTTTTTCCCCGTGACTACGTTCCCTGTGACTTTATTCCGTGACTTTTTTCTGTGAGTTTTTCCCCGTGTCTTTTTCCCTGTGACCTTATTTCCGTGACTTTTTTCCCTGTGACTTTATTCCCGTGACTTTTTCCCCTTGTGATTTTTTCCTGTGACTTTTCCCCCTATGACTTTTTCTCCGTGACTTTTTTCCCTTTGATTTTATTCCCGTGACTTTTGTCCCTGTGACTTTATTTCCGTGACTATTTTCTGTGACTTTTTCCCTGTGACTTTATTCCCGTCACTTTTTTCCCTATGACTTTTGCCCATGACTTTTTTCCCTGCAACTTTATTTCCGGGACACCCAACATCTCCAACCCAGCGGGTGGCAGGTGACGGACGGCGGAAAGCCTTCCGATATGGAGGTTATTGCAAATTAAGCCAGGTTCTTCTGGACGAATAAACAGTCCCGAACCAACTGGCGTGGTTTCTCTCAGGATGGGGCGGGGTTGCACTTTGCAAGGCCACACCTAGGAGAAAATATCCTATTATGTCCTATGACTGAGCCATCAGGCGAATAAGGGTTGTCTGAAGACCTAGCCCTCTGTGCTTTCCGTTTCAGTTTCAGTTTCAATTTCTCAAGATGCCATCTCCGCGCTCGGAATGAATTCCATATGCACTACCGTCACAGGTGCCATGTGATGGAGAGAAAATTCAGAATGATCACAGCACACGCCTTAAGCCTGCACACAAACCCAAGAGCTGGCCAGGTCTTGAGGTCCTACCTAGATAGAACTTCCATAACCTTGAGGTCGTAGGGGAGCGAGGTGACAGTGACCTCAACTTTTCCCGAGGCCAGCAACACGAGGGCGGCGCCCATGCCCTCACCCTCGCTTCAAATTCATTTTCATATTCATATTTTTTTTTTACCAAGACTTCAGAATGACAAGAAGGCTAATTGGTCTTCAAGAGATGGGACTTGGGAAATCAACCTATCTCTCCAATGTTTTATTCCAAGGCAGCGGGGCGATGCCCTGCCCTTCACGTTTTCAACTGCCGTGGGATTTTTAGCGTGCGCAGCCAGAAGGCACACGGGTCCGACACGTTTTTCGTACCCTTCCGAAGGACTAGACGTTCAGTTCGATTTTCCGGTCATACTGAGGAGAAAAGTCGAGGCCTCTACGGGAAGCGAACCCTAGAACTTCAAGTAGGTCTCTTGGCCATGAGCTAGCCCTCTGTGTTTTTCAGGTAGGTCTTTTGGCCATGAGCTAGCCCTCTGTGTTTTTCAGGTAGGTCTTTTGGCCATGAGCTAGCCCTCTGTGCTTTCCAGGTAGGTCTTTGGCCATGAGCTGGCCCTCTGTGTTTACAGGTAGGTCTTTGGCCATGAGCTAGCCCTTTTCCAGATAGATATTTTGGCTATGAGCTAGCCCTCTGTGCTTGCCAGGTAGGTCTTTTGGCCATGAGCTAGCCCTCTGTGTTTTCCAGGTAGGTCTTTTGGCCATGAGCTAGCCCTCTGTGCTTTCCAGGTAGGTAGGTTGGCCGTGACCAAGCCCTCTGTGTTTTCCATGCAGGTCTTTTGACTATGAGCGAGCCCTCGGTGCTTTCCAGGTAGGTCTTTTGGCGCTACTGTCGCACCCGCCTGCATACACTTTAGTCTTCCAGTTTATTGCTGACAAATTTAGGTAGAAGCATATTGAACTCTCAGAGTGCGTTAAAGGCCTTTTCAGTAAGTACTAATTTCAGCACCAAATTTCATGTTTAGAGATGATTGCACATATGTTAGGCTAGATTGTTGATAGTTAAATCAAGTCTACAGTGGGTTGATCGAAATCAAGAGTAAACCTTAATTTACCGGCGCTAGTTTATTTTTCTCACTAAACGTAACAATGAGTGAAAGGGAGACCAGTAACACAATTTCTATTTCTTTTAAGCATTCCTAGTTTTCCAGGGTGTTCGATCGCACGTTATTTTTGCCCACATTGTGTTGGCTGCATGTTGTTGCAAAGTCTATGTACACCATATTGATTGGGCGTGCATACTGGGTATTTCCATGTATTCATAAGGCACCAGAGGCTGTTATGATTCACAGGATCTTCATACTTGATGTTCTGCGTGAGTGTACACAAGAAAACAGTTATGCACTAGTAGGTCTGCACACATGCTAACTTTGGAGATTGAAAAAATCTTCACCCTTTACCCAACCAGGTGGGAGGTACCCAGGCAGGATCAAACCCAGGACCTTCAAATTAGAAGTCTGGCTCTTACCCAGTAGATTGCTGCGCCCCCCCCCCCCCAAAAAAAAAATCAATCTGAATAGGTGCAAGGGTTGGGCAAAATACGAACATGGTAACTCCTCATGTTAATCGTGGCAACCATTCAAGCATTTAAGTAGGAAGATGATCATTAGGGAAATTAA
>JAPXFY010000013.1:51660566-51678066 GCA_030674185.1 Monoplex corrugatus
GCTGCACGATTCATGTAAAGTGAGATGATGGTTGCTTATTACTCTCCTCAGAAACCAACTGAACACATCGCTATTATCACCATAAGCTGCTTTTGTGTTGGAAGCCAAGATTTATGCTTTCTGTGACCTCTGACGGGCTTCATATTCAGCAGCTCTAATCAGAGCCGGTTATGAGGAGTTTTCTGCATGACAGTGGCCTGTTGTGAGCCAGCAATATCCACGTCTGCTTTGACAGATCGCCTCCCCTTTTTATTTAGACTGATCTCCCCCTAGTTCCTTGTCTTGCCGGCAGTCGCCGTCCCTGCTTTCCTATCCATTTATGTGCCACACAGGCAGTCGAGGCGAACGCCAGAAAATTAATCTCTGCTCCTAGGAGAAGCATTTGATATTACAAGTTTCAATTTGTCTTATTTATCAGGCTTAAATTCTTGCCCCTCCTGGTGCTATATTGTCACGCCATTGTGGAAGAAACGAAGAAGAGGGCACTGAGGTGTCTGCTTAAACCGACAGTGCATCTTCAATGTTATGAGCGTCAGGGGTCCTGCCTTGCAGACTGTCTATCATGTAAGATAGGGCGCAATTTATTAGTGTATTCTTTAACTGGAGGTTTCAGTCACCAATGTTTATGCTTTTGCATCAAAGTTCTATTGTTTTTTTTTTTTTTATAGTCCCACTAGTGCTGACGTATTTCTCTTCTTCTCCTTTCACGTTAACAATCACCACTCCACCTTCACACAGAGACAAAATATAATGTGTTGTCGTTGTCATCATCAACATCGTCGTCGTCGTCGTCGTCGTCGTCATCATCATCATCGTCGTCGTCGATGTCGTCGTCATCGTCATCGTCATCATCGTCATCATCATCATCATCATCATCATCATCATCATCATCATCATCATCATCATCATCATTCGTCGTCGTCGTCGTCGTCGTCGTCGTCGTCGTCGTCGTCGTATCATCATCATCATCATCATCATCATCATCATCATCAAAATTGTCAATTATATAGACATTGTGGGTCAAGAATAGCTCTGTAGTGCTGACTGCTTAACAAACTGTATTTTAATGATAAAACCAATTGTTGCTATAGTGACAAGACATACAGATGATATGAACAGAAGCTGGCTCAGAAGGAGACTGGAATTTTTCCTTGCTGAGAAAAAAAATAGTTGAGAAAAATACGAGTGACTGCAGGTGAAATGAGAAAATGGTTTTAAGAAAATGTACTGTACTCCCTTAGGACTGAAACATTGTTCACACACAAACACAGAAAAAGAAGACACCTTTGAGTCTTCTACAGGGTACAAAAACACGAGGAAAACCAAAGCAAAGCAAACCAAACCAAACCAAAGCAAACCAAACCAAACCAAACCAAACACAAAAAGAAAAGAAAAGAAAAGAAAAGAAAAGAAAAGAAAAGAAACGAAACAAAACGAAAAGAAACGAAACGAAAAGAAAAGAAAAGAAAAGAAAAGAAAAGAAAAGAAAAGAAAAGAAACGAAGAAGAAAAGAAAAGAAAAAAAAAAAAAGAAAAGAAAATGCAGACACATTGAGAACAACATGAAAATAAAAATCATCGTTAAAACAACGTTCTGACAGTCAAATGAAGGAAATACGAAACATGCCTTCTTGCTCCCCAAGCAACTGACACTAGGTCTCAAGAGTAATCAGGGCTGATTTGATTTTTAACAGACTAGCTTTTCCCAGTATTCAGGCTATACTGAGGGATTTTGTTTATCAGAGTGTCACAGGATTTGGGGCCATTTTATGAGATATCTGGCTGTAGTTTTCACAGGATTCCAGATGTTCGACAAAGTTGGTGGCTATGTATTTCATGGGTCCTGTGGTTGTCAAAAAGAGTTCTGACTGATAGCAACAGCAGCAGATTGACAGCTTGGAGCAAACAGTGAACAGGAAATCCAGGGGGAGGGGGAGGGGATCAGCATCATGCATCATATGGTCCCTGGTGTGTGCTGACCCGTCACATCTTTGACTGGCGAAAAGTGTCAGACTGGGTTGTCCACGCCATAGATATAAATGGTAACATAAATTGGCCATTCAGTGAAGTTAAGGTCTATGTGACTAGTAACATAAATTGGCCATTCAGTGAAGTCAAGGTCTATGTGAATGGTAACATAAACTGGCCATCAGTGAAGTCAAGGTCTATGTGAATGGTAACAAATTGGCCATCAGTGAAGTCAAGGTCTATGTGAATGGGAACATAAACTGGCCATACAGTGAAGTCAAGGTCTATGTGAATGGTAACATAAACTGGCCATTCAGTGAAGTTAAGGTCTATGTGAATGGTAACATAAATTGGCCATTCAGTGAAGTCAAGGTCTATGTAAATGGTAACATAAATTGGCCATCAGTGAAGTCAAGGTCTATGTAAATGGTAACATAAATTGGCCATCAGTGAAGTCAAGGTCTATGTGAATGGTAACATAAACTGACCATTCAGTGAAGTCAAGGTCTATGTGAATGGTAACATAAACTGGCCATATAGTGAAGTCAAGGTCTATGTGAATGGTAACATATATTAGCCATTCAGTAAAGTCAAGGTCTGTGTCAACCTCAACATCAGTTTCTCCTTGCTTTGCTAGAATACCGCCTTTATGTTCCTCCCTTACCCCAACCCCCCCCACCCCCTACAAAAAAAAAAAAACCCGAACAAAGCTGAGGCAAATTGAAGACTGTTGTTTTGTGAATAATCAACATTTGTGGCAAAATTTGCTCCTATTTGAGTATTATTCATCAAGATTGGAGTTGTTATCGAGGCTTTTGTTTACTGTTTCCATTAGCAAGTTGTAATGTTTAAATTTTTTTCCGGCTAAACTATTTTTTCAAGCTGATTGCTTATGTTTATATCTAATAACAGAAATTTGCCACAGATTCAAAATATTGAGTTGAAGCTAGCTGAATGACAAAAACCATGTGTGTTTGTGACCCCTGTGACTCAGCAGGGCATAGCAAGGTGACGATAGCCCACAGTGCAACAGAGGTAGTTGCCTGTCTTTCTATCTATGTCCATGGTCCATATCAATATGTAGTCACTAATTCAGCTAACCACTCAGAACCACCTATCCCGAGCACAGTGTAGCGTGAAAAGCATACAGCAATTGACTCATACATCACCCTGCGTGTGTGGAGTGTGGTGATGGTGATCATGTGACAACATGATGTGTTATGTGTGGTGATACAGTATGTTGCGTGTGATGACACAATATATCATGTATGGGAATGCCATGGGCCACATGTGATGATACAATGTGCCGTATGTGGAAATACATGTGCATGTGCGAGAAAATAATGTATCATGACTGTGTCATGATACAATGTGTCATATGTGGGAATACAATATGTCGTGTGTGTAAATACAATGTGTCATATGTGGCAATATAATCTGTCATGTGTGATGATACAATTTGTTGCATGTGATGATACAATATGTCATGTATAAGAATACAACATGTCATGTCAGGGAATACAATGTCTCATGTGTGGTGATATAATGTGTCATGAACGGGAATAGAAGATGTCTCGAGTTGCGATACAATGTGACATGAGTTGCAATACAATGTGACATGAGTGGCAATACAATGTCGCGTGTGCAAATGCAGTGCGTCACATGTACCAATACATTATGTCAGTCAGACTTATTCTTGAAGCTGGCTGTAGTCCAGTGTAGTGCAAGCACAATGTGTCAGACACATTCATTTGTTCAGCTGTGGTGGTAGACACACAGTAAAAAAATATTTTGACCAAATTTATTACTTTTCTGAAGGCAGATCAAACATGAACCAGACACATCAGTTAGAATTTGTTTAGCAGGACGAAAGATATCAACCAGATTTATTCTGCTGGTATTGGATGAGTGTGGTGTGGAGAGAACACACACACATACTGTAACTCCTCATATTCATCCTGGCATCCAGTAAAACAGCGAAACGACTGAGAAAACAATCATCTAGAAAATGTGTTTCTGGTAACCAAAGGACGAAAGAAGTCACAAATCATGGTGATGGCCATGATAGCTACACACACTGATCTATTGCACTCCACCTTGCAGGACACTACACCCCGGAAACCCTGTCTCTTTGAAAACACACAACTTGCCCTTATCTGCACATTTACCAATCTCTAAGGCACACGACCATACACCAACCTTCTCCCCATCAGTATGAGTTTCTTCTCTCCCACCTCCCCCCAACCCCACCCAACCCTTACTCCACTATCCCTGGACAAAAGCCGTCTGTTTCCTCTGATCCTCATGGACGCATCCCATTTTGGCATGCGCTCTCTTCTGGCCCACGTCTCAAGTATCAGCTGCCTCTCTCTTCACAAAGGCCAAGCCAGGCCACGTCTCTGTGGACCGCCTCATTCACTGGCGAACATGCAGAGTGTAGGGAAGAACGGGCGCTGCTGTAGACATGGGTAAACACTGAAATTGAAAGTAGTTGATTTCTGCCTGGACTGCCGGTCAAGAAGAGGTGGGCAACAAAATGCTGGTGTCTGATGCACACACACCAGGGACCTCTCCAGGCACCAACTCTCCAGATTATGGTGTATCAATAAGATTAATAACGCGTGCAAAATGTTTTGCTTAACTGCCTTTATTCGAGAACATGAACACCATTAGTTGAACAGCATGAAGAAGAGAAGGAGAAGGTGAGAGAGAGACACACAGGACACTATTGACGGCCAAGTTACGTCTGCTTGGAGCAAAAACGAGCGGCACGAGTGTACAGTGTCCCTGTAGTAATCTGCCCACAATGGTCTTGGGTTGGACGATTGTTGGCTGCACGATTCACGTAAAGTGGAATGATGGTTGCCTATTACTCTACTCAGAAGCCAGTCGAATACAGCGCTGTCATCACCCACTGGCAGCCATTGTGTTAGAAGCAAAGATTTATGCCCTCTGCGATCTCTGGTGGGCTTCATATTCAGTAGCTCTAATCAGAGCTGGTTATGAAGAGGTTTTCTGCATGACAGTGACCTGTTGTGAGCCAGTATTATCACGTCTGCTCCAACAGATCACTTCCCTTTTTTTTTATTTAGACTGATCTCTCCCTTGTTCCTTTTTGTGTTGGCGATTGCCATCCCTGATTTGCTATCCATTTATGTGCTACACGAGCAGTCAAAGCAGTCAACGGGGAATCAATCTCTGCTCCGAGGAGATGCACAGGATATTGCAAGTTTCAACTGGTCTTATTTATCAGGTTTAACTTCTTGTTCCTTATGGTGCCATTATGTCATGCTGATGTTGAAAGAGCTGAAGAAAAAGAAGTGATGGAGTGTCTGATTAATTCAAAATTCCATATTGCCCATTATGGCGGTTAGGGATGTTGCCTGGTTGACTGTCTGTCCTGTTGTAAGACAGCTTACATTTAATTCTATTCTGTACTCTTTAACTGCAGCTCTCAAACATTTTATGTTCTTTCCATCGAAGTTCTGTTTTCTGTCGTACTTTTCTGTCGCTTTCTGCTTTTCTCAATAAACAATTGCAAATCCACCCATTCGGTACAAGTACAGCACAATGTCTGATCTCATCATCATCTCATCATTCATCATATCATATCATCATCATCATCTCGTCTCATCATCATCATCATCATCATCATCATCATCATCATCATCATCATCATCATCATATCATCATCATCGATCATCATCATCATCATCATCATCATCATCATATCATCATCATCATCTTTTATCATCATCATCATTAAGTATTTGTTATTGATTTAGAAATTGTGGGTTAAGAATTGCTCTAGCTCAATGAACTATGTTAATGAGTGGACAAATGTCCTGAACACAATTTGACTGAAAGGAAAACTGGTGTTTCTCTTTGCTGAGAGCAAACTAACATAAAACTCACGCTTAGAACAGCGTTACTTCATCCAGTATCAGATGTAATACAATCAGCAGTAAGAACATAAAATTTGCATTTCTATTTTGTTTGTCAGTTACTCTCATACGAATCAATGAAGTAGAAGATATGTATGTGTTGGACAGTCGTAAACCATTGTTAGAAAACACAAAACATGTCTTCATGAGCCTCAGGGACAGATTTGTAGGTCTTAGAAGCGATCAGGAGTAATTTGATTTTAAGGACTGTTGCTACTTGCCTGTATTCTGCCTAGCCTATGTAAAGAGATTCTTTTTATCAGTTTCACAGGACCTTGACTGTTTTACGAGATTTCTGGCTCTAATTTTCACAGGGTTCAAGCTATTCGACAAAGATGGTACCGTTGTTTCACAGATCAGCCATTGTGTTAGAGGTGTTGACAGAGAATATTCTGAGTAATGCCAACATCTAGCAGACAGACAGCGTGGAGCAAAGAGCGAACAGAAAAGCCAGGGGGAGAGATCAGCATCGTGTATCATGTGGTCCCTGGTGTGTGCTGGCCCGTCAAAGGCTTTCTGCCTTGCTGCTTGACCAGCGTAGAGACAGAGTGTGTCAGACTGGGTTGTTCACACCATAGACATGGATAGGGAGATAGGCAACTAGTTCTGCCACACCATAGACATGTCTACGGAGACAGTCAACTAGCTCTGTCATACCAGGTCTATTGGACATAGATAGGGGGGCACGCGACTAGTTCTGATGAGCCATAGACATGGATAGGGAGAAAGGCAAATAGCTATGTCACACCATAGACATGGTTTGAGAGACATGCACACAGCTATGTCACACCATAACATGGATAAGGAGACATGCAAATAACTCTGTCACACCAGAGACATAGATAAGGAAACAGGCATCAAGCTGTATCAACCATAGACATGAACTGGTAGACAGGCAAGTAAGCCTGGCAAACCATAGACATAGGTAGGGAGACAGGCAATTAGCTCTGTCACATCAGCGACTTCGATTGGGAGACAGACAACTAGCACTATTACATCTTAGACATGGATAGGAAGACAGACAATTAGTTCTGTCACACCATAGACGTAGAAAGGGACATACAACTAGCTCCGTTACACCAAGGACGTGGATCCGGAGGAAGAGAACTAGCCCTGTTGCACGCTGTGCTATCTTTGCCTTGCTATGTCTCACTACAAGCGTAGAGAGCTATACAACATTGCTGTGCCATTCTCATAGTTCCAATAAACTGTCTTTAATGGAAATTTCTCAACAGAAAATGACAAGGAATTTAGTTACAAATAAATGGGAAAGGTGGTATTTACGATAAAAAGATGCCCAAGACTGGAATCTGTAATATCAATCGAAAAAAAGTGACTAGTTGGGTTAATAATATACAAGCAGTAATAATTTGTCCCACATAAATACAAGTTATTTACTGAGCAACAATCTTTAACTTGTCGAAACTTTATTTCGAGATAATCCAGCAAAACTAGTAGGAAATAATGCTGAGGCTAACACAGGCAATAAAAGTCATTAAGTAACCAATCTACGTTACTTTCTTGTCTATGATCAGTGGCTTCCTGCATGACTACCTCACGAATTTAAAGACACAGTGTGCCAGACTGGCTGTCCACACCGACATAGTCGTCAATAATTCAGTCAGCCACACAGAACCACCAGTCTGTGAATAGTTTATAGGCAGAACCACACACCGATTGGCTCATACATAACCCGTTGTCTCATTCATAATCTGTCTTATAGTCTTATTTGGATTCTTATGAGAACTAAATGAGCCGAGTACAGCCCTGTCACGCTGTCTCAATTCTAGATGCAAACTTCATAGTATCATAATCATCGTCCCCATTATCATGAACTCTTTAATCATCATAGCATCCTAAAAGTTGTCCCAGAATCTGTGATCCTTCATGTTATAACTTCGTGTTGACCTCATTGTCGGTTTCCTCTACTGCTTCTATGCGTGAGGTTGGGATCTTGGATGACAATGGTTGATGGGGGATGCTGTGGATGGCCATGGTGGTGGTCTCCTTACCGGGCGTCTCTCGCTTGGTCTGGCTCTGCAACTGCTAGTAGGGGGGGGGGGGGGCTTATAAGGCAAAGTCCTTAGTATGTTGGATCAGAACTGGCATTGCTGACCTCCACTGAAGTGATCCAGCAGCAGTGCAGGGTCTTATCTGGTGGGTGGCCCTATGGCAGCTTGACATCTCTAGCTCCCACTGACTTCATGGCACTGGAACTTCAACTGAATGATCATGAGGTTAGTGATATATTGTGAGACTGGAATAAGCAGGTGGACCAGTTGCCGTGATGTAGCGGTTAGCGTAAAGGACTACAGACTGGAAGGTTGTGGTTTGAATCCCAATCAGTCCCTTCAAAAATCATTGTGTGATTTTTCGGCTCTAACCGGCTCCTACTCAGAGTTGGGCGTGCTGTGGGCTCATTGGGAAGACTGGGACCACACAGTTGAGTCTCATCCACTTCACGGATGCGTCATGGACGATGTTGCTCAAATCTTCTGACCAGCACCGCAGGTGTCCGTATCTCTCGAGCCTGGTTGACGCCAGGATATATAGAGGGTTGACAGGCAGAACCCAGTACCTCACTTTTTTGTCAATTTTCACTTTTTTATACTGAACTGTTGCTTTTGATGTGATCTTTCACTTGGTGGACTTTGTTTTTGTCATGATATTGATTTTTGATCGGTTATCGATAAAACCAAAAACCAGTATCTCAAAATGTAGATATAGCTTCTCCCCGAAAACCCAGTTAAAAACCGTCTCCTGTAAACTATCAGAAAATCGAGATACTTGGTTCTGGTTGTCAACCCTCGAATTATTACATATGATAGCAAGCGTAGAGTACAGCTATGTCACGCAGTCTCAATCCTAGATGGAACTCCATAGCATTATGATTATCATCCTCATCGACATCATCATCATCGCGTTGTAAAAACTTTTCCAGCTTCTGTGGCTATTAAGGAAAAAAAAAAGGTGAGCACAAGGGTAACCTCCTGAGTGCAATGATCCTTAAAAAAAAAAAAAAAAAGAAAAGAAAAAAGAATAAGTGGATGGGATCAACGCCACTGAGGCGATGCAGAAATTGGGAGAGAATAAAACAGCCTTTGAGTTTGCGACAGAACAAAATAGCCTTTGAGTCTGGGGACAGAACAAAATAGCCTTTGAGTTTGGGACAGAACAAAATAGCGTTTGAGTTTGGGACAGAACAAAATAGCCTTTGAGTTTGGGGACAGAACAAAATAGCCTTTGAGTTTGGGACAGAACAAAATAGTCTTTGAGTTTGGGACAGAACAAAATAGCCTTTGAGTTTGGGACAGAACAAAATAGACTTTGAGTTTGGGACAGAACAAAATAGCCTTTGAGTTTGGGACAGAACAAAATAGCCTTTGAGTTTGGGAGAGAACAAAATAGCCTTTGAGTTTGGGAGAGAACAAAATAGCCTTTGAGTTTGGGAGAGAACAAAATAGCCTTTGAGTTTGGGACAGAGCAAAATAGCCTTTGAGTTTGGGACAGAGCAAAATAGCCTTTGAGTCCTAACCTCGTGTGTGTGGAGCGTAGTTAGGACTGAAAGGCTCTGATCATGTGTGTAAATACAACGTGTTAACTGGATTTATTCCTGAAGTTGCTTGTAGTCCTGTGTAGTGTGAACACACACGATGTGTCAGCTATTTTTGTATATTTGGCTCTAAGTAATTATAGATATAGCCAGAAGAAAATACATCAACAGGATAGGTTCAGCTATTTGTAGACAGTTATGTATAAAGGAGCCAAGGACGTCAATCAGGCTGGTTCAGCTGTTCAGATCTTTGTAGACGAATGTAAAAGTAAAGAAATTACGTCAGCCAGACTTCTTCACCTGTTATTGACAATTGTCGGAGATCATCTAAATTCCATTCTGTCTTTTGAAATACTGTGGACTCGAGATATGACGTCTAAAGCTCAGTCCAAAGAGAATACTGCCTATTGTCTACCCTCTTTGCTCAGTCCCAGTATGCATTTTAAAACTGGCCTGTTTACCGGTCATCTTAAAAGCTTCAATCATCCTAGTGGTGTCACCTTAGTGTTTCATAGGTCCCTTTCCCATTTCCCTCTCCATTTCAAGACCACGCCAATGCATATGTTTTTGCTGAGGCCCAAGGAGTCTGCCGCTTAACAGATAGCAGATTAGGTGGAGCGCATATAGAATTGCCCGAATGCAATGAATACCTGTCGAATACACTGTACAGTAAACTGAATTCATAGTGTGTCTGAAGCCAGCGAATTTGTGTCAATATTTTGAATAGGATGTCGGCCTTCATCATCCTGCCGAAACAAATATACAACTTGGCATTTGACCACCCTCTGATTATGAGATGTCACCTATAGGCTATTTTTTTTTAACAATATGAAATTTGGCCTGTTAGCTTATTGCTCCAATCATTATGGTGGAGTCAGTGTTTCGAAAGTCCTGGTCCTCTCCCCATTTCAAAACCATGGCAGCGCATAGGGTTTTGTGCAAGCGCAAGGAGTCTGCTAAATAACAGATGGCAGATTTCAATGGTGTGCATATGGAGTTGTCCAAGTGCAACGAATCCCTCATGAACAAGCACGAGACCCAGAGACTTGTTAACTCCATGTCAGCACAATTTTGACATAAAACAAGAAGAAATTCGTAACTGTTTAATCATGCCTGGCTTCACGTTAACCAACAAGTCTCAGAAACCTTGTAAAACTGAGACACAGACAGACCGTCTCTTAAAGCGGTATTTCACTTAGTTTACATCAGCACAATTCACAGGTCTCCTATCAGAGCCGGCCGTGAAAGAATGTGAAATGGTTCCGTCAATAAGCTGAGCTTATGAATAATTGGTTACCAATAGCGTCCATGGCAATGACACTGGTGATTGTGTCTCGGGGCCTTTCACAAGTCTTCCTGTTATCCTCGCTGGTCATAGTCATCCCGTATCGTTATCTGGACAGTCGGCAAGAGACAGAATGTGAAAGTGTCTGTCTGCTGAACATGTTTTGAAAATTTCATGTTCTTTCAGCATTCCGATTTTCTTGACAGCGTGTATGCACATTGTGCTGCCCTCGCTTTGCAGGAGGCATTTGCTGCACACAGTCTGTATATTCCATTTTTGGTAGTCATACATGTTAGATATTTCATGTTTCCATAAGTCACCAGACATTGACGACTTACAGGATCTTTAACGTAACGCACGTATTTTTTGTTCTGTGTACGTACACACACGAAGGGGTTTGGGCACTTACAGGTATGCACACATACAGCCACGCAGCATTAGAACAATGTCCACCCTTTACCCGCCAGGTGGGCGGTGCCCAGGTGGGATCGAACTCAGAGCTTCTGATTGGAAGTCTTATGTCTTACCCACTTTATCATACTTGATTGATTGATAGATCTGGCTCAGTTTTTACGTCGGCACCCACCTCAAGTGATACGGCCGATGTGGATAACCACCCAGGGAAGTGGGGAAAGGGGGACTTATCTAATCCTATTCTGACACCACCAGAACAACAATGATATTGAGAGGGGACAGTGAGGAGGCAGTTTTAATATAGCGCACCCCTGGATTCGAACCCACAACCATCATCATGTGAATCCGACGCTCAACCAACTGAGCTATTGAGGCCCGCATCATACCTGTCGGTTTTGAGGCCTTAATTGCTCTTAAGTGGATTGTCTGGCTCTGCTGAAAGAGATTTAGATTAATGATCTCAGATCTTGAGTTCAAATTCGGCCTGCAACATGAAAACTGTCCTTTGTGACTGCCCATGTCAATGCTGTAATTATTCTAGAGGAGTCAGCTTAGTCTTTCATTGGTCCCCTTCGACACCCGCTTCTATTTCAAGATTTGCCAGTACATAGGGTTTTGCGCAGGCTTAAGAAGTCTGCCAGGTTGTCGTTGTAGATTAGTGTGAAGCGTGTATTGAATTGTCTCTGCGTGATGAATCCCTCTTGAATAAATTCAAACTCAATCTCTCTGCACATGAGATCTTGAAATGGATGGGGAATGGGACCCACATTCTGTATAAAACACAAAGCTGAACACACCATTGTGCCTCAATTGTATACCAACAGAGTTTACTATTGTGCCAACATGATCGAAATTGGAACATATCAACTTTGAAATATACTAATAAGCTAAGATCCTTAGATAGGCCTATGATAGTATATCTTCTCAGGCAACCAAAACAAAACAAAACAAAACAAAACAAAACAAAACAAACAAACAAAACAAACAAAAACAAAAAAATCCAACCAAAAAACGAAAAAAACCCAACCAAAACCAAACAAAAAAACACCCCTCCAAAAACAAACAAAAAGCAAACCCCCCCCACCCCTAAAAAAAATGGAATAACTTCACACAGTAGTTTACTAAAGTATTTAGGCTATCTGTCCAAAGGACCACAAACCGGAACAGCTTAATTCAGAAAACGTGATGGTACTACATTGAAACCATCTGCTTAATACACTCATGTCTTTTTTTTACAGGCCTACTACTAAGTCTTATCTGCCCACACAACCAAAACCTGGAACAAGTTAACTCAGGTTCACAGATATACACCAAGACTATCTGGTCCTACAGGGACATAGAGGATCAAAAGGGTTAAAAAGGCTGACTGAAGCAGGACGGGCCCCTAGACACGATAGGAGCCCAGATGGTTACGCTCTTGTCGTCATCCTAGTTAGAGAACTATGTGGATAACTCAGAGGTCGTGGGTTCGACCGCACTCCCCCCCCCCCCCCCCCAGGCGGTCCACAGTTTTAATAGCAGACTGGCTGGTTGCTGTCACAGAGCTGTGGAGTCAATATGTGATGGTCCTGTGTTCAGTCCCAGCTGCAACGTAAAAGCTCGTTCTTCGCTGCCCATCTTAATGCTTCAATCATTCTGGTGGTGTTAGCCTTGTATAATATAAGTCCTGTTCACTGCATCCCTCTTATGTATTTCAATACCCTACTAATGTATACAGATTTGTGCATGCTCAATGAGTCTGTCGGATAACAGATGGCAGACTGGGTGGAGAGCAGATAGAATTGTCTGAGTGCGATGAGTCCCTCTTGAGCAAACTCTGAACTCCTAACTAAACTCCTGGTTCCAGCTGACTGGCATCCAAAGCCTCGCACAATCATCATCACGGCCATGTAACCAACACAACCCGATAGCTGCTATCATCTAGAACCAAGCGAGAAAAGCGATGTCAAAATGTGATTACAACGGCACTGGAAAACTGTGAATTATTGATGTCCTCCCGCTTTTGTCAACAGTGGGCAATTGGCCGCCAGAAAGAGAACCAGGCAATCCCGTGGGTGGCTGCCGTGAATGGTCTCCTGTTAGGACGGCGCTGGAGACAATTAATGACATCATCAAGTATTTATACGTCATAATTCCCTGTGTGCCGAGGTAGTGAAGGGTGGAAGATAGGGGGAAAGGGGAAGGGGTGGGTGATAAGCCACAGGATCAAAGGGAGGAGGTGGAGCGGAAAATTTGACTGGCAGACTGCCAGACACGAGATGGACCTCCTGCCCAGCACCCTTCACCTCCGTGATGATACCCAACCAGGAAAACTCAGTTTTGACTTCACCAAAATGTTTTACACATTCATTCAATAAGTTTTTTCCTAAGACTTCTGAGGCCTTTCGTTCATCGTTCACTGGTCTCTTTTTTTTAAACAGCTATTTTGTTCAAATGTGATTGTGCTCTGGCACATTGTTGTTGCCAGAATATTGTGTTGAGGCAGTGTCTTCCCAGTTGGCGGTGTTGATGCCACAGCTGATGAGATTAACTTTTACAGTATCCTTGTATCCATTCAATGGTCTATCTTGATCATGGAGTTCTTGCTTAAACTCTCTGTGCAGGAACATCTTTCCAATGTGGTTATCTTCCATATGGACAATGTATTCTGTTCAACAGAGATGGCATTTGATGTGCAGACATATGCATGGCAAGTCATACTTCTGCAGAACCTGAAGGTCAAACACTCAATCCTACCACGTGATGTTGCAGATTTTGTGCAGACGGCTTCAGTGGGACCGTTCAGCTGTTGAAATGTGTCACTGGTAGGTAGTCCAGGTGTAGCTGCAGTACAGCAGAGTGCTCAAGACCACCTCTCTGTACACAGCAATCTTTGTGTTGAGCTTGATGCCATGGTCTCTGCCACAATCTCTTGTTCAGGCTTCCATAGACATAATTAGCCTTGGAGATGCATAGTATCATCTCTGCATCAAGAGATCCATAACAGCTTATTGTGATGCCCAAGTAGCAGAATTTGCCCATAGTCTTGATTTCCCAGTTGTTGATGACAACTCAAGGTATGAAGCGCCAGAAGCCTGAGATGGTGTTGGCTGAAACTTAGCCCCTGTCTTGCTGTGAGGCTGAATCATTTGCTGGCTGCAGAAAATTAGCCAGTAATGCGCTGAATGTCCTTGTGAGAGTGTCCAGCCAACTCGCTGTCATCTGCGAAGAGAAATTCTTGAAGGACAACTTTGAGCATGCAATTTTCCGATTTTTACAAGAGATCAATAGATTTCTCCTGATATGATTTCACGTCTGAAAATGGTTTTCTTTAATTGCATTTCAGACTTGCAAGGTTAATGGTGAGCATGGTTTTTAACTGTTTCTTTTATCTTACCCTGTTCGTCGTTTTTGACGTGGTGTTAGCCCTGACATGGCTCTAGTAGTCGGCTGGGCTATAAGCCAATATGAACTTGAACTTCAGCATGTTGATCCTGGCATGAAGTCTACGCATGTTGAAGAGTTTTCTATCTGACTGAAACTGGATGTACACTTTTCTCCCAATCAAAGTCTCTGAACGCATCTTTTGGCATTGCTGCAAAGTTGATGGAGAAGCGTGTGGGTGCTAGAATGCATCCGTGTTTCACTCCGTTCTGCACTGGAAAGAGTACAGACGCCTACCCATTGTCTTGCACCGTGGTCAGCATGTCACTGGGAAAGGAAGCAGTCAGCAAGACAGGCTGCTGAGGGTAACCAGACTTGTAAAATCTTCCACAGACTTTTCTGGTCAACAGTGCCAAAGACAATGAATAATCTCTACATAATGAACCGAAAAGTTGTATTCGTGAACCTTTGGCAGCACGTAAGTTTATACACATATCTACGACATTTGCCACATTTGCTTTTTTAACCTCAATCACATGACATTTACGACACAGAAATATGGTATTAGACGCATTTGTAAGTTTCTGGAGTTTCGGTTCCAATTTAGTCAAGCCAGTGTCATCGCACTTTAAAAACTCCATATGTACTGATGCCGCATATGTCATGTGACAGAAAAAGACCCAAAGTAATCATGGCATAGGTCATGAACCTGTGCCTAAACTCTATTCGTTGACAAGGTCTTGAGGTTTTATCTACATGTAAGTCACTGTTGGGTTATATACATATATATACCAATACATAGGGTTATATACATATATATATACCAATACATACTAACATCTGCCTTTTTTATATACATATGCATACTAATACATACTAATATCTGCCTCTATATCAAGCTATCGTAGAGAGAAAATTGAGTATACTGTAGTGAAAGTCATTTCTCCATCAGTGACGGGCGCGATAGTCAAGCGCTTAAGACCAATCAGAAGGTCTGGGGTTCGATTCTGCCTGGGAATCTCCCGCGTGGTGGGTAAAGAATGAATAGTTTCTCGAACTTTTAGGTCTACATGCGTTCAGACCAAACAGAGCCTGAACCCCTTTGTGTGTATACGCACGCAGAACATCAAGCATAAACATCACAAACCCTGCAAGTCATGTCAGTGTCCAGTGGCATATGGAAATAATTGTGACCTCCCATCACGAAATCAGTCTTAACTCGCAGTCAGTCGATCAGCACTAGGAGCTGAAAAGGTGACTGAGGGTCTATCTGGGGTGTTTTGACTTTTTCTCAAAATTGATACCTGTAGACTATAATATCTATCCCCCACAGAATTTTTTTTCTTGAAAAAATATTATTAATCAATATAAATGGTATTTTGATGCACTGATCGCAGCAGAAAAAACGCAATTTCCTACCAAAAGAACCTATTTTTGTCTGTTATTATGAACCGTAACCTGTACAGTATCCGCACATGTAATATACTGATGGAAAGCTCCTTGGTGCACCTTTCAGATAATGACAGCTAAAATTAGAAACAAACTGGGTCAAAGCCACCAAATAAAGAAATTCAAGGAAAATGTGTAGGAGAGCACACAAAAACTTTAGAGGCCATTTTCTCAAAATGGCTGTCATACAACTTAATGACTTTAAACAAACATAACGTCTACATTTTTTTGAGTACAGGCTTTATTCAAGTACCAAAACAATCAACAGAATGTACACTTTCCAGTGATATGTATATCACAAAATGCCCAAAATGCTAATTAAGACTGATTTTGTGCTGGCAGGTCACAATTATGGAAACATGAAAACAGCCAGAATGCACGTTCACTGAGCCTGCAGATTGTGCAACAGCATCGATAAACGCCGATCAGGTCGCCCAACAGCTTGAGTTCTCCATCCTCCACTGAAAAGTCTGATTATGTGTAGTGTACAGTGAGTCCAAATGAGTGCGGAAAACAGCACTTTACAAGAACGAATTATGATAACGGTAACGATAATGATAATGATGATGATGATGGTGATGATGATGATGGCGATGATGATGATGACGACGACGATGATGATGATGGTGGTGATGATGATGATGTTGTTGTTGTTGATGATGATGATAATGATGACGACGATGATGATGATGATGACGACGGCAACAACAACAACAACAACAACAACAACAACAACAACAACAACAACAACAACAACAACAACAACAACAATAATAATAATAATAATAATAATAATAATAATAATAATAATAATAATAATAATAATAATAATAATAATAATAATAATAAGCCTTTGATACCATTGATCATGGTATTCTCCTTTCTAGACTTCATCATACTTTTGGCATCTCTGACATTGCTCTCTCCTTTTTCACTTCATATCTGTCAAACAGAAAACAAACTGTTCTCATTAATGGCACTTACTCTCAACCTGCATGCCTGACCTGTGGTGTTCCACAAGGATCTGTCCTTGGCCCTGTTCTTTTCACTCTTTACACCTCCCCCCTGTCCACCATCATCAACTCCCACTCTATAAAACACCACTTCTATGCTGATGACACCCAACTTCTAGACAGTGACATACCAGACAATATACAGCGCCTCTTGACTCGCACCACTGAGTGTTACTCGGACATTAAGAACTGGATGACATTCAATAAACTTCAGCTTAATGATGACAAGACAGAAGCTATCCTCATTGGCACCCGTCAGAAACTTTCTCAGCTGCCTCCTCTTTCTCTCCCATTATGTAACACATCAGTCCCAATTTCTGATTCAGCTAAAAACCTTGGTGTCTGCATTGACTCTACCCTCTCCATGAACAACTTTGTTTCTCAAACTGCCAGATCTTGCTACTTTCACCTCCATCGTATAAGCTTGATCAGGAAGTATCTCTCTGTGGAAACAACTGCAAAACTCGTTCTCTCCTTCATAATGTCTCGCATTGATTATTGCAATTCACTCC
>JAPXFY010000013.1:51683066-51700566 GCA_030674185.1 Monoplex corrugatus
CATGTCTGTGGTGTGAAAGAGCTAGTTGCTTGTCTCCCTATCCATGTCTATGGTGTGACAGAGGTAGTCGCCTGTCTCACTGTCCATGTCTATGGTGTGATAGAGCTAGTTGCCTGCCTCCCTGTCCATGTCTATTGCTTGATAGAGCTAGTTGCCTGTCTCCCTATCCATGTCTATGGTGTGATAGAGGTAGTTGCCTGTCTCACTTTCCATGTCTGTGGTGTGATATAGCTACTTGCCTGTCTCCCTGTCCATGTCTATGGTATGATGGGCTACTTGCCTGTCTCCCTGCCATGTCTATGGTATGATGGGCTACTTGCCTGTCTCCCTGTCCATGTCTATGGCGTGGCAGAGCTACTTGCCTGTCTCCCTGTCCATGTCTGTGGTGTGATAGAGCTAGTTGCTTATTTCACTGTCCATGTCTATGGTGTGATAGAGCTAGTTGCCTAGGGCTAGTTGCCTAGAGTTAGTTGCCTGTCTCCCTGTCCATGTCTGTGGTGTGATAGAGCTAGTTGCCTGTCTCACTGTCCATGTCTTTGGTGTGATGGAGCTAGTTGCCTGTCTCCTTGTCTGTGGACAGCCCAGTCTGACACACTCTGTCTCGACGCTGGTCAAGCAGCCAGGCAGAAAGCTGTTGACGGGTCAGCACACACCAGGGACCATTTGATACATGATGCTGATCTCTCCCCCTGGTTTTTCTGTTCGCTCTTTGCTCCACACTGTCTGTCTGCTGGATGTTGGCATCAGTCAGAAAACAAACATTCTTCTTTTGCGTGTGAAATGATTTAGATTTCATATTCCCTGGAACAACAAAGAAACAAAACGGAGCTAACAAATAACAACAAAGAAACAAAATGGAGCAAACAAACATATTTCGTAGATAATATCAACAACATGCTCATGTTCATCACACGTTCAAGTACATTACGTGTTAAAGTATCAACATAACTGACAGAACTCTTGTCGAAGAAAAGATCCAAAAGTTACGAAATTTCCCAACTTCGAAAGAAATGGCTAGTGTTCCAGTAAAAACAGCAAGCAAGCAAGCAAGCAAGCAAGCAAGCAAGCAAGCAAGCAAGCAAGCAAGTAAACATACGAACGCGCGAACGAACGAACAAATGAACAAACTAACAAAACGAACAAGCGAACAAACGAATAAACGAACGAACGAACGAACGAACGAAGGAACGGACAAACAAACGAATGAACGAACGAACGAAAGAACGAACCAACGAACGAACGAACAAACCAAGAAATTCGAACTTTTGAACAATTCTTCATATCTGCTAGTGCTCTGTCATTTTCAAATGTATCATGCCACTTTTATTGATGCTATGTTTTTGTGTGTGTTGAAGTGTCTGTATATTTCCATTTGTAAATATTAATTTTGAGTGAGAAATAACCAAGTCAAAAATACTATCTCGTCTGAAATTAATGTCATACCCATACAATGCAATTGCATAAATATAATCAAAGAGGTAACATTGGAGTAAACATTTTTTTCAGGACTGTTTGAAATTGTTTCTAAAACATCTGCACCACCGTATATTCCCAAAACATTTTCGCAAGTTACCCTGTTCGCTTCTTGTAAAGGACATAAATTATTGTTTCTAACACCAGCGTTCATTAAAACAACATTTTGTTGCCAATGTAATTTGAATTAGTCGTATTTGAAGTCACTTAATTTTTATTTCTTTTTAATCTTTTGCATTTTGTGTCCAGATATTCTTTGCCATTTGTTTTCCTTGTCAGTTGGCTAGAATCTTGTAAGAAAGAAAAGCAAGAATTCTATGAAACAGATGGCCAAAATCCAATGAAATGTAATTCTACGAAGTAGACACATTTTAGACTGTGGCTGTTTTGGAGCCAATAACCAAAAATCTGTCCCTCAAGATACATGAAGACATGTTTTTTTTTTTCCCACGATATAACCACTGACTGTCAGGCAGACACTCATATTATACCTGTTTGTTTCAAATACGAAAACCAAGATGAATAGGAATGCAAATGTTAAGCCCTTGATGGCATTTTTTTTCTCACAGATGTACAGCTGTTGTTGGAGGAATACAACACACTTTCTAAACGTAAATGCTTTGTTAAGTTGTTCTCAGCAGAGATAATTACCAGTTTGTCTTTGAGCCAAAATGGTTATATTTTCAAATATGACTAAGCTTACGTTATGCAATCAGTTACACAAAGCAATTCTTCATTCTCTTTTCTGCATCCATTTCATCATCATCATCATTGTCGTCATCATCATTGTCGTCAACGTCGTTAATAGCATTACAAATAGTACTAGTAGCCAATGTCGTGTTGGTCTTGTCTGTGTGTAGAGGAGTGATGTGGCAGTTGTTGACTGACCTCAGAGAAAACAGACTGCAATAGAAGTTGGAAATGTTTGAGAAATGCAGTTAAAGAATATACAAATACATCGTGGCCTGTCGTATAACAGGGCAGACCGTTAGCAAGACAGGACCCCTGAGGTCCATAACGTGCAAGATGTGATGTCGAATTAATCAGACACTTCATCAACATCTTCTTCAGCTCCTCCACATCGGCGTGACAAAATAGCACCAGAAGGGACAAAAATCTAAAACTGATAAATAAAACAAGTTGAAACTTGCAACATCCAATACATCTCCTAGGAGCAGAGATTAATTTCCCGTCGGTCCACCTTGACTGCCCGTGTGGCGCATAAAATGGATAGGAAATCAGGGATGGCGACTGCTTGCAAGAAAAGGAACTAAGGAAGATCAGCCTAAATAAAAAGAGAAGATGATCTGTCAGAGCAGACGTGGATAATACTGGCTCACAACAGGCCGCTGTCATGCAGAAAACTCCTCATAACCGGCTCTGATTAGAACTGCTGAATATGGAGCCCGTCAGAGGTCGCAAGGGGCATAAATCTTGGCTTCCAATACAATGGTGGACTGTGTGTTTTTGACAGCGCTGTATTCAGTTGGCTTCTGAGTAGAGTAATAGGCAACCATCATCTCGCTTTACGTGAATCGTGCACCCCGCAATATTCTGGCCCAAGACCATGGGCTAGAGTACTACAGGGACACAGTGGGCTCGTGCAGCTCGTTTTTTGGCCCCAAGTAGACGTAACAGGGCCCTCACTTGGGACCTATGTGTCTCGCCTTCACCCTCTCCTCTTCTTAAAGCTGTGCAACTAATGGTGTTCATGTTCTCGAATAAAGGCAATTAAGCAAAACATTTTGCGCGCGTTATTAATCTTATTGATACATAGTAATCTGGAGAGCTGGCGCCCTTGGAGGTCCCTGGTGTGTGGGCCATCAGCCATCAACGTTTTGTTGCCCTGCCTCATCTTGTCTGGTAGACCGGGCAGAAATCAACTACATTTCAATTTCGGTGTTTACCCGTGTCTGTAGCGGCGCCCGCTCTTCCCTACGCTCTGCATGTTCGCCAATGAATGAGGTGGTCCACAGAGACGTGGCCTGGCTTGGCCTTTGTGAAGAGAGGGGCCGCAGACAAACGAGAGGTGGGCCAGAAAAAAAAAGCGCTAGCGCCTGCCAAAATGGGATGCTTCTGTGAGGACTGCAGGGGTGAGAAGGCTCTTGTTCAGTGAGGGATGGGTTAGGTGCTGGGGTGGGGATAGACAGAAAACCAGTGTATTGGGAGTGATGGTTGGTGTATGGTCACGCGCCTTAGAGATGGAGCGAACGTGCAAGTGTGTGCTATCATGGACCCCTGGGGTCTCTGGAGAGTGGCATCTCGCTAGGTGGAGTGTTGAGGTCGGTGTATAGCTATCGCGGCATCGCCATATTGCTCGTGCTGTCCGTGTCTTCTGTCTCTCATAACTTACAAGAAAACAGGACTGTATTGTTTTTCTTATTAATGATTGTCTTCTCAGTTGGTCAGTTTGCTTGACTGTGTGCCAGAATAAACAAGAGTGGTATGAGTGGTAGTGTTCTCCAATCCCCTGTCCATTTGGATGCTTGTTCGCTACTCACGTGATTTTTATATTGACGGCCGGGAACAGTAAACTAAAGTAAATGAAGGCCTGTGTGTGTTAGTGAGAAAGAGAAAGATAGAGAGAGAGAATGAGAGAGAGATAGAATTTCGCGCGCGCGCGTGTGTGGTGTGTGTGTGTGTGTGTGTGTATGTGTGTGTGCGTGTGTGTGGTGTGTGTGTGTGTGTGTGTGTGTGTGTGTGTATGTGTGTGTGTGTGTGTTTGTGAGTGTATGTTTATGTGTGTGTGTGCGAGTGTATGTGTGTGTGTTTAGTGCACGCGTGTATGTGTGTGTAAAAGTGTGCGTGTGTGTGTGAACGCGCGCACGCGCGTGTATGTGTGTGTACATGTACATGTGTGTGATGTGCATGTGCAAGTGTGTGTGTGTTTGTGTGTGTGTGTACTCATGTATGTATGAGTGTTTAGTTTGGTGTGTGTATGTGTGCTTTATGTGTTGGGGTGTAACTCTCAGGAGGCCTTGTGTGTGTGTGTGTGTGTGTGTGTGTGGTGTGTGTGTGTGTGTGTGTGTGTGTATGTATGTGTATGTATATGTGTGTGTATTGGTGTGTGTGTATGTGTGTGTATGTGTGTGTGTGTGTGTATGTGTGCGTATATTATATATATATGTGTGTGTGTATGTGTATATGTGTGTGTGTATATATATATGTGTGTGTGTATGTGTGTGTGTGTTTGTGTGTGTTTTTTACGTGTGTGCGTGTGTGTGTGTGTGTGTGTGTGTGTGTTGTGTGTGTGTGTGTGTTGTGTGTGTGTTTCAAGGTTTCATAGACTCTAATCCAAACAGGGATTATGGTTGCAAACAAATGAAGACCACGGAATCAATACATAACAATCAAACATCAACGAAAACATGGATTTTCATAGACTCTAATCCAAACAGGGATTATGGTTGCAAACAAATGAAGACCCAACGGAATCAATACATAACAATCAAACATCAACGAAAACATGGAAAGTCTTCTTTCTTTCTTTAGTTCAATTGCTTCTACTGACATGGTACAGTGCGGAGATGAAAATGGCAATCTGCAGCAAGAGGGAAGGCCTGGTGTGACATCATGCTGTGGCAGTGGAGCATATGTGGGGCTCCATCAAAATCCATTGTCGGCATGGTATTCATCTGGCTCAGAAGCATGAGCACCTGGTGTTGTAGGCTTACAGGGCTGGCTGGTTGACCTACATTTTTTTACAGATAATCAGAGGACTTTACCTGTTGGTGTGCTATGTACTGGTTGATGGGTGCAACACAACCATCTCCCTGAGGTCATCGTTTCTGATCCAGTCGCTTCTGGTTTTGCCAGCTGCTCACCTGAGACATCTCATCGCACAAACTGTGAGTTTTTGACCTGGGACTTCGTTCAGAAACTAGGTCTTGCACTGATAGATGAGGGTGGGAACTATTATTTTGTTGATCAGTCTGAGTTTGATTTTTTGTAGGTATTCTTGGGTGCTGCTTGATAGTTGAATGAATTTGCCATCCGGACTCTCTAGTCTCTGTCCAACTTCCCAGTGTCAGCATAGCTGCTGCCTGATATTTTAACCCTGTGGTTCATTTCATTAACTATCTGCGGATGGTGATAGCCAGCATTTCAGGCGCTGGACATCAGGAGTGCGCCCTACTGAAGTGACCTCTGTCTTACCTATGTCAGTCTTCATTCCATTATGTTTTACAGCTGGTGATTATGTCATTTTGTATTAAACAACCCTGCATGTATGCAAAACCTGTACTGCTCAATGGGCTATTTTTCTCTGTTGAAATACGAAGCGTCAAATAAATGACTTAACTAGGGACTTCATCGCAAGCATACCTATACATGTACATGCACACACACGTATAACACACACACACACACACCACACACACACACACACAGCACGCACACACACACACATGCACGCACACACATGCACACACACACACACACACACACACACATGCACATACACACGCATGCACAAACACATACACTCATTGGCACACGCATGCACACACACACACACACCACACAACACACAGATATGTATGCTCACACATTCACGAACACATACAGACACACACACTGCATGGACATACATACACGTGCACGGACGTATGTGCACATAGATAAGTACACACACGCACACACACACAATCAACACACACACACACCACACCACACACACACACACCACACACACACACACACCACACAACCACACCACACCACACCACAAACACACACACACACACACACACACACACACACACACACACACACCCCACACACACCACACCACACCACACACAAACACAGTGGATCAATGGCACAAAATAGACATAATGCTCAGAATAACATCAGCTGTGACTGTTTTGAAAATGCATCATACCTGGTGATTAAAATACAAAAAAGACAAGATAAATTGGAAGGGAAATATTATGTTTTTGCCGATGATTTTATTACAGCTGAAGTTGGATAAATAGGAAATATACTTATTTAAAGACAAATGTTTTCTTTTGTCCTAAGGAGAGATAATTACCAGTTCACATTTGATTTGAGATAACCTGGCTACAGTTAAAACACAGTTCAGTATGCAATCAGCTGGACAAAGCAACTTTTGACCCATGGTTTCTGCATCCATGACAATATTCATCACCATCATTGTCATCATCATTGGCAATATCATCATCATCATCATCATCATATTCTACATCATCATCGTCATCATCAGATTCATTACCGTTATTATCATTAATAACATAACAATATTGTTATCATCATACAACATTGTACTGATATTGTTTGTGTGCAGGAGGGTGATGTGGAAGCAGAAGAGGACAACAAAGATGAAAGGTCAAACTGAACTAAAAGAAAAATGGATACAAATGGATACAAATGGATACTACAAAAGCTCAAAGTTCAGAGAGTGTTTTAGAACTGCAGTTAAAGAATACACAAATACATTGCATCCTGTTTTACAACACGACAGACAGCAAGACAGGACCCCTGACATCCATAACGTGCAAGATGTTATGCCGAATTAATCAGACACTCCACCGCCATCTTCTTCAACTCTTCCATATTGGCATGACAAAATAGCACCAGAAGGGACAAGAATCTAAAACTGATAAATAAAACAAGTTGAAACTTGCAACATCCAATACATCTCTTAGGGGCAGAGATTAATTTCGTGGCGTTCATCTTGACTGCCAGTGTGGCATGTGAATGGATAGGAAATAAGGGATGTCGACTGCCGGCAAGAAAAGGAACTAGGGAGAGATCAATCTAAATAAAAAGAGAAGGTGATCTGTCAAAGCAGACGTGGATATTGCTGGCTCACAACAGGCCACTGTCATGCAGAAAACTCCTCATAACCGGCTCTGATTAGAACTGCTGAATATGAAGCCCGTCAGAGGTCGCAAGGGGCATAAATCTTGGCTTACAGCACAATGGCGACCAGTGGGTGATGACGGCGCTGTATTCAGTTGGCTTCTAGCAGAGGAACAGGCAACCATCATCTCGCTTTACGTGAATCGTGCAGCCAGCAATCGTCTGGCCCAAGACCATGAACTAGATTACTAGAGGGACACTGTGGGCTTGTGCAGGTCATTTTTGGCCCAACTAGACGTAACTGGACCCTCACTAGGGAGCTGTGTGTCTCTCCTTCACCCTCTCCTTCTCTTCATCATGTCATTCAACTAAGGGGGTTCATGTTCTCGAATAAAGGCAATTAACCAAAACATTTTGCACGCGTTATTAATCTTATTGATACATAGTAATCTTGAGAATTGGCGCCCTGCGAAGTCCCTGATGTGCGGGTATCAGCCGCCAGCTTTTTGTTGCCCGCCTTGTCCTGGCTGGGAGACCGGGCAGAAATCAACCACATTTCAATTTCGGTGTTTACCCGTGTCTGTAACGGCGCCCGTTCTTCCCTATGCTCTGCATGTTCGCCAATGAATGAGGTGGTCCACAGAGACATGGCCTGGCTTGGCCTTTTTGAAGAGAGGGGTTGCATACACACGAGAGGTGGGCCAGCAGAGAGCGTCTGCCAAAATGGGATGCTTCTGTGAGGACTGCAGGCAGAGAGGGTTCGTGTTCAGTGTTGGAGGGGTTAGGGTTGGGGTGGGAATGAAAAGAAAACTTAGCGTATTGGGGAGATAGTTAGCGTATGGTTACGCGCCTTAGAAACAGAGAAACGTACAAAGAGGGTTAAAGTGTGTGCTGTCACGGACCCTGGGGTCTCTGGAGAATGGTGTCTGCTGGCTGGAGTGTTGAAGGTCAGTGTGTAGCTATCATGGCCATCACCATATTGCTCATGCTCTTGGTGTCTTCTGTCTCTCTTAGCTTACCAGCAAACCACGGTAACGCTATCTTTTCCTAACTAATTGTCTTCTCAGTTGGTTGGTTGTTTGACTGGGAACCACAATAAACAGAAAATTAACAATGGTAGTGTTCTCCCATCATTTCTATCCTAATCTCTTATCTGGTTGAATTTTTGTTATTGTTTTCTAGTCACGTGGTTTTTATACTATGTGGAACAGTTAAATAGCACAAATGAGTGAGGACCTACCCCAGTTTTTCAGGAACTTATGTTAATCTGTATAAACCTCATCTAATTTTCGATCTTTATTAATTAATCATATATTGATACATACTAATCTGGAGTGTTCATGACATGGTTTGCGGATCTATCCAGTATAACTGGAGGTTAACTGCAAAACTGGAATTTATCCAAGAGGATATCATTACGCTCCAGACGTTTTACATGCTTTCCACCTAAGTCTGCCAGTGTTGAGGAGTAATTTTTTTTCAGATCCATGCAAAAACTCAAAGGGCAGTTGAGGTTTGATTCTAAAAACAAACAAACAAACAAACAAACAAACAAACAAACAAACAAACAAACAAACAAACAAACCCGATCTACTCGTTAAATCTATCTTGAAATGGGGAGGGAAACAGATTTATGAATCACAGACACCACCAGAATGATTGCAGCATTAAGATAGGCTTCGAACAGTGTGTGTGTGTGTGTGTGTGTGTGTGTGTGTGTGTGTGTGTGTGTGTGTGTGTGTATGTGTGTGTGTGTGTGTGTGCGTGCGCGCGCGCGCGCGTGTGTGTGTGTGTTGTGTGTGTGTTATGTTTGTGTTTGTGTTTGGTGTGTGTGTATGTGTCTTGTGTTAGTGTGTGTGTGTATGTGTATGTTAGTTTGTGTGTGTGAGTGTGTGTGGTGTGTGTGTGTGTGTGTTGTGTGTGTGTATGTGTTTGTGTGTGTGTTTTGTGTGTGTGAGTGGTTGTGTGTGTGTGTTGTGTTGTGTGTGTGTGTGCGTGTGTTCTGTTTGTGTGTGTGTGTGTGTTGTGTGTGTGTGTGTGTGTTGTGTGTGTGTGTGTTGTGATTGTGTGTGTTGTGTGTGTGTGTCTATTTGTGTGTTTGTGTGTGTGTGTGTATTTGTGTGTGTGTATGTGTTGTGATTGTGTGTGTTATGATTGTTGTGTGTGTGTGTGTGTGCATGTGTATTATGTTAGTGTGTGTGTATGTGTTTGTTTGTTAGTGTGTGTGTGAGTGTGTGTTTGTATTTGTGTGTGTGTGTGTGTGTGGTGTGTGTGTGTGTGTGTTCGTTCGTTATTTCTTTTAACGTCTATTCACATATGTGCTTTTAGACGGGAAAAAAAAAAAAAAAAAAAAAAAAAAAAAAAAGGTGCGTAAGGAATGAATGAATCTATGTAATCATGAAGGCATTCTATCAATTAAGGTAACAATTAATGTAACATCAAACAAATTAACGAACAAAAGAAAAACAATCAGAACATTATATCAGTCAGGCTTCATCGGATTTCTCGGGGCTATGTGGGAGTTACAGGTATAAAACAGTTGGGCTGAATCAAAGAAAACGACCTACAGGACTGTGCAGTAAACGTCTAGCAATGTGTAAATACAGAGTGAAATCAGTATGTTTCTGTTTTAAGTTTGTAAATGATGCAGGGAAATAAGGTCGCATTCGCTGACAACACAAAAGGTGATCAACTGTTATAAAATCACCACAGATACATTTGATGGTTTTACTAAATTTAGTTCGAAGTGAATTGAGAGTTAATCTGTAAGCTAAAGTTATCTCTTGTCTTGTAAAACCCTGGTAAGTTACCGAGAAGGGGCGAAGGTCACATTGCGCTTTTACTTTGTTTTCTAATATAGCATTCATTTCATGTTCAGACAGTGGTAAATCAAGTTTAGTACTGCCAGCCCTATTCATTGCTGCATTTTTTGCTATTCTGTCGACCCGGTCGTTAAAAAGGATACCACAGTGTGATGGGATCCAACAAAAAGTAACCTGTGTATTATTTGTTATTAAACAATGAATTAGAAATTTTATCTCAAATATTAACGAACTATTTACTTTATGTTCGCAACATTTTAAGGATTGTAATGCAGATTTCGAATCTACACATAATAGGATACTAAACAAAGTTATGGGTAGATCTACTATATATTTCAGTGCCATTAGGATGGCAACTAATTCAGAAGTGAAGATTGAATGTCCCTGTCCTAAAGAGTAAGCCTTTTCTACTTTAAAGTTAGGAATTAGAAAGCCAGCGCCTGCTTTACCATCATCTAGAACAGAGCCATCTGTGAAGATTTTTAAGTAATGTGAATATTTTTTATGCAGATGTGACAGAACATCAATTGCTAACAAGTGTGGATTAATATCTTTTGTCAGGTCAGTATCAGTGTAGTTGATATCAAAAATAGCATTGGACAGTTCCCAGGGGGGTAGAGGACAACATATCATTTTATGTGAAACTTTGTTAGGTAATACGTGAGAAAGTTTGAAGAGCTCATTTGTGTAAGTGGATATTGTTTCTTGTGACTTTATTGTTCTTGCTCTCTTGGGGAAATGGATGTCAGACCGAATTTTAAGTTCCGTACTGGCATAATTAGCTACTGCATTTGCTCTAACTATATATTTAGCAGTTGATAACTTCCTCCAATCTTCCAAGGGAAGGATGCCAGCTGTTTTATATACTTCTTGTGTTTTTGTATACACCGGTACCCCAAGAGCACATTTAATAGCTTTACTATCTAAGCTTTGAAGTTTTTTCAAATAGCAGTTTGGAGCTGAAAAATAGACCTCTTGACCATAAGCCAACTTAGATCTGACTAAAGCTGTGACAAGATGTAACAACGTTTTAGTGTCCTGTCCCCAAGACTGTTTACTAATAATTCTTATTAAATTATAGCTTTTCATAGCTTTACATAACAAGGCATCAATATGTTCTTTCCACTGTAAACTAGAAGTCAATTGTACTCCCAGAAATTTCACGTGAGTAGTATATTTCAGTTCCTCATCACCAATTTTAAACAACGGTACTTCTTTCGGACTGAGACCATTATTAAAAAGCATCATGTGTGTTTTTTCATTGGATATTTCCAGACCGTTAACTGTCAAGTAAGTGGAAATATTATTAATTTCATGTTGATAGAGCTTTTTAATGTATTTTATTTCTCTCAAGGAAGTCTTCCTTTTTAACGAAACATTCATCCAGATCGCTATATCATCAGCGTACTGAGCAACGTTTACATTGTTTGAGACTTGAGTTGGTAGGTCATAGATCAAAATATTAAATAATAGAGGAGATATTACGGAACCCTGAGGAATTCCCATGTTTACAGATCGTGTGTGTGTGTTTGTGTGTGTGTGTGTGTGTTTGTGTGTGTTGTGTTTGCGTTTGTGTGTGTGTTTGTGTGCGTGAGTGTGTGTGTGTGTTTGTGTTTGGTGTGAGTGTATGTGTATTTGTGTCAGTGTTAGCGTTAGCGTTAGTGTTAGTGTGTGTGTGTGTGTGTGTGTATGTGTGTGTGTATATGCATGCGTGCGTGTATATATATATGTATATATATATATATATACATATATATATATATATATATATATATATATATGTGTGTGTGTGTGTGTGTGTGTGTGTGTGTGTGTACATTAAAAACAACAATTGCTCCGTGTTGTAACAAACTCCATTCAATGATTTGTTTTGGCAAATTCGAGTTGGCTTGGCCAGTTTGTGGAAAGTTCTTTGACCTTACAGACTGGACAATATATACCCTTTTTTGTCAGATGAGACTGTTAGATGAGAGATATCAGAAGAAAAAAACCCAGTTCATTACACGAATAGTTCATCTTAATTCCGTTTTTATGTGTCCAAGAATTTGATTCATATACTAATGTAATAAACTTTCTTTCCATAATAATGACATTAAGAAGGTGCCACATCTTGATGTGTAAATCAACTCAAAACATACATTTTTTATACAGAAATATATATGAAGATTTTTGAAGAATAATTCGAGTGATATAGTCTACATTTTGTGAATAATGTTGACTTTGTGGGTATGTTGTGGAGTTGTAAGCAAACAAACAAACAAACAAACAAACAAACAAACAAAAAAAAGAAACAAACAAACAAGAACAAACAAACAAAAACAAAAATAAACAAACCCCCCCCCCCAAAAAAAAAAAAAAAACAAAAAAAAAACACAAGAGATACATGTCGTTGATTTTTGCAAGGAGCAAGGCGGTTGTTGCTTCAAGAAGTATATATTTTCGATTTATAGTTTGTTAGTATTTTCTAAGATGATATACTGAGACTGGAAGTCTTGTGACGTCAGTTCATCGTCATAATGCAAATCTGAAACTGAAACCCTGATGACATCAGTGCACGTTCATAATGCAAAGCTCGGACTATAACCGTGATGACGTCAGTTCGTCATCGTAATGCAAAGCTCAGACAGAAACTCTGATGACGTCAGTTAATTTTCACTACGCAAAGCTTAGTCTGGATCTCTGATGACGTCAGTTTTTTCGTCATCGTGATGCAAAAATATGACCGGAACCCTGATGACATCAGTTCATCATCATAAAACAAAGTTTACATTGGAAACTTGATGACGTCAGTTCATCATCGACATGCAAAGCTGAGACCGGAACCTTAATGACGTCAGTTCATCATGGTAATGAAGGTCTGTGTGCTCAGACAGTGAACAAAGACAGGAGGCAGTCAACTATCCCCAGATGGAGAGACAGATTCGTCACGGTAGCGGGCAGATTCTCTGGATTAAGCAGCACCATTAATTGCATTGAAATATTACAACATGACATTCTGTTGCCTGACAGTCAGGGAACGAGTGTCAGTGGCAAGATGAGAATGAGGTGAAGTTTTTATGCAATGTTAGTTCACAATTGTGGTTTTAGACAGAAAATAATGGTTGATTGACAGGAAGAAGGAGAACCATCAAACGAAATTACAAATTACAACATTTAAATCAAATAACAGTTTATAACATTTTAATCAAATAACAGTTTATAATAATTTGCCCACAGATCTGAAAAGAAGCTGGATGATCCGAAGGAGAGGTCTTTATTTTTGTTGTTAATGTTGCTGAAAAGGTTATCTTCAATATCATTACACGAAAAAATCGAACTCGCTCTTTTTATAAACAGTAAGTAAGTTAGGGCATTCAAAGAAGAGGTGATAAATATTGCTTCTACACAAATACACACACATTGTGTGTATATTGCATCTTTCAAGAGTAAAGCTTTGATTTGTATATCAAGGATGTTAACTGTCCGGAGAATTGAGGGATCTGATCTGACTCTGGGTTGTTGAGAGACTAGCATAAACGGATCTTTCAAACAATGAACTAATTTTGTGAACTGATAGTTCTAGATTGTTGTATGTTATGGGATTTACAACATCTGATGCACCTTTCTTAGCTAATTTGTCTAGAATAAGGTGGTGCCACCCCCCAAATCTGCCAGCCATTATTAGGCAGACTCCTTGAGCCTACGCACAACCTGTGGTCTGGCAAGGTCTTGAAATGAGGAGGGGAGGGGAGAGAGACTAAGGCAACATGAAACTCCGGTCTATCCGATGAACAAGTAGCTGTACTGGTCCTTGTCGCCTGGTATGAGTCTTCATGCGGGATACAAGGCTGATCCAAGAGGCACGTGCCTTTTCTCAGGCATTCCATGGGAAAGAATCCTACAGTCTTGGGTTCTGTTTCTGACGGTGCCTCTTAGGTTTCTTTCACTTCTCCCTCTCCATTTGAGCTACAATAAATCCATTTTGAACATAGTATAATTCCAAACTCCTCGTGGTGAGATGTTCTGAACGGTTTCAATGTCAGACTGAGGTGAGGGGTGCAGGGCAGGAGGTCCATCTTGTGTCTGGCAGTCCGGCCGTCAGATTTTCCGCTCCACCTCTTCCCTTTGATCCTGTGGCTTATCATCCACTCCGTTCCCTCTTCCCCCTAGCTTCCACTTCACTGCCACGTCACAAAGGGAATTATGACGTATAAATACTTGATGATGTCATTAATTGTCTCCAGCGCCGTCCTAACAGGAGACCATTCACGGCAGCCACCCACGGGATTGCCTGGTTCTCTTTCTGGCGGCCAATTGCCCACTGTTGACAAAAGCGGGAGGACATCAATAATTCACAGTTTTCCAGTGCCGTTGTAATCACATTTTGACATCGCTTTTCTCGCTTGGTTCTATATGATAATAGCAGCTAACGGGTTGTGATGGTTACGTATTGTTGATGTTGATGGTGAAGAATTTTAACAGTTTTACTTCTGACCCTATCCACCAGCTTCCTGTAGGAATAAGAAATTACATTTTTTCAAAATTGATTCTTTGTGCTTGAATGGTTAAATGATGTGCTTCACCCAAATCCTTCACAAAACCCGATATGTTGGAATGTTGTAACAACAAAAGGAAGGAGAGAACAGGACGTATCAAACACAGCTTGATGCCACCAGAATAACTGGCGCATTAAGACGAATCAACTAATACAACATGTTATATGCTGCTGACTGGTACTGGACTTCAGATGTATTTTACTGACTGTCCCATCATCTCCACTGCTCCCATTTCCTTACCCCATACTGCTCGAACTCACGTCCAAACACATTAAAACCGATGTCACCATGAGACCAGGGTCAGTGAATGTGGAACAACTCTTTACATAACAATGAGAACTGTGACAATGCCATGGGAGTTGTTTCATGGATTGGGACTGTGTGACAGGACTATACTCTATGCTCACTTTCATAATACATCCTGTTGTCAACCAGGCCTGACGGATAAAGACACTTGTGATGTTGGTGGAGAAATTTTAGTAACACTCTCGGTGATGCATCCATGAAGAGGAAGAGACTCAACTGTGAGGTCCTAGTTTTCTTATCATACCCATGGCACGCTCAACACTGGGTAGGAGCCGGTCAAGGTGGAACATTTCCTCGAAAATATTTCTAGACTCAATGGAGGCTCGAACCGGTGACCTCCCTGCCAGAAGTCTGTTGCGTTAACCACTTTGGCACGTTGACTGGTTGAAACATCATGTCTTGAGCGCCTGGCTGTATCAACTGAGCTACACAAAGCCGTTTAGGGACTAGAGGATGAAAGGGTTAAACGCTACTTGGCTGGAACCAGTACGGCGATGTCCAGAGTGTGACCATCAGATTTCTATCTTGTCTGGCGGCCCCGTCCTGCTTCAGCCATCCTCTTTAACCCTTTTGATCCTCTGTGTCCCTGTAGAATCAGATAGTCTTGGTGTATGTCTGTGAACCTGAGTTAACTTGTTCCAGGTTTTGGTTGTGTGGACAGATAGTGTCAGTGGTAGACCTATAAAAAAAAAAGACATTAGTGAATTGAGCAGATGGTTTTAGTATAGTAGCATTATACCTTACTGAGTTAAGCTGGTCCAGCTTGTGATCGTCCAGGCAGATAGTCCAAATGTTTTTGTATATTACTGAGTCAGGTTTTTCTAGTATTTGATTGTCTAGAGTATATTGGTATCTCAACATCTTACTACATTACTATATTGCTGCGTAGAATTGTTTCAGTTTTTGATCAGCCATGCGCCTATGGCAGACAGACTGAAGTTTGCAGTTTGTTCAGGGTGGAATCATCGCACTCAGCCAACTCCTATGCGCTCCATCCAAATCTGGCAGGAAATATCGGGCAGACTCCTTGAGCTGTGTTAAGCCATGTCTTGAAATGGTGGTGGTGATGTTGGGGTAAACTCAGAATTCAGAACTTAGAACACTCGGAATTCGCAGCATATTTTGTTTGCCAATAGAACCCAAGATATGGCTATAAATTTGTGTAAGTCTATGAAACACTAAGACGACACCATCAGATTGATTGAAGCATTAAGATAGACAACACAGGCTAGTTTTGTCCATTGTTGGTTGGAAAATAAAGATCAATCAATCTATCAACATCTCTCTGTCTCTGCCGTTGTCTCTGTCTCTGTCTCTATCTCTCTTTCTCTCTCTTCGCCCCACCTCCCCGTCTCTAATACATTAGTGTGGTGTTAATTTTTCAATTTTACCGTTGCTAAAATCTATTTTATGAAGCTAATATAAAACAAACATGAGGATTAATACTAATAATATAACACCTAGATACTGCCCGAAAGCAATTCAGAAAAAGCAGATCTACGCAAAAATAAACAAATACTGAAAGAAAAAAATAGAAATACCGGGAGACAGACAGACAGACAGACAGACAGAGGGAGAGAGAGAGGGGGGGCGGCGTGCGAGAGAGAGAGAGAGAGAGAGAGAGAGAGAGAGAGAGAGAGAGAGAGAGAGAGAGAGCATTCAAAACTCTAAACATGTTCAGCAGACAAACGCTGTCATATACCTATTGTCTGTTAACGACTGTCCAGGTAACGGTACAGTGGATAACGGGATGACAATGACCAGCAGGAACAACAGGAAGATCTATGAAAAGGCATAGAGTCCATGATCACCAGTGTCACTGCCATAGACGCTGTGTATAACTAATTCATAAGCTCAGCTTATTCACGAAACAATGTCGCTTCCTTTCACGGCTGTGCTCTGACGCGAGACCTGTGAATTGTGCTGGTGCAAATTTAACTCAAATAGCTCTTTAAGAGAAGGTCTGACGGTGTGTTAGTTTTTCAAGGTCTCTGATACTTGTGAGTTAAAGGAAGAATAGAGATAGTTAAGCAGTTACGAATTACACCCCTCCCCTCCCCCCCCACTCCCGTGGGGATGCCGGGGGCTCTTTCAATATAAATAGTATCCCCACCTTCTGGAAATTCTGTGCAGAAATTTCCTCTTTTTTCTGTCACTGTCTTTACTTCCTCCTTTGCTTTCTGTCATTTCTTCCTGTCATTTTCTGCCTTGCTGGTCCATTCACCTGCATGTGTTCGATTAAGTCTTACGTGCTTTCTTTTAGGATTGATAATTGGGTACATCAATTGACACAGAGATTGACTTTTTCCTTTGAACTTTTAGTATTTTCTATGACGTGGCATATGTTATAGTTAATCTATTATCACCATTGTGTTAGTTGACGTGTCTCTCCTCCCCCCCCCCCTCCCTTGTTTGTTCATAATGCTTCCTTTACTTTCTCCTTTTCTTTTGATTCTATGTCTGTAAATTATTGTTTTAATACAATATCAATACAGTTACTAGCAATATGTTATTTCACTGCTATTATTTCTGTTGTTTTTG